>JAIUCT010000022.1:9568203-9698990 GCA_021307375.1 Tetraneura akinire
ATTTAATACGACATACATGTTCAATTCGAAAAGTGAATTTCCCCACAAGGTACTTAAATGAAAATGAGGATACTACATAAATTTTAATTTTGAAATAAAAAAAATTTCACATACCTATATGATAAAATAGGTAGGTAACTATTATAAATTTGATGCAAGTGAAAATAATTAAATTATTTTTAATATTTTTAAAACGTAACTTAACCTACCTATATCAAACATTATTAATTCTTATTATGGATAGCGAACAGGTAGACAGGTAGATTACATGGTGGATTAAATCAATATTCTTAGTATATAATAGGTACTTACTACTTATATTAGCAATATTATATTATTATTATTACCTAATATTTATACTATCATAAATTCATAATTTAATTTTAAATACACTTCGTTAGTTCGTTGTAAATTTGCGCATTTCAGTTTTCAATTTTTGTCCGTTAACGTGAGATAAAATCATGTCTTCTTTGAGAATGTTTTTTTTTTTTTTTTTTAATGTTAGGTATATAATTGTTGATCACTGCTTCAAATATCTAAATCATAATATAATATTTCGTTTTTCCACTAGGTAGGTACCTACCTACTACTATTTAGTTGGGCAATCGTTCTTTTTGAGAAGTGAAGGAACGAAAAAAGAATTATCTTCACATTAATGCTTCGTCTTTTGGTTTGCTATTAATTTTTTATTTTCATTTTTTTTAAAAATCTACTATTAAATTATTTTATTTCTTACTATCATTGATTATAAAAACTAGTATTTATAATCAATGGTACTAGGTAGGTACATTCAAGTAGGTAGTTTATATCATGAGTTCACAACCTTGTGAGGTCCACGCACCTTTCAAAACTTTTTTATAAGTTCACAACACACCTCTTTACTACAATACTACTATAAGATTGATGTATGCATAATATTTATATGTAAACTATACTTTAATGTTGGTTATTGGATTAATATGAATACAACTCCAATGAAGTTTTTTTAATAATAAATTAATTTTACCCCATCCCCTCTGAAATTGTATCATGCCTCCCTAGGGGGCGCACCCACAGGTTGAAAATCATTGGTTTATAAGATCATTGGTCAATTAAAATTTTTAAGATATTAAAAGTTTATATATATATATATATATTGTAAAAACTAAGTTTTACTTTTTATGTCATCTATGCAGTTTTCTTGATTAATATAACATAATATGGTAAAAAGGTATTTTTAAGTACCTACATACATAATTTCTTTTTTAATTTTGAGATTGTTGAAAATTTATAATTTTAATATACCTACCTACGAATACGTAATTATATTAATAAATAAATAAAATTTAATTTAAACTTTATCAATATCTAATCACATAATATTTTGTAAATTTTAATACATTCTTATGAAATTGAAATACATTACATTGGTAAATATAAATACATTAATAATTTCATATATTCAAAGATTATGATAAATAATTTATATATTTTATATGGTATTAAAATGATACTTATCTTCTTTTAAAATATATAGATTACCTAGGTATTTTATTATGTTAGTTATATGGAAAAATTATCATAATAAAAATGTCTAGTAACAATTTTAATTTTTTAAATAAAATAATTTAATTTAATTTGTACTATTTTAATCATTTTAAATCATGTAGACATATTATTATTATGAACATAATTGAGGTATATCATAGATTTAATTTATGATTAATGATTATATTATATAATACATATCTGTGTTATGGCCAGTGAGTATTAATTAAACATTAATGGGTCACTAATTTTGTATAGTTTAAATGATTATTAAATTAATATTATGTACCAACTCGTCTAATTATGTGTTGCGTTTACCTATTTATAACTATGTGTCTATATATTAGTAATACCTACTTGTTAATATTTAATATAATTTACAATAGCTATCTTAAATTGTGATATTTATATTAGATTGTTATTTATATATATAATATAAATATATAAAAGTATGTATATGGTTTTATTTTTAAAAAATTTAACAGTTTAATGTGTATATAAAATATAGGTAAAATTAATAACTACCTATATGAATGTATACAACAATTATATAGATAATTGATAATCACATTTTATAATTAAGTAAGTATCAAATAATCAAAATTTAAAAATTATTTAAAAATATGTATTTAGGTATATATAAATTGTCAAATGCACGAGATTGATTGAAATGTTTATTTTTTTTTTTTTTTTTTTTTAGATCCTTTAAAATAAAAATAATAATAGAGTTGATTGTATTAACTGTAATTTGCAGACTACAGTCTGGTATAAATGTAATGATATAAAAATAAACCTTACATAAACAATTAATACAGAACATAATCCAACTATAGATAGATAGCATAATAAACAATTCTTTATCATATACATTAATATTCAATTGTTGTCTGTCAATTATTTATTAAAAATAAAATAAAAAATAAAACTGAAATTAATTTATTTTAATTTATAATAAAATGATGTAAACATAATAAGTAGATAGGTTTATAATTTTAAATGCACTATACAGAGCAACACAGAATCATATATATAAACATATTTTAAACATTAAAAATCAATACAAGGTTAAATTCTATTTTAATTCTAATTTTCTAATTATAGAAAATGAATATAGAAATCACATGATAAAATATTAAAGTCTGAAGAGGCCGGGAGGATTATATTTATACCTATGTGCTAATGTTTAATATATACAAAGAAATAATTTTTTGTTCCTAAAAATCTTCCAAAAATAGTAATAAAATTAAAAAAAAAGAAAAAATAAGAAAATAGATTAAAATTATAATATAAAAATAAATTATTTTAAGATATTTAGTTTTATAAAAAAAATATTAATTTAATTTAATTTTTTTTTAATATATAGCATACTTTTAAAAATATATAATTTTATTATTATTTATAAATATATATTTATGTACGTATTGTACACCCGCATTTGATAACTTTTGTTTCAATATTTTTAAATAATATACAAATTACCTGTATATTATGATGGAAGAAACATTACCTACTCAATTTTAATTTAATATAAATATTTCTTCTATATTTCAATTTGTAGATGGGGCATGTGCTGCCACTGGTTTTAATGAGTACATTGATAATATTAATTCATGAAATAATTTTCTATAAGAAAACAATTTTAATAAACTATAAAATACATTGTATTATATATTATATTTAGATCAATTTTATACTTGTCCTTCAAAAAAAATTAATACATCATTAACTTAAATAATATTACTATCTATCCATTGTAATATAACTGGAGGTAGTCTGTAATAATTATTTGACGCTGCTTTTATTTTATCTAAACTGACTGAACATTTGTAAAGCCGGTATTCCTTTAAAACATTTTTGTTTTCAATTATTGCTACAGGTGATATTAATTGCATAATCTAAATGTTTACACATAAAGGTTTATCATTTAGTTAAAACATTAAATAAAATTTAATAATATAAACATTAAAAAACTAACCGATATTCTTTCAAATGCTTTTAAAACAACTTGTCTTTTAGTTACAAGTAATGCTGAATTATATGATACAAATTTACAATAACGAGCATAAATCATTTCAAAATTAAATGGTTCTTTATCATAAATATCTGAATGATGGCAAATTGAAATCATTAAACAAAATTCTAGCACTGATAATCCTGTAGAAAAAAATAATAGTAAAAATCAATAGAATAGAATAGTAATATATAAACAGTGCAATATACATATAAACATGTACATGCATATAAACAATTACCAGGGGTGCACCCACTTGGGCCAAATCATACTAGCGGGCCTATTGATTTATTTTAAATTTATAAAAAAAAAAATTTTAATTATATTAACGAATTCAAATATTAAAATAATTATAAAATAAATTATAACATTATATTATAATTTATAATATTCTTTAAATATTAAATTACTATACAATAAACTAACTAATAGCTACTCAAAGAGTCATAATTTCATCAACAAATAACAATACTAATAATAAACATACAAGTATATAAATATCAATAAATATAAATTAATGTTTATCACAATAATATAGTACCTGCATACAGACTACATTAATATTATATCGGAATCAGCCTATAGAATATGTAGTCAATGTGTGTTGTAGCGTGAATGATAAACCATTGCATTCGAAAAAACTATTCTAAGCCAAGTTCAGTCAGATAATGTAGGTATTTATTAAAATTTTGACATTTTTTTATTAAATATTTAAAACGTAAAATTTTATCACACATATAGTACATAAATGAACATCCTATACAATTTTCAAGACTCTATATATAAATGCTCATAAAATCCCTTGTCACCTAAATTACTATATCTGACAAAACTTTGCTCAAAATAGTTTATCTGAATGCAATGGTTTATCATTGCATTCAAATTATAATTAAAATTAAATGCTATGATTTGCACATCTATATCTCTGCGGTAGGAGTACTAGCTTTCTTTTTTATACTTTAAACAGCTATAAAAAAATCATAAATGTAATAATTCACAATTAATTGGAACTGAGTTAAGTAAAATTACCCGCTAGGGTCAATTTTGGTAAATTCAACTACATCCACTTTCTGACCGGAAACATATACTATTCGTGAAAATTGGAGCATTATTTCGGGTAGTAAAAGTGTTTCCAGACACAAAAAGAAAAAAGAAGCAAAAAAAAAAAAGAAAAAAGAAAGTAAAAAAAAAAAAAAAAACAGGTGCGTGAATCATAGCGTTTAATTTTAATTAGAATGCAATGATAAACCATCGCATTCGAAAAAACAATTCTGAGAAAAGTTCAGTCAGTTAATGTAGGAATTGATTAAAATTTTAACATTATTGTAAAATATTGTAATATATAATAAGAAAAATTCATATAAATAATTAAAATATTGATTTTATTGAAATTTCAACTTAAAACAGCTATAAAAAAAAAAACTGAGACTAGATTTTTCTAAAAGACAAACATAATTGTAAAACCAATACATTCTTCGCTTCACTCAGAATCTAAAATTGTTTAATTCTGATTTTAATATTATTTATAATTATACATTACCCTATTTTAATCATAAAAAAAATGAGAATAAAATGTATATTATGTTATTTTATTAAAAATTTAGAGTATAAACAAATTATTTTTCTATAAATATTGAGTGATTAAACAGTTATTATAGTTATTATGGACCGCTTATATCAAATTGCACTCCCCCTGATATCTACTTAGTTGCGACACTGAATATAAATATATATATATAATATAATAGTAATCAGAATTTATAATTAGTTAATAATATAATTAATAATTATTACTATAAGTCAAAATTCTGATTACTTTATATATGTTGCATATATTTACCTGTTAAATTTATAAGAGTCATATCTTTTACATACAAAGTATTGTAACTATCAATTAAATGATCCACTGTTAATATTTGATCATTTGACAAATGTGAAAGAGCCAAAAACTGAAAATAGAGAATATTAATATTTGTAGTTAAAAATATAAAAATGTATATTTAAAATACGAACAATAAGCATATTTAATTTTGTATTGTTGTTACTTAATTTCAATAGATTCTTAGATAAATTTAATATACGTTCATCTGATATCAATAAATCAACATTATTGTTCCAATTATTTCGAAGATCTGATTTTACTTTACAATCTGTACTTAATGTAAGTAAAAATTGTAATCTTCTTAATAGTTGATTAGATTCAGTTGGTGGTTTCAACATAATAAAATTGTGTGAAAATCTGGATTTTACTCGTTTTTCAAGTAATTCAATAACATCAATTCGTGAAGTTAAACCAATAATACATAGTGGATTCTATAACAGCATTTATTAAATATTAGTAATTACTATATATTTATTAATATGTTATAAATACATACATAATATATGCATAATTATTAGTTATTACTAACTTGTTGAGATTGAACTGCATCAAATAAATTATATAACAATGTTTGTTTGGAATGAGTTGAAAACATATCAAACTTATCTAATACCATAATAATTGATTTTGAAGCTGCTCTGTTACCCGCTTGAAAGCTTTCCAATAAAAAACTTAAATTATCTAAATAAATTAATATTTAATATAATATAAGATATAGATAATTATCTACATTCTACATTAAAAACATTTAGATGATTAAAAAATATATATATATATATATAATTTTTAAAACAAATTAATAAAAAAAGATACTAAAGGTACATTTAAATTGTTTTTAAATTTTTTAAATACCCATATCATAAAAGTTGAATACCAATATGGATATGACTATATTATAAAACCTTCATTTAAACCTAATTATATATTATGCATACAAATTAAGAAATATTTAATCTTCTTAAGATGTATTTTTTACTATTGTCTAAAGTCTGAACACGTGTCAAGTAAATAAGGTTTACATTAAATCTTTAATGTATCATTTCATGTTTCTGATGAAATATGACTTCAATTATCCAAATTTATCATTTTTTATACAACCAGGAAACTTCAAATCATTAATATAAATTGTTGAAGGATTTATAAAATATTTATAACTGTGCCTACATTGATTATTTTTTCATAGTATGAAGAATTGTTCTTTTAGTTTATTTAATGCAAATAAAATTTATAGTTAACAAACCTAAATATATATTTATATATATGAATATATCAACACACAACTGTATATTGTTTCTGTTTATCGAACAACAGATAATACAACAAAATAACCATACCTACTTATAATTGGCTGAAAAGTAATGCACATATGTGTATGAATGAAAACAAAAAGGAATAAGATAAGACAAGTTTTAAAGAAAAGCGCAAGTTTTTAGATATAAAATCCATTTCAATATAGTCATCATTTTGATTTACAAATTTCTCTCAACGTGTAATAAGCTTTTTGATCCTGTTACTTAAAAAATCTTAAGAATTTTCACGTATCCAGAGCGCAGCAACAGCAGCCTTTAACACGATTCAAGTTGTAGTGGGTACCTTTGAAGTGTCTCTTAAGTAAAGGGTAGAAATATATAACATAAGTCATAAGGAGTAGGGAGGGTGTGGAATCTATTCTAATTTCAATTTTCGTAGTATTCCAATTGGTGATGTTTGTTCTCATCTGTAAAACGGTATGGTACCCATCAGGCACAAATGTTACGGTATACCAATTGTTCAATGATGAAACAGACATGTTCCTTCGATATTCCTATTAGGTTTACGATACAATTTTGAGTGATTCGTTGGTTACCTTGAATCAAATAGACGAGTTTGTGATGTTTACGTCTGTAATAGTGATTGGACATCCACTGCGTTTTTCATCGTGAATTACTGATTTTCTAGGCTCGCAACCACAAATTTTATCATCCATGGCCCATGGGTTTACAGTATGGGTAGAACTATCAACAGTATCATCACCATAAACAACCTTTAAATATCGATGAATCTCAATAAGTGTCACATTTTTAGCAGTTAAAAATTCAATAACCTTAACAACTCGCGTTGACATAGCACAAAAACAGGTCTTCATACTTTGTCTACTAAAAATAAACTGACACACCAAACTCATTCAAACTTGGTATGTGCAAAAAAGAGGAACTTAACCATTAATGCCATGAAACGAGTGTTTGTACATTATTTTGTTTGCATTTTACAAGATTATGTGCATTACTTTTCAGCCAACTCTCGTAAAATAAAAGTTTTGACATTTAAATCTTTATTGCCTTTTATATAAATTAAAACCAGAAATATTGCAAAAATCTTCTATTCCAATTTTTTAAATTCTAATTGATAATTAATAATTATAAAATAATACTTTTTTTTTTTTTTTTTTTTTATTCGGCTTTACGATCCATTGAGGATCTCTACCGTCAAAACATCTCCTCCCATTTCTCTCTATCTTGCACTATGATTTGCCAATTCGTCCTAACATCTTAGTCTACCTCATTCCATATCTCAGGGAATGGGACTTTTCGGCGCTGCTGTTTCGGCTATAAAAACTAAATAAAACCATGAAAATTATTTTTAGTATAAATAGTATAATAAAGCATTGATAAAATATAACTTATAGTCAATAATCAATTAATTAGTAATAAAATAATGTAGATTAAAAAAAAAAAAAACAGCTTATTATTATATTTAAGTATGTAGGTGCAAAAAAAATAAATGTTACAATTTTGGTCAAAATTTTATTTTAAAGCTATATTATTAGATATTCCCCTGATAGATGTGGGAATATCATTTATATCATATCTATCAACTAATTTAAAATTACGTTTGTCCGTGTCTTTAAATTTTTTCTTTATCGCCAAAATGGCAGCGCCGAAAATATCTATCGCCGATACGGCAGCGCCGAAAAGTCCTAGGCCTCATATATCATTTATGCTGTCTACCCATCTTCTTCGAGGTCTTTCCCGTTATCGTCCAAGTTATTATTTCTTTTATCAGGCATCCTTCCGCTCACCACGCATGTCCCGCACATTGCATTCTTATACTTTTAACACATTGTACAATATTTTCTCTTTTATATAGGTTCCCTAGTTGTGCATTCGATCTTAATTCCCATTGTTGGGTTTCAGTATTGAATACTGGACCAAGTATTTTTCTTAAGATTTTCCTTTCAAATCTATTTAGTTTTTCTTCATCACCTTTAGTTGTGGCCCATGTGGCACATGCATACGTCAGTACCAGTTTTATGTAGCTCACATAAAGATATTCTTTGACATTTTTTGATATCGATTTTGATTTAAATATCGTCTCCATTTCAAAATAACATCGATTTGCTGCATTCAGCCTCACATTAATTTCTTCGTGCATACTATTTTTGTTGTTTAGAGTTACACTAAGATACTTAATAATATATAAAATAATACTGACATATTTAAATTTTCATAAATCATAGGTGACATAACAGAACAATATAATTTAAATATTAATTACTATAAATTAAATTATTATTTTAAACTTAAACATATTATAAAAAAAATTAATAAATACATACCAGTAAAGGATCCTTCAACAAAAGCTCCTTCTAAGTTTTCCAACTGAAGTTGTTGGATTATACTTTTAAGTGCTAAATTATCATCTGTGTGTATAAGACCATTTAATAACACACATGTATGTGAGTCAGGTGAAAGAGTTTTTATAACTGTATTTACTAACTATAAATATAATTAAAAATATACAATAACATATCATTTGTTAATGATAATTAATGGTGTTAATGTTTAAGTAATTATACAGAATAGCATATATTTTCTATATTTGTAATATAAAATAAATTAAGAATAAAAATAAAAATATCAAATGTTTAACTACTAAGAAAAAGTATAACTCTCAGTTAGTCTTAGTAGTATAAAATGTCATTGTTTTATGTATGCAATATTTTAATTGTTTATAAATTATGGAAATTTGTGTCTTCATTTATAATGATTCCATTTTTAAATGTCAATAAATTTAATATTCATAATATATACAATTTTATTACTAATCAGTAATTAGGTACTTTATTAGTTATTACACATAATAAAACAAAAATAAATTACAGAAACTGTTATTGATTAATGTTGTTTAAGCATAGTTTCTAAAAATATTAATCTGTGCCAATTAATAACTATATTGTTTAATCAAATTGTGAAATTACCAATGATTTGCCACATTTATTAGGTCCAAATACAATAACAGAATCACTTTCTCCAAAATCAGTGGTTTTTTTTACTATTTGTAAGAGTTCTTTTTGTTCTTCATCAAATCCACAGAGTTGATCATTTAAAATTAATCTTTTCTTTATATTTTGAATACAAAAGTCAAAATTTGTTTCCATAATCTGAAAAAAAATGTATAAGGAATAAATTTCTATAAACGGTGATACAAAAACACGATTATAAGTTAATTATTCATTGAATGGTAAATTATATTTTTATATTCAATTATTTATAATGTAATTACTATACACATATTTAAATTAAACTTCTTGGATATATTTAAAAAATATAAATCTCAATTTTAAATCATGTATAAATTAAATCACCTAAGTTGTAAACATAGAAATAGTTACTGTTCAGTTATTAAAATTGAGAATTTTTTTTTTCATAAGCTTTGTTCTGTATCTTGTAACATAATCATCATGAATAAGTTTATATTATGACTAATAAAGTAATAATTATTATAACTTGTAACAATCAAACGTAATAACATAAAAATATATTATATTTGTTCAATTCTTACTTTAACATTAAGATTCAACTTCATAAAAAATAATTAAATTAAAAATATTTGTATTATCATTGGGTAGACATTAAATGCTTACCAGTTACTACCAAATGATTGCCTGTGGATGAATTTTGTATGTGACAAAAATTTCGTTCCAAATACAGGTAACAAGAACTATAAGTACAAATTGTTTAAATTAATTAAGTACAAATTTCTTTATTGAACAAAGGAAAAAAAAAATTAAATTTTTATACCTATTTAATAACCATGCAATCCACAAAAATGATAAATAATTATACTAAACTTTATGAATTATTATTTTTCAGCACTAAAAATCAAAATAATTCAAGCAAGCTGAATACTATACGGTAAAAATTACTAAAAAGTAAAAACTAACTAAGTATAAACTATAAAATAATAACTAATAAGTATAAATATATTAATATAAAAATATTTGAATATTTGAATATCAAAATACATGCAATGAATTATGATAAAGAGATCTTTCTTTCATAGATTTGGCGCACAATAAACAAAGTAATAATTGGTTTGGCGGCAAATCCGTAGTGATAACAGTTGTCAAATGATTACTATTATCAGAGAATCGCGTCATGCGGCGGTTGGCGTCACTGTATTCGCACGTCCATATGGTACTACGCAAAATGGCGTTGCCCGAAATGCATAATACTTTACTATAATACGACGATGCCTTCACCAAGTTGCCCCCCCAATTGTCCTGCGTTTGCTGGTGTTTTTTTTTGTTTGCGTAAAATGTTATTTTGTTTTTCTTAATGAAAAAAAAGTAAATAATAAAAAAAAAAATGATCCTTGCTAATAAATTAAAAATTACTTTTTAAATATTCGTCTAGTTCATTTTTTTTTCATAAAACGATAAAACACGTTGTGGTATTCAATGCATAATGGACGCGGACGTATCGAAAAGGTAAGTGTTTTTTTGTAAAATATGTGTACGTGTGTCTCAACGTGCATGTACGTGTTGATTGTTAAAACACAACCTTCACTCTTTCGGGAGTCATTGGATTCTGTAATAAAAATGATGGCGTTATTTAAGCAAATATAATAATTTTCAACATTTTTCATTGTTGAACATGTGCAACACATAATCAAATCACATACCTAATACTATTGTTAATATGAATCGTATTTATCTACTGTGGTCTGTTTCAAAACTCGACTGCCAAACAGTTCCGACTTCACTTGTCCTTTGTGTTGATAGGTATTTCTCATTGAACACAGCCCTTGATAATACTTTATTTTTCATTTATAAACAATTTATTAAATGTAATCTCTAGTGAACTTAAAAACGCCTTACTCGTTATTGCATTTTATCTGTATGAACTATTAATTTCTTTACTGAATTCTGTTGTACCAAAATATGCGAAATTATCTATTGTTTATCACAGTTTTCATCAACTTTAATTTAAATATTTACATTTAGTTTATCTATTTTTTAATTCTTTTAGGTATTCGTTTTTATGAATGATGTACCCAAGGTATATTTGAAATTATTGTGAAAGAAATTTTTTAGCTATGAAAATTTATAAGAATAGTAAATTTAGTGTTTGAATATTTTCATATTAGATAAATCGTGAGTACTAATGAAATGGTTTAATAACATCTCTTGTGAATGTTTTTTCATACATTTTATTTGACTTTTCTATTTATGAATTAAATATAATATATTTATACTTAAAATGATATTGTTGGGTTAATATTAATAATACTGTTTTTATTAAAACATTATAATTTATTATTAATTAAAAACTAATTTTAAATTTTATTTAGTAATGTAATATATCTAACTGACAATAAAATAAATTTATTATTAATTAATAGTGAATGCATAGTAACTCATGTAAAACTAGGTAGGTTATTATAGAAATCTCAAATAAGTAATGGGATATTAGTACCTTACAGGTTAACCAGAAAAAAATTATATTAATCTTTAAATTTTTTTTAATATTTGGTAGGTATCTATTTAATTTAATATAACTAGGTATATGTCAACAAGTGATTGGTATTATTCATAATAATATACTTTTTAAATATAGGTACATAAGCATATTTTAATATATATTATTTCTCTTTAACTTATTGTATTTTATATTAGTACAATATTAACTTATTATTCTTATTGTTCTATACCTATAAAAATATACTAATATCAAAGGTTAAAAAAATAATTGCAGATTAAAACCGTAATCAAATAACATACATACCTAATACATGTTTTAATATTTGTTTAAAAGTTAATCATTCTAATTTGTATTGAAAAGAAAAATAAACGGATTTATAATTTGATTAATATTAAAATATGCGACAATAGTAGGTACCTAGTTACACTATATAATAGCTACTTCAAAATTAATAAATATGTTTAAATACATTCCAACAGGTTAGGTTATTTATTACAAACATGTAATTTATTATTTTACTGGTATTAATTAATTTATAAAATAAATAAAATTAAAATAAAAAGTATCTACTTACAAGTTTGAGGTCACTAAAATTATTATAACAATTATATTTTTATTTAAATTGCCTCAATAATGCTACTTATTATTAATATTTTCTTTAATTTTTTTTTAGGATGAAACAACTTTTTGATGGATTTCCTCAATTCCAATAATTTACACCTGGTGCATACTTCTTACATAATTTTTTTTTTTTACTTTTAATTAGTTTTTTTTATTCAAAAGCTCCTATTTATATTTTCCATTCAATCAATTATTTTTTTCTTTATCCTAACTGCTCAATTAAATTTTATCAATGGCAGATCAGTTGAGTGAAACTAGTACTGCAACCACTGATCACAGTGGTAACTGGCCAAACACAAAGCTACCCGCAGATAACGATGTTTCTGATGATGTTTCTAATAGCCAAGAAACTCGTAGTTTTGCTGATATATTAAGTACTGCATTCACGGCCACTGGACCTGTGCCAAGTCCACCAGCAGATACTGAGTCTAACATGCAGTTAGGTAATTAAAGTTTTGTTAATTGTAATTATTTAATAATTTTACATAATGGGAATTTTTTAACTTAAAATTACTAACAATAAGTAAATTTAAATATTTACAAGTTTAATATTTTTTAAGTTTCTGTTAGAAATAAGTTTGTTGCTAACTTATTATTTTATTTAATATATTATAAACACCGTATACATATATGATTACAATTATATATTATTTAATATGGCATGAATTACATATGTTTTCAATGCTATTTCTATGACATAAAATTCTAATCAATCAGTTTACAAATGTATATTTATACAATTTTTCTATTTAATGTATTGTTTTCACATATTTTTTTTACATTAATGAAGATACTATTTTATTTAAAAATGGTTAGATTATTAATATGTTATTATCTTTCATGCCTAATTTGAAAATTTCATCTAGAGTACTTTATTTAGTTCGTCTAATAGTAGTTCCCCAATAATATTATTATCTTTATCTTATAAGGTTAGAAAGAATAAAAAAAAGTTTAAAATTAAAGTTAAATAGAATAGTTAGTTCCATTCAAATGTATAAAAAAATATGTATAAAATTTTTAGAAATTGCATTGTGCATATACATAGGTATCAAAAATGTATATTTTATTCCCTGTACCTATTTCTTCCAAATAATTATTCCAACGTTAAGTTTTTTTCAAAATAAAAATATAATATTTCTATTATTTCTATTAGGAAATGATATGGATTTTGATCCATTATTTGCCGATGGTATTGATTTAGAGACTGAAGATACACCTCAAGAATTTTCTCCATTAAATTCTGATATATGGCGTTATGGAAATACTCTTATAGATACACCTTGGTCGGTGCCGCGCACAGATGAATCATCCAGTCGAACTGTTAATCATCCAGTACCATCTATCTCTACATCATCTGAAACGGGAAGAAAGAAGAGGTATTTATAAATATAATTATAAGATATTAATATAAATTAGGGGTTTTAAATTGATTATAATTTAATAATTTTTATATTAGGGCATTGTTATCTATTGATAATAAGAATAGCTTACGAATGAAAACTGGCAAACCTGATACAAATCGTCCAATAACTTATCCCCGCCATCAAATACCTAGCCATCATCGTATGTATAGACCACAGCGTTATGGTCAAGATCAAATGTCTTCTTCTGCATACACATCTACTGGAAATCAAGGAAATTATAAATACACCCAACGACCAAATTCTCAAGTACATACGACTACAGTTCAAAATGATCTTCCTATTGCCAGTTCTTCAAATCAAACTAGAATCATTAACCCTCAAACATCATCAAGTAGTTTTTCATTTATTTATTTTTTTTAAATTTGACATTTTAAAATGATTATATTTTATATAAGAAAAAATAAATAATACCTATGTATTACAAATATTTAGCTGATGAATATACAGTTTATGGAATGAACAACTCGGGAACGCCACCAACAAATCGTTTTAATAATGATCCTCGAGGAAGAATAGATTGGTCAAATGCAATGGATGCAGATGATGACGAAGACAGCGGGATAGAATTAGTTACAGTCAATAATTATCAGCCAAGAAATATTAATGAACTAGTAAGTTTATTTTTATTTTTATTACTTAAAGGTATAATATATATTAGTTCTGTGAAGGTTCAGTTATTTTATGTATAACAATACTACAATTAATATAAAGGATATACATATTTACAATACTATTTCACATTAAGTATTTTAATTTGATGTTTTTTTTTTTATTTTAAACTTCTAGACCTCTAGGTACGGATGGGCGATTCACGTAGGTGAATCGATTTAAATCAAAATTAAAAAATCGATCAATTTTTTAAATCGATTTAAATTGAAATTCAAAAATTATTACATATAAATCCTAACCCTAGTGATGATTGATGATAAATGTAACTAAATAACTCATGAATAGTCTTTGATGTGTGAGAATAAATTTAAAAAAAAAAAAACTGTCGATAAATATATATTATTTATTAATATACATACCTACATATTTTTAATTTTATTCAAAAAATTTTAAGAATTCGCACAGGGTGTCCGTTGATTTACCCATAAGGCCATAATGTTAATATGTAATATACAGGGTTCGGGACTTAAAGCACATAAAATCATCAAAATAAGGGCTTATAAAAGCGCCTAAAAACTTCAAAATAAGCATTCAAATAAGCACTTCAAAACATTAAAATAAAAAGTAAGATGCTAAAATTTTACTGAAAGTAATAAAATTTATTACTAAATTTTAGTAATAAAAAAATTTTTTTTCTAAAACTGCAAATTTTGTAGATAAATATAAAAACTTTATAATATAATTTTTTTTTTCATATTAAAATTACAAATTTAATAATTAAATAATAGGTAATCTACTATTATTGTGTTTCTTATTATATGTCAGGAATTAATACGAGTATTTATAGTTTGTTTATCTAAAATAAAACGTAATTAAATTATTACAGTGTTAGAATAATTTAATTACCCGTATCTACATAATGTGACTACAATAAGTACATAACGTTAAAAATAAAATAAGAAAATTAATAAATTAAGAGAATACTATTTGGGTACAATACATATTATATTGATGCACAATGGTAAAATTATTTTTAGTTTCAATTTTTTTTTATATTGCCAACAAACATTAAAAAAAAACCCCAAATTTTTAGTATCATGCATTGTTAAGTTGGAAATATGCAATTAAAATAAGAAAAGAGCGTGAAAAAGCATTTTTCGAATAAATCATTGAAATAAGCAAAAAAAAGCACTTTCAAATTTCATATTTGTAATTGTTGCAACGTGACATAAATTTCCATAGCACTCTGCTAGATTTAATGTCAATCTAAAAAAATAAGCAAATGCTTTAAGTCCCGAACCCTGGTAATATATATTATCCCAGAACAACATGTAATGATGCAATTACATTACCGTGTATAAAATATTATAATTGTGAAAAAAAAAAATTGGTTATCCCATTGTGACCAATACAAATATTAATACATTTTAAATCGGCCGAATTGAGTAGATAAAATAGCTTCAACAATAAAATCAGCCGGGCCGATCGATTTTAAAATCGACCAAAAAAATTGATTTAAATTGCCCATCACTACCTCTAGAGATTTATTATTTTACATTAAGTCATAAATATATAAAAATAAATAGTACATTATATATAATATAACTCAGTAAAAGGTTATCTTGTACTACCAAAAAAATATATTTTGTCATGTGGCCATCGATTATTGATTAATATTCTAATTATAAATTTAAAGATTTATGTTTCATTTACAATATAATTTATATTAAATTTCTTAAAAAGATTTTTATATTATTTATCACTAAACAAATAAATACATTAATTATATGTGAAAAATAAAAATATTATTTTTATTAGCCAACCGGTCCACCTGTAGTAGATTTAACTCAAGAGACTGAAGAAGTTAATGATACGTCGATAAATCATTCTGGAAGAACGCCTCAAGCTGATTTGCCAATGGGCCATGCGATGTTTAGTCGTTACCCAATTATGCAACCACAACGACAATATGTTGGTCATTCTGCCATACGTTCTATGCCTACGTATAGTCAGCAATTTCCTCCTAATCCATCTATATATCGAAATGATGTAATTTTTATGGATCAAGCACCTCAAGCTCCTTGTGTACATACAGGACATCCACCACCAGGTACTCCAGGATGGCCATCTCCATGTAATCAATGCCATAATTCTTCAAGGGTTGTATTTGGAATGGGTGGTAATCATATACATCCAGCACACCATCATCATCATCATGGTATGATGGCTTCACATCCTATGACTCCGTGTGTAGCTTCTAATGTACCTTTATATCACCAAAGGTTATGGTATAACCAGCATAGAATACAAGAAATGCAAAGAAGAAGAATGGATATAATGAATAAGTAATTAAATTTATAAAATTTATACTTAATTTTAACATTTTTTTTATTTTAATTAACTATAAAAATATACTTGCAGAGTTATTTATTGTTGTAAGATTGGGAGAATTACATTTTCTCATTAACCCATTTTTTACCAATGCACTTTTTATTAATTAATAAAAATTATGAATGTAGAATAATTTTATTTAATAGTTCTTAGAATAGTATTTACCACCCGTACAAGTATTTCCAAAAAAATGAGATTTTATGTACAAGTTGACACGGCCGTGTACGTATAATACAAATCGTATATGCTACACATCGGTAAGTTCAACTGTCCATTCCGATTTGCGCGAAACGCGGACGGAAATACTTTTTGTCAGATTGTGAGAAACGCACAATCATGGTCAAACGCCACCGATCGGTGACAACACAGGCTAGCGAAATATTTATATTTATATTTTAATTAAAACCCAGGAATTGCGATTATGTAGTCGAGCTTATGCTAATGACTACCCGCGACTGGTTATCGAATCGATATAATTAATATTATAATATGGAAAAAACGGCGATCTACTGACGAAGAGTCAGTCCGTTTGTAGCCGTTGGTCAATCTAAGTCCATACTTTTTTTGATTTTTATTATTATTTTGGTTATTTATTTGTTATTACAATATATTTTATACCATTTATTTCATTACATACGTTTCTGTATATTCTCGTTTAAATTGTACAGCTATTATAACAAGTGAATTAAAATATAACAACAGTTCGGTAGTGCATCACACCCTACACCCGTATCCATCATCCTCATCATCACCACCCCCGGCGGGGAGCCAAATTGTGACGGTGGTGAGGATGAGGATGATGGATATGGCCATGTCAACTTGTAATTAAATATGTAATGTGGGTAAAATTAACCCAACAAGTTTTAAGTAAAATAATTTGATTTTGTTTAAATTTAATAGTTTAAAAGAAAGAAAACATTTATTTTTCTTCATTTAATATCTGTAAATAAGTCATCAAAATTTATTTTGTCTATTCATATTCAATTGATTTAATTACTAAATGTAGTCTTTGATTCAAATTACTTCTTATGTTGTTTTGATCTTAAAAACGGTCTTTTAATGGATACTGTAATTTATATTAATCAAGTATTTCAATTGAGTTTTTATTGATGTTTTTCATATAATTTGAAATAATAATAAAAAGAAAAATAATTAACATTCAATATCAAACACTAACAAATCAATTAATATTACTTATTAATATATTGTTTTATATTTTATAAATATAAATATGTAAATAATTATCTTTATTAAATAAATCAAAAATATCCCCACCAAATATCATATAATCTTGCTGAAGAGTTAAATCCAAACAATATCTCCAAGCTTACCCAATTTCTCTCAGAAACAAATCTCATCAACCTATTATAGTCTGAAAAAATATATCTGTGTATAATATTTATGTCTTTTGTATATTGTAATATTGCTAATTGTTTATAGAAAATTAAGTCCAATGGTCATTAATTGCTGCGGACTATATTTAAATAAAAAAAAATATCCATTAATTGTTTAAAAATAAAAAAATCACAAACATATGGGTTCTGGGCTCTTTAAGAATAGTCTTGTGTACTTATATTAGTTAATTAAAATATTTATAATCTTGAGCCTATATCATTTCATAAAAAGTATTACTAAATTTTCAATATATACTTAACAGTGGTTCTGTGCGTTCATTAAGAAGTATACCACCAGTTCCATGCATGCAGGGTTATCATCAGCAACCTCCTCAAGCAACACCAGTTCATCCATCTATTCAAACAATTCATACAGTTTTGCCTCAACCTCAACAGCCAAATGTGTTCAGTCGACCAGAAGTAATTACTTCACGTAGGATTGGTCCTACTGCTGTTATTGTAAGTAAAAGCTATATTCTTTTTCAAATTTAATTGTTTTTTTACATCAAAATGTTTTACTAAAATACAGTAGCATTAATGGCAATGTGTATTTGTCTGTATAATTTAGTTATTTATAAATTAAATTAAAGAATTTTTTATTTTTGTAGAATTTGATATTTCAAACTTTTTTGTAAATATCACAGCATAACATTTAAAATTTATAAGATTTAGTTGGCTAATGTGAATAAAAACATGTCTTAGTACAAGCAATAAACATTTACTTTAAAAAATTGTATTATTCTTTATTTATTAAAATATTTTTAAAGTTCTATAAGTAGACCTTATATCTAAAGTACCATTTTTTAATAATTTGAAATAAATTAAGAAGATAAAAATTATTATATATTTTTTTAATTAATCATTTTTAGACTTTATCACCACCTACAGATGGAATAGAACAAGTATCTCCTTCTTCATTACAAACAGAAATTGTGGTCCAAAGTGGTTCTTCTAGGTATTTCTTACATGTTTTTTTTTTTTTATGTAACTCATTTTGATTTATTTATTTATTTTTTTAGTGATGGTGGTCATCCTCATATTCATCATTATTATAATTATCACCCTCCAGGACCACCCGGTCGAATGCATCATGTACGCATTAGTATTGGAGCGCCATCAGGCACTATTGTTAATGTAGGCTGATTACTACATAAAAATATATTTAATTGACTATATACTCGTATCACAAATGTAATTTAATAAATAATATATATTATAATGTAGGCAACTCCGGGCTCTTCAATACCACCATCACAGCCACTTAATGATATGCCTCTGCCTCAGATTACTCAAGTTACATCATTACCCATGTTAACACGCCACTTATCATATCGGTTAGAAGATTACTTACGATTGATGGAACAACGTCGCATACATATGATGAACCGTGGTGCTTCTAAAGATATAATAGAAAAAAATACATTTCCTCATAAGTACAAACGCGTAAGTATTAATTAAAACAATTTTAATAGTAACTATATAAATATTCTAAATTATTTATTTATTGTAATAGATAAAGAGATCTTCTGATGAAATGGAAGATAATACAGAAAAGTGTACTATATGTCTTTCAGATTTTGAAGATACTGAAGATGTTAGGTATGCATAAATATTAAAGACTTATAAATATTTATTTATAAAATTCTTATTTTCCAGACGTTTGCCGTGTATGCACTTGTTTCATATTGAATGTATTGATCAATGGTTGTCATCTAACAAACGGTGTCCTATATGCCGTGTTGATATTGAAACGAAAGAAACCAAGGATGCTACTGCTGGCTCGCCTTTACCATCTGAAGCTCCATTCATTGTACCTACTTGACACGGTGAATTGGTGGTTTTGCCACCAGCCAATTCATGTTCTACTTCTCGTTGAATTATATTTAAGAGAATGAGAAGAGAATATGTCATTTGCTGTAGTACTTCACTGCTAAACATACTTCTAAAGGTTTTAATATAACCAATTAATAAAATTTGTTACCCTCACCACACACTTTAGGGTCTTGCGTGTGATAAAATATGAAAGATAAAAATCAGTCACACTAGTGTGCGCGGCGAGCTTTTCCATTCATAATGTGATAATTTTTATTTTTTGTCTAGCAATTTGCATGTTTTCGTTTTAGTAAAACTTTTAACATTTGTGTTTAATCCATCATAAAATTAATTCTTTATATTACCCCTGTCTATTAAATTTAGTAGGTGTTTTTTAATGTTGGAGATTTTTAAAACTATATAAATATTTTAAATAGTATTATAGAATATCCACCAAATAGTTTTATTTATATATTAACACTTATGCAAAACAAATACATAACTCTTTTGTCTATTCGAAGAAGATTAAAGTTTGTATTCAATATCTTCTTTAGGATTACTTTATTATTATTTTTTTTTTTTAACTTACGTAATTAAATAATTCTTTTTCAAATTTTGACAATATTTAATAATTATATACTATTTACTTTGTACAAAATTTAAAACAAGAACCTGTTTGTTAACTTGTTATTGGCAGAGTTAAACTTTTAAATTCATTTTTAACTTAAATGCTCATTATTAATATTGAATTATGTAGTGTTTACGTTTTATTATTTTTACTTATATATATACATATATATTATATTTTGATTATTAGCATTTAATTTTTGTTCTTGGGTCCCTTTAATGTTTAAAACAACTGCACCGATTGTATATAAAACAATGTGCAGTAAACATATCCATTGAGCTTTTTTTTAATTTTTTGTTTCACTTGATAACTATCAAGTCATCAAGAAAAAATTGTGGTCGTGAGTAGCTTCTTATTGTTCGTAGTGATATATATTTAATTATAGTTTTAGATATTATTTTATATTTTATAATTTTAATTAATTGTGTCACACTTACCGAATTTACCCATACCCTAAGTACCTGCAACACATTTAAAATCAAATAAATGTGTATCGAGTTTTAACTGATTAGTATTGATCGCTTTACATAATCTTGGATAAATATATTCATTAATATATGATATAAATATAAACATATTTTTGTCACTTTAATAAACCATCCTGAATAATTTATTAATTAATAGACTTTTATTGATGTATATATATTTATAATCAATCATATTAAATTTTAAATATCAATAAAGTATATTGAAATAATATTCAAGTTTGAAAAATATTTATATATGTATTTATATATATATAAATGTATGTGCTCGTTAATATATTATAAATACTATCATTTAGATTAATTATCAGCTGTTAGCCACTTAATTAAATATTAAAATTATTTTCTTCTTGCTCATATTCTCATAATGAAAATAATTTTCATCTACTGTTTCCTCCTCTTTTTTTTTTAATTGATCTCTTTAGTTTTTAAGCACATTCAGTTTTTTTTAAAAAACTTGCGGCGCAAAATCACACAAATAAACAATTTGATATTGATAGCCAACAAAAACAAGTAAATAACCATATTTCCTCCACTAATATTTTTTAAATTTATTACTATTATATATATATATTTTTTTTTTTTGCCAAGTGTATTGTGATAATAACTGAAAACTTAAAAAAATTGTATGTTTATTTTTTATTATTATGTAACATTTTCATTATAAATTATAATCACCTCTTCCAGTTTTCATGTGAATGACAATGTTGCTTTATTATTATTATTATTATTATTATTATTATTATTATTATACATAATTATTTTTTTTTACTAGACATATGTATTTTTTTTTCAATTATATTTAGAGGTCCTCAATACTTTAAATTACCAATGTTGTTTCATTTTTATCAATCATAATATATTGTATTCATTTCAATATTCATATCTAGTAATTATCTAAATGTTCACATTTTTAATACTGTAATTATTATTTAACATTTATTGATCAACCTCACATTTAATCCATCTATTTTTATAGTATTTCTTGTCATGACCAACCACATTTTTGTTCTTTTATCTTTATGTTCCGTTTTTATTTCATTTTTATATCTTGCTAATTGATGTTCTCTTTACATAAATTAACACATTTGAATATCTGTACTAATTTACTTTTAACATACTTAAATTAATCCTATAGTCTCTACTCTTGCATTCCTTATCACTGCCTATTAAAGTTCAACTTTAGCTCAAATGAGATTTTTATCACAAAATATGAGTATTTAAAACACTCAATAAAATCTTTTCATATCGGGTCTGTAATAATTTTGTTCTGCATTTCTTAAAATTTATACTATTGTTTTAACCACGGTTTTTTTTTTTTTAATCGTCCTTTAAGTTTAAAATTATATCAGAATTATGTACAATTTGTAATTCGACTTTATACTATAACTATCCTATGTACCGAGGACCTCTTTTTAACCATGTTATACCTTTATATATGCAGAAAACATTAACTACACTGCATATGAATTATGACATATATCATATTTTAATACAATAACGCAATGTATACGAGCAAAAAGAAAAAACAATGTTAAAAAATAATTTTTATTAAAAAAAAAAACAACACTTATACAGCCATACACCACCGCAATTATTATATAAATATATATTATATATAGAGATGTAATTGAATGATTTTTTTTTATTGTAAACATCTTACATAGATACAATGATTATATATATATATATATATACCTTGGAATAACTAAATTATAATTATTTATAACTATTTTTGTTTGTTCATTACTAATATGCTCAAAAAATATATGTATACATATATTTAAATATATATACATATATATAAATAAAATACAAATAGTTTTACACCTATAAAAATTTAATTATATTTATCATTGGTGTTATTTATTTAAAAAAAAATATTAGTAATGAAACAAATTGTTTTTTATTTGTAAATTTATTATTTTGGTCCTTGGCTGACATCTGTGTTAATGCTTCTTATTTTTGTTTTTACTTAATTTATTTCGTAGGCTGCTTTATTTTAAATTTAATTTAATCCTCTTCTTCTCCAGATTCAGATTCTGAAAATAAATTTTAAATATAAATATCTACTCATTTAAAATTAATAATATATGCAAACAATTTAGTCAAGAAACTACATTTGTAATGACATTATAGAAAATAGCTCTTCTAGAAATATTATATGCATAATTAATATTCTTATAGCTATCAAATTGACAACTACATAACATAGAAGGAAATCATCAATATCATTTTTTAAAACAAATACTTGTATTTAAACAAGTATAAATTTTATGTTTTTAATTTAAACAAAATTCCAATACTTTCTTAGTATAATGAAATAAATTAGTGTAAAGTCAGAAAACAATATTTTAGATATCTTTTTTTTTTTTTACCAATCAAACTTTCTATTAGGTGTATAAACAATAGAGGATGGAACTCAGACAGGATGTGTGAGCACCGAAGGCAACTG
This sequence comes from Tetraneura akinire, assembly GCA_021307375.1. Taxonomy (NCBI): domain Eukaryota; kingdom Metazoa; phylum Arthropoda; class Insecta; order Hemiptera; family Aphididae; genus Tetraneura; species Tetraneura akinire. Next base: position 9,592,186 of record JAIUCT010000022.1, read on the forward strand.
TTCATTAATATGTAATATTCCTCAGTTAAGCATTTGATTCTTTGCAATAGTAAACAAAGACATCACCAAGACTGAGGTGTATTTATTTATTTAAATTAATATACTGTTAGATACATTATTCATTAAGAAATAATATAATTAATCTTAATATTAGTTTTAATTGTATGAACATTAGAGGGTGGAACTTAGACGGAATGTGTAAGCACCGAAGGCAACTGTTCATTATTGTTAAATATTTCTCTGTTAAGCATTTGATCCTTTAAAAGAAAACAATAAAGGCATCACCAAGACAGAGATTATTATAATAAATTAAATAATTTATAAATATATATACAATATATATATTAATTAAATGTATGAATATTAGAGGGTGGAACTCAGACGGAATGTGTGAGCACCGAAGGCAATTATTCACTTATAATACAATTTACCTCTATTAAGCATTTGATTCTTTACAATTACCAGTAAAAGAAATCACCAAGATAGAGGGTGATGACAAGGTAAAAATATAACTAAATTTGATTACATAATATTATATAATTTACCTTCTTCAGCATTCTGCAGCCATTCAATGAATTTTTTCATTTGCTCCAAAAATGTTGTTTTACCCTTTGAATGTCCTTCCTTGTACCATTTTAAAATTACTTCTTCAGTTAATACATCGGCTAGAATTTTTTTGTTTTTATTTAGTTATTCAAAAATAGTTATTAATTGCAGAAATATCTACTCACTCTTATAGAAAAGTAAAATAATCTTTTGGAAGACTCTCATGAAATTCATGTTCTCATAGCAGTATTCTTGAACCTTAAGCATGAGCGCTAATTCAGAACGTGCAGTAGTTGAGAAAGCTGAAAACAATGGTGAATATTGCTTCAAATGTTTTAGGGCCTGATCTGCTAATAACTCTTCCTTTTTATTCCATTCTACTTGTCTCATTACAACACTCCATACCTAAAAAATAAATATTACTTTTCTACATTCAAATTTAATACTTAATATTAAATTATAATTAATTATCTAGAAATACTATTATAAATAATTACCAAAACAATAATTTCATGTTCAGGAATATCATGCTTCGAAGACAATTCTCTAATATTTGAAATAATTTCTCTCATATTTTTGTTGTCATTAAAATCATCAATTAGTTGAATTTCTAAATTGCGTTTAGCTTCTTGGCTGGCCTGTGCCAAATGCAACTTGACTACATCACCCAAACCTTTTTCTTCAAATTGTGCCCGGAGATTTTCCTCGGTACGTTTATTAGTGGGTAAGAAATCCATTAACCGACTCTCAAGTCCACCTTTCTTTAATACAGTTAGCAAATGGGTAACTCCTACCTCTTGTTTATATGTTACAAATAGTTCGATGAGAAAATCTAATGCCAAACCATCTTTAATCAAATGCTCCTAAAAAAAAATATATATATATATATACATACATACATGCCTATATAAAATTATAAAACTTACATTAGTTAACACTTGAAGAACAGTAGGAGGAATAGAACCATTGGAAATCCATAATGTAGTCATACGTGCTAATTTAACACGTTCAATATCACTGAAACCTTTGATGAACAGTAAAATTTTTTTCATCTCCTCCTCAAACATTTTTTCCAGGTACTTATATCTACGCATAAGTTTGATGAAGACCTGTTCATAGTTTCGCATGGAAACCATATCTTCGGGTGCTTCAAAAACGCATGCATTTGTTTTCCACAGTTTGTCCCCATCTTGAGATATTGATCCATCTTGAGATATTGATCCTCCCGGAACTAAATATATAATTTATAAATTGTTTTTACAACTTATGAAATAGCAGAAATGTAAAAAAATTCACCTAAAAGACCTCCGGCAATCAGTATATCAAAGAGGACTTCACCATAGCGGCGATAATCAACTTTAGAACCGGCTTGATCAAGGAACTTCCAGATTGCCTCTAGGTCTGTGCCAGCACCATTAAGGCCTCCAAGGATATAGTCCCGGAAGCCGAAAGGATCGTACTTTTCTTTTTCATCTTTAATAAAAATGTTTACAAAATAATTAGCTATGATGGTATCACACAAAAATTATAATTAGACAAATAAAATAATATTATTTATTCTATTATAACATATTTAGTTATTTTCATTTTGAAATTTAAATGTAAAATTAATCATGTAACATCAATTAGGATTATATACTAATGTTACAAAAATAATACAAATTTATTTAAATTTATGCATTTTAATAAGTAAAATATTGAAAATATATACATAGTAAACGATCTACAAAAATTTGAAATATGAAAAATTACCATCATAATACTACGAATTAAAGAAATATGTCTATATAATAATTTAGAATTACAATTAAATTTAATTATGAAAATTTATTTAAAAATGATCATGAACATGCAAGCATTTAAAACTAGTTATACCTACATCATTTATGTAACAAAATATATTTTACTGTTTAAATTACCAACAGTACCAATTTTTATTTAATGTTCCATAAACATTGCATTATAGTTATAAGTATCCTATAATATGGTACCTACACTATGCTGAAAGCTTATATTATTAACCACAAGTCCACAATAAATATTTACCTCTTTTTCTGGTCTTGATGCGTTGACCTGACAGTACCGGTTTTTCTGTTTTTTGACTCATACAACAACTTGCTAGAAATTATTTACAAATTTAACACTGATTAATATAAAGCACAAAACATAAATTATTAAAATATTTCAAATAAGTATATCTATTATTTAATTTTAATCACAGTTATAATAAATTATTGCAATGATTATAATATTTAAAGTAAATAGATACCTACTTAAAATAAGATAAATTAAAAGCTAGACATAATCTAAAATTTACAAATTATGGGAAATATACATACGTTTAATTGATAATCAAGTTTTTAAATTTTTTTAAATATAATTGCAGTCTAAAATTCAATTTTTATATTATAATAAATTTGTTTAATCACCTAGACAAATATATAGGTATCATGTTAAAATAATACCCTAGTTTTCACCAAAGATATTAAAAATATTAGGTATGCCTAAGAGAAACAATAAAATTCATTTAGATACAAAGTAATGATTTTTAATAAAATAAATATAACTTTAATATATCTACCTAACTATATTTTTATACTAAAAAGGTAAAAACCTATTATTTAATCAAAATGTTGAATAACTTAATAAATATTTATTGAAATAATTCATATATCTACCTACCTACTTAGTTTTTATCAATTAATACCCAATGTTAATTTAAGAAAAATCAGTATTTAAAACAAAATTTAATATTTCTTATTTAATACGACTATTAACATAATAATTGTGAACTAGGTATTTTATTTCAAAATAATTTTAGTTTTTCAATAATAGGTTCATAATATTAAAATTAAAAAGATCAATAAAGTAAAAATAAAATAAATGAACATGAACATGAATACCTAACCAAATTAGGTAGTTTCTTACGAATATAAAAATGTATATAAGTCAAAATAGTATTTATAAATATAAACAATTATTTAAAATTGATTAAACAAAAATAAAAAAACAATTTCATATCCAAACATACGAGGTATAACATATCATCACTAATTTTTATATTTCTAACACAAAATGAAAAATGGGTTACTTATACATATAAGAAAAGAAAAGAAAAGAAAAGAAAAGAAAAGAAAAGAAATTAATATTTAAATAAAACTGTATAATAAATTTTGTGATAAAACAGTCAACAGGTAGGAAATAAGTAAATTTAAAAGTAATAGCATCCATGAAGAGCCAACCTATAGAAGACACACATACTTATGAGAATAACAAAGGCAATGTGATATTCGATAAGATGATTCGTGGGAATATTATGTGAACCTTAACGATTTGTAGCTACTAAAGAGAAAGCAAAGAGTAAGGTACCTCCTACTATACCTATGTGATATAAACGAATAAATGTTAAGCTCTCTTTCAAATGACTAAAAGTGCGGATAAAAGGGTAAAAATATTAAATAAATATAAGAGCTCGCGCGTAATGCGTATTCGAGAGTATCCACTATGCATCACCATAGTCGTTTATCACCATTCATCCATAGTCGAGCATTTAAATCAAGAATAAAAAAAAAAAAAAACACGAAATGCATAGGGGTATTATACACAAGAACGGCCAGACTTTGGAAAAGCATAATATTCAAGATAGGTACATTTAGTAAACAGAAACCGGTGTACCCGCGGAAGTGAAAACGAGGAAATAATGTCAAGGCCATTCGTGACAAAAGCTCGGGATAAAAAAAAAAAAATTTATTGCAAGCGATGGAACAGTCTCGTGGTGAAAAACGCAGTACGACTCTCGCACAACGGTTTCGGTAGGCTACAGCTACACGAAACCTTCTACTTACAAAACGTTGTGGCGGTTTGTAAGACAACGTAACTAAATTATAACGCGTGCTCGCACGGCGTCATACAATCGCCGTCGCGGCCATCGCGAGAAAAACACGCCGCCGACGAGCGTGTAAATACGACACGGCGGCGAATCGCCATTAAGCCTAAGTTGCGAAAAAATGAATACAAAAATAATCGGTCATATTTAATTTTACTTACAATGATACCTGTTGGCAACGCACTGATAGACTCCGAAAAAACGCGTGTGAAATGCACGAATGAAAAAAAAAACGAACACTAAACGAATGGCGGCGACGACCAAGAGTAATGATCGTGCAATAATTGTGTATTTGTGTGTACGACGTGCGTTGTTACAGTGTTCCTGGCTGTTGGTTGGCTACACATGACGATCATTGGCCGGCGGGCGAGGGGGTAGGACCGACACGAAAGATCCTTCGTTGCAGCGGACGGGGGCACGGGCCGCCGTTCGGTCTGAGAAAATCGTCCCGCATGTCCGTGTTCGCCGCCCGAAAATTCAAATGCCTTGCGAAATTTTTATTTGTCATCAAGTCTGTGGGATAAGTTGCGAATTTTTTTACCATGGATCCACGGAAACTATAAAAAAAAATTACCGTCAAACACAGTGTAGCCACATCGGCATGATTTTGGGCCGATTCGAATGGCGCGAGTCCGATCGGTACGATATTATTGTATTCCGCTGTACCGGTTCGGTGCCGAAACTGCGCGAACGGTAATGGTCGGCAGTCACGGAAACGGTAGTCGTCAGAAGGGAGAAGGGACAAGGGAATGTCCGTAGAGAAGCGTAATGCCAACAGTCTACGCCGCCGGCGACAGAACAAATATGAAATAATATTTGAACCGCCAAATGGTAGTAAAGTAAAAAGTAGTAGGGTAACTAATAACTACTAACTGCCAAGTGCAACTACTACTCGTATATTATATATATACGAAACATGGCTAAATAACAGTAGTTATTTTTTTATTTAATATTTAACCATGAAGTACGAATTCAAAACCGTGTACCGCTTGACTCACGCTTTGTTTACTCCTTTTTTCTCCATTCTTTCAGCGAGTTTTTCCCAAATGGGTAATGACGACACAAATTAAATCATAATATATTAAATATAAGTCATATTTACTATTTACATACCTACCTACTATAGGTACCAATTATAAATGATGTAATATTTAATGTACCTAATACCTACAGGTTTAGGCACATATTGGTGTATGTTACTACTTGCTACGTTTACTTACACCCAATCAAATAAAAAAAATTAATATGTTGTGTGTATTTTATTTAAAAAAATGTATGTATAATATAAATTGTATACCCGTATCGACACGCATTAATTTGACACCCGTTTGATAAAAAAAAAAAAAAATCATACGTGGAATATTTAATCATTCAACCCGTTTCTAGCGTAATATTAATTAAGTGGTAAAAATAGTAAATACCATATATAGGTATGTTGTGAACCCAAGCGGATTCGTCACGGGTAATTACTAATTATAATAGTTAGTCCTTAGTTCCTTACTCCTTAAACGTGTTGGATTTGAATATTTCCAAATATTTCAAATATCAATCGTGTGACCGGAATGACAATCACAATATTATTAATTTATTGGGAGTATTTATTTATTAATGTTTCTGGTTTTAAAGATGACCCGGAAGCGTTGATCCTGTATTATGGAAATCATGAATTAAGATTAATATTCAATAATAGTTATGGTTTCTAATTTTCTATCCAACAATTGCCGCGTATAACAAGTAACACCAAGTTAACATTATGACCGTTATGTTAACCTAACCTACCCAATACTTATTATAATATATAGACAATAGACATTTATTTTTCCAACGTAACAGAATACCTACTGAAGCATGATCTTAATGAATGACTTGGGATACTTGAAAATTTCGTTAATATTCATTTTGGAGTACGAATCATTAAAATAAAATGTATATGATAGGTCGACAGCTAAGAGGAAAGTGCACGTCTAACGACAGTGGCGTAGCCAGGGGCTATAGCCCTTCATTGACCGTGTTTTTTTGTTAATATGTACAAGTGAAAACTAATACTAAATATATGTTGTTCAAAGTTCAAACTAAAATAATTAGTCATTATTCTTATTAGTATTTGATAAAATAAATACTTATAACTGCAACCGTGTGGGTACTGAGACTGACTACTGGCATAGATTCTATGCTACTGGATAGTGGATACTATTTCTATTAAATTTATATTATTCAAATCAGTGGCGGCTATCCTATATTCAAGGTGTATCGATTGATACACCTTTAATCTTTAAAATTGGGTGGGTGATCATATTATGGTGTGTAGTGTCACTGAATAAAAAATTTTATAGAAATTTTATTAAATTTAATCATTTTATAGTTAGGTGCTAATGAAATATTTGGTGTAAATGTGTATAAAGTATAATGTAATAATAATAATATAAATATTTTAATTAATTATTGAAAAATTAATATTGGGTGGGTGGGCGGGTGGGCGGGTGGTTTAATAAATTCTGCTTCGATACACCATTATTTTGTATGATAGCCGCCACTGATTCAAATTTTATTTGATCAAATAATCTATGAACGCATTTCAATAATCATTCAGGCAATTCAGCCGCCATTTGGCATTACTTTATAGGTTGGAATTTTATTATTATTATTAGGTAGGTATTGTATTAGTGTTCTTGATCTTAAATATCCATCGCATGAATGTGCTTAGCCTTAGCCCACCCAAGCCAAAATCCTGGCTACGTCATTGTCTCATGTTCTCTTAGCACTTGTATTTATATTAATAGGTATTTGAAAATTTACAGAAAAAAATATTTATTTTAAAAACTAGTTTGATAACCACTGTTGAATAATAGAATGTAGGTGACCGATTTAAATAACGTTTGATATAAATTTGTTACCTACCTACAATAAAAACAAAGATTGTTAGAGTTTTCGTTAAATAATGTAGCCACGTAGGTACTCTTATAATCAAATATGTAGTTAAGATAATATTGGAATTTATACTATAAGCTATACTTATATAAGCAAATTAATGAACTGTGTAAATTAGTTATTATATTATAGGTTAAAGGACGGTAGGTATTATAAAAATTGTTTAATTATTATTGAAACGTTCTCACAATTAACTGGTCCAGATTACAAGGGAATGTACTCGGGAATGTAGAAAAAAAAAGAGCTGATAAAATAATAATAATGCTGTAGAAGGGATACAGCATATGACAGGTCTAAAGAGCAAAGAGGATAAAGTAGAATTTTGATTCAAAACGAATTTTAGCAAAGTTCATCAAATAATATAACAATATGTATTGACGAGTGTATTGATTAAAATTTTTACATTCATTCGGTCTACGTTCAATATAAATGCCCATAAACCCCTAAATATTCGAATCTGAAGTACTTCATTCAAAATCGTTTTTACTAAAATATCAAATATAAATAGTTATAAAAAAAAAAAAAAATAAATAAATAAAAAATTGAGACTTTGAATTTTTCTAATTTTTTGGTAATATTTTAAGTAATATGTTCAGTAAAGTTTTCTAACCTCAAAACAAAAAAATTTAAAATACCAATTTTATCAAAAATGATATAGATTTAAACTAGAATTTTAGGAAATATTCAAAGTTCCTTATTTTTTATATTAAACAGTTTAATCAGAAATCAGCTATATATTAAAAAAAAAAAATCGTAAATGTAAATTTATTTGACTATTAGGGTCTAATATAGGGCTACTATATACAGGTCAATTAATTAGACCTGAGTTAAGTAAAGTATATTTGAGCTTCAATAAAATTTTCAAAATTTTTAAAAATTTTTGTCAATTTTATTTTAACATTGTTGTAAAATATTGAAATACGAGTAGGTATAACAAGAAAAATCGATAAAAATACTTTAAATATTGATTTTACTGAAATTTCAACTTTAAACACCTTACACCTATAAAAAAACAATTGAGACTTGAAATTTTTCTATTTGGATATTATGTTAAGTAATATGTGAGTACAGTAAAATTTTCAGACCTTAAAATCCAAAACTGCCAATTTCATCAAACATTATAGGTATATATAAAAACTAAAATTTTATCACACCTATAAAGTAGGTACCTACATATTATGTGAAAAACCAAAAAAAAATTTTCCAAGTCTCTAACTTCAAAATTGCGTGAGTTATCGTGAAATATTGAAATCGATTCGTCAAAATTTCAAATGTTAATCGAAATTCAACACTATCCTCTCTACACTTGTATCCCTTCCTTTTTATACTTTAGTTACAAAAAAAAAAAAAAAAAATATCGTCAATGTAATTCTTCACTATAAATTAGAACTGAGTTAAGTAAAATGTATATGATTCTCAATACATTTTTCTACATTTTTCGTAAATTTTACATTATTATAAAATATTGAAATATAAAAAGAATCCATATAAATACCTACTTTAAATATTGATTTTACTCAAATTTCTACTTTAAACACATATAAAAAATAATTGATACATACAATTTTTTTAGAGTGAATAATGTATTGATTTTATAATGTGTCTTTTTTTTTTATGTCTGAAGACATTTTTACTACCTACCCGAAATAATACTCAAATTTTCTTGAATAGAATATATTTCCGGTTGGAAATTGGATGTAGTTGATACTTTATTTAGGTCATTTTTTTAATTTTTCACACTTGTATCCCTGCGACAGGAGTATCAACTCTTTTTGCATCATTGTTTGGTCGTTTTTCCTATCGCATAGTTAGTATTCGAGAAATTCGAAAAATGACCTAAATAAGGTAGGTATCAAACTATCAATTATATTTATTTTCCAATCAGTAACATATCCAATTCGTGAAACTCTGAGCATACTTTCGGTGTCTTCAGACATAAAAATATAAAATAGGACACTCATTATTGTAAAACTAATATTCATTTCTCGCTTCATTCAAAATCTAAAATAATAATCTTCTGAAGAAATTGTATCCTTATTTCATACACGACGCAATCGGTTTTCCTTGATCCTAACTATTTTCTACTCTTGCGTTCCTAGATTTTCTTCTTCGTTTATTTTTCTTACGTTGTTTGTGAAATCTCGTCTTTTCCGACACCTACGTACTTATTTTCAAGGAATGTTATTTTATAAATTTTAGGTATTATAGTGTTTTCTAATTTCCTATTATGTTCTCAAAAATATTAATGATATAGGTACAACAGATTAATAAACAGGTATAAATTCCTAGATGACATATTGACATTCCTAAATGCCTAAATTTAATTTTCATGCTTACTTCAAATCACAGCCATTTGTTGCGTTAATACCACAAATCTATCATAAATCCATAATCTAAATTATTGAGTAGGTATAGAGGCATAAAGTCATAAAGAATAAAAAGTTCTGTGGTATAATGCCAATACGTAGTCGGATAATAAACAATAGTATCATTGATGACTGATTATATCGATAAAATAATAATTAAATATTAATAATATAATTTATTAACTGACAATAATTGAAAAATAAATGCCATTTTTCCCCTTTAATTAGGTTTGTGTAATGTGTAATTTTAGAACTTCATAGATTTTATAGAATATATCTATGAGTTTATAGACTTTATAGTTTAGTCCTTTATAATTAGTTTTAAAAAAAAGTTTAAAAGTTATAGTATAAATGTAGGTACTTTTATGTAGTATAATTAGTTTAAACCTTTATAATATAGAATCCATCATTTAAAGAATGAATATTAGTATATTACGATATTATGTTTTGACACATGTCATTATAGGTATGTTGTGTTCTTTGTTATCAAATTGTCATTGAACGACACTGACCAGTGACAACTGTTAGTTCTCTATTCTAACGCTTCTGTTTTTGCTAAGATTTGTATTTATGTTTTGATTATCTATTACATTTATAAAAATTTTGTTTTTAACAAAATTATAAATTATTATGCTTACAGTATACAATAGGATACAGTACATAATAGGATAAGTTTCCTAGAGTTGATAAATTTAAATTATTGTTAAAATTAAATGGTTACTTAAGTTTTATATTTTAGTTATTGTTTAATATCAAACTATGTTTGGTTAAAATATATTTTAACTTTGATAAATATTGTGATATACTTTTCATTGTCTAGTATTTTTACTTTTTTGTCATTGACCAAATTTTTTTTTTTATTGCCAAATTAAATTATGATTATAAACACTTTTTGTTTGATCACTTAAAAATTATAATAGGTATACAAATGTCATATGATTAAATGGTAGGTATTTAATATAAATATTTAATTTTTTAACTTTTAAATGGAATATTTAAATTTTTCTTAGTTAACAATTACATGCAATTCTTAAATTACTAAATAAGAAATTTAACAATTACCAACTTATAATTATATATATATTATATTAATAACAATTTCTTAAATTTCAATAAGCATAATTTATGTGCATTTTTTATTTAAAGTTGATATTTCAATTATACAAATTTTTTTGTTCATTCTATGTTAATCATTAGTTTGATATTCTGATATTTTTACTTTTTAGTCACTATACCAGTGGTTTTCAAACTTTTTTTATACACGGCATACTGTACACCTCAAAAAATTTTCACGGCACACACAATTACAGTATAATTAGTTATTAAATTTATTTACAAAAAAAAGTGTAGTTTATACATAGGTACATTTAATGAGAAATGTGTGCCTGATGGGTGTTACAAATATTTTTAATTCTTGGACGAATGGTTGACAGACATACCCTCATTTCTTCTTCCACTGAATTTAGTTTCTCTCGTTTTTTATTTTTTATATTTGTAAGCGCTGAAAATCATTGTTCACAAAAATATGAGGTTGAGAAAGGCAAAAGAATAGTCAGTGCTTTTATAGATATCTCTAGATATTCTTTAGAAACATATATCCAGAATTTATTGAGAGTGATCTCTTTGAATTTCAACTGCAATGTTCGATCATTTTTAATTGAACAGAGATTTTCTTCTTCAACAAGTTTTAAATCAACCAAGTCACTAATAGATACATTAAAAGGGTCTCGTACCCAGTCATAATTTTTAATATTAATACTTGGAAAATATTTATTCATTTTTACTTTTAACAATGTGATAGACTTGACTATTAATGACAAATTTTCTTATATCGAAATTCAATGCAATCGGTAATTTATGGAAAAACCGCGGCACACCTAGTGGATACTCGCGGCACACCAGTGTGCCGCGGCACCCAGTTTGAAAACCACTGCACTATACTATGTTGTATAAAAATAATTTAAAGATTATTAAAATATTATTATAATTATTTAAGTTATTATGAACTTATACATTAAAGATCAGAGTTCACACAGAATTGTTTTTTGAATATAAATGAAAAACTTAAGAACTCTAATTAATGTTATTATAAATTTTAAGTAATAAAACTATGTTAGGAATACATAATAATTAATACTTTGTAATTGACAATAATTGTTATAACGAATAAAAATAAAATAATTTAATAAAACTATCCTCTCATTTTAATTTTTGTTTTTTATCATATAAATTATAAAGAAACCGAGTGCAATTCTTAGGTTAATAATTTTTATAAATCATAGTGTTAATTTGTTTAGAAGATGTTATATTTTATAATAGGTATCTAAATGAAAAATAGAATCCCCACTAAATTGTCAATATCAAAAATAACTATAGGTTTTATTATTATTTTGTATTTGTAGAAATTTCATCATCTGGACTACTGTTATTCCTAGATTACTACACTTACACAGTTACACTAAGTACACTACATACTAAATAGTGACCACTACAGTTATTAATAATCACAAAAATGTATGTATTAATTTTCAAGGTTACATAATGTTTGACTATCTACTTATATTGTGTTTACTTAGTGAGGAATAACATTTATTTTTACTAAAATTTATAGTAAATAAATTATTTATATTTACCTAAAGTATAAATTTTGTGGATATTAAAAAACTAAATTAATTTTGTTTAGGTTAGAAAGAAACAAGTTAAACTATTTTATTGTTATTTATACTTGAAAGTTAAATTAGCTAGATACTTATTATATTTATAAATTACAATTTATTTATCAACTTGCATAGAACAAATGTTTAAAAACTGTAAAAAATATATAATTAATTTAAAAATAAATAAATTAATACATAGTGTAAAGTATTAACATCTAATAATAAAAATAAAAATAAATTATAAATTGTATTAAAATACTTATTTCTGTACAAAACACCAAAAAACTACATAACATATATTCTGTTTTTAATTTTTAAATATTAATTCTTTCTACAATAAAATAAAATATAAGCTTCAGGGGAACAAATCATTGAAGATTCAATTTCATATACACGAACATCATCAAATTTATACCACCTTTACAAAAAATTAACAATTATTATAATTTTAAATTCAACTTTTTTGTTATTGTAAATTGTAATTATATAATTACTTGTCTGTGGACTTCTTGAGACAACTAGCAGTATAATGTCCACCATCAAGTGACCCAGAATGGTTTGATACTCCATATAAATAATATTTCCGATTTCTATGTTCTTCACCATTTATATAGTTTGACATATCAAGATCTACTTTGGGGAATTCTACATTTGAATTTTTTTTAGAACCGTCACTTGAAAATCTACATAAATTATTATTACATAAATTATTATCTGTTAACTTATCTATTCATAAAATAAAAATACCTTTTTAAATGTATAATTAAATATGGCGGAAGTCTCATTATATCTAATTTCTTTGTTGCATCTCTACTGCGTTTACATCTGGGACAATGCCAACCACATATTGATTCACCATTTAAGTACAGTTGTAAACAGTCCTAAAAATATCAATAATTATTAATTATTATTATTTAAGTCATTTTTAATTAATAATAATTTTTTAAATTAATACATTAAAAAAAACATTAAATTAATAATATTTTTGTATATATAAAAAACCAATGTTTCAATTAAAAAAAAACAAGGAAGGGATATAGGTGTGAAGATGAGTGTTGAATTTTGATTACAATTTGTATGCAATGATAAATCATTATATTTAAAAAACAATTCTGAGCTAAGGACATCAGATAATATATGTACCGATTAAAATGTTTACATTTATCAGTCTCTACGTTCAATATAAATAATTTATCATAAAACCCCTAAATGAGTCACCTAAATACCCAAATCTGAGAGTACTTCGCTTAAGGTTTATTAAGGTTATTAAATTTTATTTTAAAAGTATTGAGAAATAATTATTAGAATTGGATGTATGTATGGATTCTAAGATTTTCGTTTAAATTAAAAATATCAACCTTAAACTATGAAAAAAAATTGAGGCAAGGGATTTTTGTAATATTTGTATATAATGTTAAGTAATATGTAGGCATACTTCAGTAAAATTTTCAGATCTAAATGTCAAAAATTGCCAATTTTATCAAACATTATATACATAAAAACGAGAATTTTATGAAATATTCAAAATCCTATATTTTGTAGAAAAATTAACGTAACGATTTAAAATTTTTACCATATATATATATGTAAGACTAATGTGATTGCCCGAGTTCTCGTGAATATTGAAATCAAATTGGTCGAAATTTCAGTTTTTTTTTTTTAAAAAATGCCGTTTTCTGTCGCATAGCGTCAATTTTGAGAAATTCGAAAAATGACCTAAATAAAGTACCAACCACATCCATTTTCCAACCTTAAACATATGCTATTCGTGGAAATCGGAGAATTATTTCGGGTAGTAAAAGTGTCTTTATACATACAAAAGAAAAAATAACACGCATCATTGTAAAACCAATACATTCTTCGCTTCGCTTAGAATCTAAAATGTAATCAATATATTATATATATATATATATATATAAATAAAGAAACTGTTTTTATAATACTCTATATATTAAGGATACACTAATTTGAAGATTAAATCTATTCAAGTAAATTATTTCAAATTAAACGTAGATCGCATACTAATTCTTTATGAGTTATTAAAATTTTTTAATAACAATTTCAAAAAGCCTCAGAGAGAAACTCTTCAAACAACTTAATTGGAAATATTGTCAAAACTTCTACTGAATTTATAAATATTTAATTACATTATAAATTTTCAGTTAACCTAGTGGAGACTTTTAATGGTCGATTTAAAAAAAAAAAAATGTTATTACAATATCGCGCTATGATAAATGTCATCCTTAACTTTGATTTAGCAGGCAATAAAGAATTATGAATATACATTGTATACAAATTGTTTTATCTGATTACAACATTTCTATTTTAGATTCTGAGCGAAGTGAATGTATTGGTTTTCCAATGATGTGTCTTTTTGTTTTTATGTCTGAAGACACTTTTACTACCTGAAATAATGCTCTGATTTTCACAAATAGCATATGTTTCCGGTTGGAAAGTGGATGTAGCCCACAAACCCCCCTTCCTTATTTGCGCCTATGTATACTGTGTATTATTTAAATAAAAAATAACTTTATTTATTTATACACTACTGATTACTTTAAATCTCAATGGAATAAAGTAAATAAATAATTATACACACAAAATATAATTATTAATTTACTTACTGAAAGTGTACATTTATATCCTTGTGATGGTAATGGTAGACTAAGACTAGAAAATGGTTCAAAAGTAACTGATTTTTCAGAACATGTGTTACAAGACACAGTTGATTTTTGCTGCCCATAAAATAGTTGTTGAATTATAGAATTATTTGCTTTAGTCCAATGTCCCCAATCTTCTTCACCAGTTTCTTTAGAAGCACCTAAAATAATTCGATTGTCCTCTGGCTAAAAAATATAAAATAATAGGTAGTAATTTAGAGAAAAACATAATAAGAACGTCATACTTGATTTAAATCATCATGAAGCCAATCTAAAAGAATAGTCAAAAATTCATGTGAATCTTGTTGGTCATATTGTTTAAACATATCTTTATATTCACCAATAGTGTCCTAAATAATTAAAATTATAATACAAACTGTAAATTTAAATTACATAATATATAAATAAATAATTATCTTTTAAAATTATAAAATTATATACTATATAGATATTTTAGATTTTGATGCATCTTTTTTTTTTTTTTATGTCTGATGACACTTTTTCTACCCGAAATAATGCTACGATTTTCACGAATAACATATTATAATATATTTCCAGTTGGAAAGTAGATGTACTTTATTTAGATCATTTTTCGTAATCTAAAGTATCATTTTTTTTTATTTATTGGTGTTTAGGTTGAAATTTCAGTAAAAGCAATATTTAAAGTATTTATATGTATTCTTCTTATTATATTTCAATATTTCACAATAATGTTAAATAAAATTGACAAAATTATTTAAATTTTTTTATTGAAATTCAAATACATTTTACTTAACGCAGTTCCAATAAATTGTGAATTAATTTATTATTAATGATTTTTTTTTTATAGCTGTTTAAAGTATAAAAAGCAAGGAATGGGATACTGATGTGGAAGGGATACAGGTGTAAAGAGGATAGTGTTGAATTTTAATTAACATTTGAATGCAATGATAGTACGTATATATTATCTCATTAAATTCATTCAAAATCGTTTTTACGAATATAATGATTTATCATTGCTTTAAAATGTTAATCAACATTCAACTCTATCACACCTGTACCACACCTCCTTACACCGGTATCTCTTCCACACCAGTATCCCTTCCTTACTTTTTAAAATTAAATGTATAACAAAAAGTACGTATATAAGCTGTAATAATAATTAATAAGTCACATGACATTGAAAAAATAAACTATATTTTTAATTTTTAAATAAATATATATAGTGTATTTTAGTTATTTAATAATTTAACATAAGTTTGATAATTAAAATTTATTGTGATAATTACATAAACAATTTACATTTTTGGTAGTTATAAATATTTAAACATGTTGTTAACATTTGATGTGAAAATGCAAATGAACGTCAATTTTTTTTATCCTGTGGATATGTAAACCAGTGGCGGCTGGTTGGGTGAGGCAAGTAAGGCTGTGCCTCACCTCACTGTTTCATAGAAAATAAAATATTCTTTTGTACATTTAATTAATTTATTAAATTCTATTTATAAATATATTATTTTTCTAAATATTTTCTAAACAATTAAAAAAAAAAAAAATTATAATGCTTTAAAACTTTAATTTCTGTTATAAAAAAAATGGAGGTAATCCATGAAAATAACATACCCTCATTGTCACGTGACATTCGCTGCACAGTTGCATGAAGTCGCGAACGCAGGTGATGGGTATTGGGTATATGTGTTAAACATACTGTTACTACGGCAGCGTCATGAGTGTTTGTAAATCGATTATTACCGATAAATGCTGAGAGGTCAGAATTTTTTCCCTTATTTATACCGCATATGAATATAAATATTAAATAGTGGGGGAACCAAAATATTTATGGTAGATTGAAGCTGGAAATAATTTTCCTCAGATAACGTCAATAACATCCATAAGTTCATATGTCCATGCGACAATATTTCACTAAATGTCAAATATAATATTTTATCGAAAACAATAAATTTCACGTACCTAATTATAGGTTTTCTATATAGAACTAAACGAATATTATACTTTATAGTTTTATACTTTTGAATATAAATTAACAATTTTTATTACTCTGTGCAATTGTACCTATCAAAGTAATTGATGTAGATAATTCTTATCAGTTATAACCAATAATAATTTATATTAAACAATAATTAAACACAAAATATTCAACATGATACATTTATGGAATACATATATAATTTAATTAAAAAAAATTTCAATAAACAAATTTCTTTCTTTAGATAATTTTAGGAATATCTGTGATCTGCCTCACCAATAAATTGGCCCATGAGTCGCCACTGATGTAAACTATATTTTTAAAGACATTTAATATTATGGTTCTATATTAAAAATGGATTGAATTGTCTATAAAAACTTTTAAATTTTTATGTTTTAGTTTTTTATGGAATAATATATTTTATTATTTTTAATGTAAAAAAGATAATGAAAATTTATAAAGTTTTATAGAAATTAATAGTATACAATATTTAAATCCATAAAAATACTCTAATAGATTTAAGTCTATATTTAATATTCGAGTATATAACAATAATTATTTTAATTTTGGATTAAGATTTTAGATCTAAAAATATGTATTCAAAATTAAAATGAATGTTGTAAAGGATTAACAAATTAGAAGTTGAATTATGCATGTAATAAAAATATTTAAAAATTGAAATTTCTCCAATAAAATTTAATTTTGATTCTCAATGTACTCATTATAAAATTATACATGTAATAGCAGAACACTATACATTTAAGGCAATTTAAAATTTATCAATTAATATTATTTTATTTTAAGTTTTTAAAAATATATTTACTAACCTTAAATACTTGACACTGAACTCCTCTGCCAGATTGTGACCACAGACTTTTAATAACAACACTAAATTCTTTGGCTACTAAACCCTTCGTTCTACTTTTATAATTGGTGAATTTATTATAATTATAAATGTTTATGAAGTATTTGACAAGGTCTTCTGTAGTACTTAAACATTGTAGTATTGTATTCATATAACATGTATTACCTAAATTCAGTAAGCCACGTAGCCCATCTCCTTCCTTAGATGTCAATAAATAAAAATAATATAAATTTAATATTGATTAATGCAAACAAAAATGTTGTAAATTAATTTTATTAATAGAAATTTTGAAAAATTGAAATTGTTATTTATTTCAAGTGTTAAAAATAAAAATATTTTAATTTCTTATATAATATAAAAATATAACCAAAAAACTTACATTAATTTTTGTTCTAGATATGTATACTAAATCGTCTAAAGGTTTAGTCGAACGGTCTACATGCGGGATTAAATTTGAGTTACTTTCCTATAAAAATAATTTATTGAAGTATTATAATTTAACTTAAAAATGTAAAGATAAATACAATATTATACATAACAGGCACCTGATTTTTGTATTTGTGTATGTAAGAATAATCATTTTCTGAAATATTTTCTAGAGATAGTCTTCTATTTTTTAATTCTTCAATATTATTCTGTAACTATAGCCACATATAATATTATTTGATTATCATATGTTTATAAACTTAATTTAAAATTATTGTAAAAGCACATACTTCATTATTTTCATCATCTAATTCAT
The DNA here is from genome assembly GCA_021307375.1 of Tetraneura akinire. Taxonomy (NCBI): domain Eukaryota; kingdom Metazoa; phylum Arthropoda; class Insecta; order Hemiptera; family Aphididae; genus Tetraneura; species Tetraneura akinire. Next base: position 9,610,802 of record JAIUCT010000022.1, read on the forward strand.
CATCATTAGTATTAGGTTTAATCATTTCAGCTTCAGTGAATTGATGCAATTTAGCCAATGGCTGTAAAAAAAAAAAAAAAAAACATATATAAGTATTAAAATTATTATTTTTTTAATTTTTATTAGTAGTTTCATTACCTTTATAGATCTATCAAATTGGGGACGTTCAATTATTATTTGATCAAATCGTTGATTAGTTAATTCTTCTTCACTAGAATCATTATTATCTATATGATCCAAATTTGATTTCATATCTGATAAATTATCTGAATTTAATCGAAATTTATCTAAATCATTCAATAATTCTAACGATGGATATTTAACTTGTATATCTAATAAAAATGAAATATGTTTTTGTTAATATTAATGTAATTTAAAATTTGTTTAAGAAAAATAAACTAATGACTTTGTTTTGTTTTTATCTATATATCTAATATAGCAATTTATATTGAACTAGCGATATAAGGAATCAGAAAAAATAATTTATTGTAAGTCAACTAAAAGTAAATTCTATTTTAATTAAACTCATTTTCAATTAAATAATTTTTAATTTTTATTAGGTATTTATATATATATATATATATAATTTTAAGAATTTAAGAAAAAATTAAAGTAAAATAAAAAATGGATTATTTAATGGCAAATAAACTTGAATAATTTATTTACAACATAGTAGGTATTTAAATTTATTTTCATTATATAACTATAGATTTTTTGTTAAGTTTAAAAGAAAATAGATTTAAATTACCATATTATTAAGTTAATAAAAACAGAAATTTATTAAATCACTATTACTAATTACTAATTAGTAAAAGCCTTAGCATACTCATAAATTTGTACGAATACGATATGCCTTAAAATATGTTATATTCTATACTACAAAATTATTACTATTTACTTAAAAGAAAATATAGTAAAATCAGTGAAATTTGATAATGCGTATTTGAATTAATTTTTTTTCATAATTCACACAATAGGTTTTGGCATCCAGCGTTATATAAGAGACAAAGAAAAACTAATAATGATAATAATTGTAAAATAGGTATTGAATAAATAAATTTAAAAAAGCTGATACTGGTGTGGAGAGGATAGTGTTGTATTTTAATTAAAATTTGAATGGACTGATAAATCATCACATTAAAAAAAGTGATTTTGAGCGAAGTTCTGTCGCATAATATTGATATTGATTAAGATTTTCACATACTTATTTAAATATAAATATCAACATATGAGTTAAACAATTTTATCACATATGATACATATTATACATATGTAAATACCCAATAAAATTTCCACGTCTCTAAGTTTAAATGGATTTAGTCAAAATTTCAATTTCTGTGAATAATGACGTATTTTGTCATTTTTTAGTAGTTTTCCCAATCACATAATCTTAATTTTGAGGAATTCGAAAAATGGCCTAAAGAAAGTATCAACTAAATAAAATTCTATACCAAATTCATATATATCGAACTATTCATTGTAAAACGAATACATTCTTTGCTTCGCTCAAAATCTTAAATGTTGGCTAAATATTTTTAAATTAAAATAATAGAATATTTAAAAAAAATAAAATTAAGGGTTTTAAAGACTGCCGTGGTCGTTAATAATTAATCTTAGTTATCTTGATAATTAAGTATTTAGAATATAGTTTATATAAGTTATATTGAGTTATATAGAAATTGTAAATTGCTACACAATGTTTTACGCCATATGTTTAAAGTTAAATTAAGAATTTTAAGTATGCATTCCATGTTAGATGGACAAAGGTAGTAAATATAGGGTAAATATTAGGTGTGATATCCTGTAAAGATTTATTACTTTTAATTTCATAATTAGGTTCTGGTTCTGATTCTGGTTCAGGATCAAATTCATCTTCTAAAAGTGGTTCAACTTCTTTATTTGATTCTGTTTTTTGAGTATATTGAGTTGTTTCCCATGGACACAGATGATTAAAATCTTCATAACCACCTTTGAGAAATTTTAATTTTTTGCTATAATCATGAGTTGGATCCCATTTAAGTAATGCATTTCTAAGATTTATCAATTTTTGATCATCTTCTATATCTTCTGTCCCTTGATCTAATATAACAATATAATCATAAGTATGTCTCATTATCCATTTTTCTTTAAATGGTTCTTCTAATTTATTTTTTAAAGTATCTGCTGTTATTCTAAAAAAAAAATTCATTTATTAGTTATTATTAATTAATGACATAGGTACAATAAAAAATTATTACAATTCGTACCCTGGAATTAAATTTTCTTTTGGTATATTAATTACATCACAAGATGTAATTTTATATTTATGAAAAACTTCTGATGGTCTTGTATCCAATAAACATATTTTTTTCCGATCAGTATATTTTAGCAGAGTATATAAATTATTATTAGTTATTGTACTTTCAAATTCAAAATTTAAATTGTCTTCATTAGTACATATTTTATTTTGCATTGAATATTGTGATTTATTATTATCTTGTATTATTTTTTCTTCATACCTAAAAATAATATTAATATTCACAAAAAATTAATAGGTATTTAAATTTCAAGATAAAATTATATTTTACTATGCATAAATTGGATGAAATAGCTGAAATATATACAATTATATACTATATTTATTATAACTATTGATGAATTAAAAAAAAAAAAAAAAATGTTAAAGATAAAAATGAAAAATAACTCTGAAAAATGGAAGGGATACAAGTGTAAAGAGGATAGTGTTGAATTTTGATAAATTATTACATTAATAAATATGATTTTGAGCAAAGTTCATCTGGTAATATATGTATTGATTAAAATTTTTACATTTATCAGTATTTACGTTCAATATATATGCTCATAAAACCCCTAAATGAGTCATCTAAATACTCAAATTTGATAGTACTTTGGTCAGAATCGTTTTTCAAATGTAATGATTTATCATTGCATTCAAATTTTAATCAAAATTTAACACTATACTTTTTACACCTGTATTCCTATCTTTGCTGTATATACTTTAAACAGCTACAAAATAAAAATTGTAAATGTAATATTCACAATTAATTGGATAATTGGACTGAGATAAGTAAAATGTATTTGAGCTTCAATAAAATATTCAAATTTTTTTGTCAACTTTTTTAACATCATTGAAAAAAATTTAAATATAATAAGAATCTATATAAATATTTTAATATTGATTTTATTCAAATTTAAACTTGAAACACATGTAAAAAAATTTATACTTGAGATTGTTCTAATATTTGGGAAATACTTAACCAATATGACGTAAGTATGCTACAATAAAATTTTCTAGTTTTTCAAAATTATTTGTCTATTTAATTTAACATTATTGTAAAATATTGAGAAATAATAATAATCCGCAAATAAATAGGTACCATAAATACCAAATTTACTAACATTTTAACTTCAACACCTATAAAAAAATATTAATACATGAGATTTTTCTAATATTTTGGAAATATGTTTAGCTATATATCAGTAAGCTTCAATAAAATTTTCAAATTGTTTCAATATCTTTTGTCAGTTGTATATAATACTGTAAAAATTATAGAGAAATAATAAGATGAATACTTATATGAATTCTTAGATTTTCAATTACACTAAAAATATCAATTTTGTTTTAAAAAAAATTGAGACTTAAATCTTTTCTAATATTTTGGTATTATGTTAAGTAATATGTGAGTATGCTTCACTAAAATTTGCAGACGTTAAAACCCAAAACTGCCTAAAACTTAACCATTATATAGATAAAAATGAGTTTTAGGAAATACCTATTGAATGTTATTTATTTTGTAGAAAAATTAATATAACAGTTTCAAAATTATATCACATTTATATAGTATAGTATTTATGTAAACACCCAGAAAAATTTCAAGTCCCTATGTTCAAAATTATCTATTTTTTTCTATATTTCCTTAGTTAATATAATTTTTAATGTATTTACAATCAAGATTGTAAAAATATAGTTTAAGTAAATTTTGCCAATTTTTTATTAGTTTTAATAATAAATAAATGACATTTTCTATTAATTGAATATGCTATTTGTGGGTCTAGTTCTATTATCTACCTCATGTTTCCATAAAAACTAAAAATAACCAAATATTCCTTGCTTCGTTCAGAATCTAAAATATATAATAAAACTACTATTGTATATTATAATTAAAGACACGTTAGGTAAATTTTTATTTTTATTTGGGTTTTATTTTGGTATGTTTAAGTAGGTATTGTCTAACTTACCTAGATTCTAAACTTTTTTTAATATAAGTCAATAATTGTAATGCTTTCTTTAATTTTTCACTATTCATTCGAGATATATATTGAAAATCCTCTGCAAAAGTACTTTTCATAATTTGTAAAATTTCACAATACTTCATTAAATAAATGTATACGATTTCTTCATCATTTTCACTATTTGATTTCATAGCTTCATTATACAACACCTCAGCTTGTCTATTAAGCCTGTAGAAAATAATTTAATATTAATGTTATAATTTATATCAATGAAATAATGGTACAACATTGTCTATTATTAAATTACACGTACTTTAACACATTCAATAATTTAATTTTTTCCGGTAATTTGGTACGATTATTAAGTTCATCGATACACGATGCAGCATGGAGTTCTTTTTTATTCCTCATGATTTGTCTGTAAATAATTTACTTTAGTACGGATGTTCAGAACTTCATAGTTAAAACATAGTTCTACAGTTTAATGTCAAAAGTATTTATTGAAGAACATTAATTCTTACCTTTCGTTTTGATTAGGCGTTTTGACTTCGTGATATCTAAATCTTTCAAGTGAATATATTTAAATTGTTTTAAACATAATTTCACAGTGAATTCGTACAATTCACAATTTCGAAGAGATCAGTGACTTGTAAAAATTATGAACACAAATAAAAAACCCTGAGAAAAGTGCTCAAGGATGTAAATGTAATAACCAATGTCAACAGAATATTAGCAATATTAATACACGCGATAAGGGAAATGCATTAGAGTGCATTGCATTACCAAGGTGGATTATAAATTATAATGATTTGCACATAAGGTGTGTCTGCAATACAATGATACGGTTATCAAGCGAAAGAACGCACACAAGGTGGATATATATCATAGAGTCTTACTCTATGATATATATATCCACCTTGAACGCACAGTTACACGACGCGCGCTCTGTAGGACACAACAATACAACATAATATTATCTTTATATTTTAATCATTATCAGGATTTGAGGATTGCACTTTGCACCCATAAATATATAAAACAACTGGATAGCCACGAATGGATCGTTGCAGGAACTATTCCCGACGTTCCAAGGGCCTAATACGCATGCGCGTAAAATTTATTATATTCTTATTTTTATTTCTTATCACATTACTTCAAATTGATAAAAAGTTTAGTAAGTTTACTTTCCATTGTGTTGAAATTTATTGTCTCAGGTCTCTACTTCAATACTTTCATTATGGAATCTCTAAATGTTTTATATATAAACTAATTGTTGGAAATGATTTAAAACAATTATTAATAGAACATTTTATATTTGTCGATCTACTAAAATGCAATTTATTTTTATGTATTTATATTTTTTTTGTTTGAAAGTTGTATTGCAGTAATGACAAATGTATTTTGGTGCTTCCTTTAATAAAGTATTAACAATAATTTTATATTTAATTTAAAGTAGTAATGTAGTATTAATTGTTTATACCTTTGGTAAAATATCAGGATGTTGTTTTTTTAAATGTTTATTTAAGTTAGAATTATTAGAATATTCGTCGTTTTTACACTGTATACATTTAACAGGCATTTTTAATATTTTTAATTTATATCTAATTATAATTCACAATATTTTAAATTTGATACTCAGATTTTACTAAATTTTATTAAATGGCGATTGATAAAAATTTGGAATTGGAACTTCTAACCGGTTATAAATAGAATTAATGTAATAATTTAGTATGAGGAAAATTGAGAGTATTAAGGTAGATTTTAAATATCTCTTGATTAGTTGATTATATACGACAAAAGATTTTGCCATGCATTATACGTACATTACAATTTACAACAAAATCTTTCTTAAAAATAATCTAACTGTTGTGAATTTGTGATGTTTAATGTTTATTATCAATATTTGAATATTTTATTATCAATGTTTGAAAAATACAGTAATGTGATAAGAAATATAAATAAGAATCAGCATAAAAATAATTTACACGCGCATGCGTATTAGGAGATTTAGGACCTTGGAACGTCGGGAATAGTTTCTTTTTCTTCAACGATCCATTCGTGGATAGCCAACTTCCAGACTTCCCAATTTCCCATTACTTTTCAAATGAGTTGGGAAGTAAATATAAAATAAGTAAGACGACGCCAATTATGCCAATAGGGCTATGCTCACTGTTCACATCATGTTTTAAAATATCTTAAATCGTGATATACATAAATATTTCATGATAACAAAAAGTGATTCAATCATGAAGACTAGAGATCTCTTTATTAATTTTATAATATTTTATATCTACATATTATTAGGTATAATCATAGATTTATTCAATGGTATAATATTGAGAAGTTCATTGGAGAAGATGTCAATCACGTGATGACGTGATGTAAACATGGCTCCCGTTGGCATATGGATGCCTACTTCCTATTTAGTTGTTTTGTAATATATCTGTAGAGGATTGTAATAATCTTAGATTCTTAAATAGTTAAATAATTATACCTACATAATTATCTAAGGTTCTAAGGTAATATACCTATACGATTAATTGTGTAGGTACTGTAGGTAATATTATTTCGAATTTATTATATTGAATTGTATTTAGATTATACTTACCAATAGGTATACGTATAGGTATACAGTTATTAATATTATACACCTACATCTGACTTCTGATAATTATTATTTATTAGTTAATATTGATTAGTTATTTGATACTGTTTGGAGAATATAAACTATAAAATAATATATTGTAGATAGGACATGATACTTAATTATTTTATTTCTGGCTGACAGGTGATCAATCTTTAATTGATTATTTTACAATAAAAGTTTATGGTTAGGTATATTGAAAAATGATATTTATTATAACAACAGCCAATAGGAATATTTTACCTAATATGTTTGAGTTCTGAAAAAAAATTAAGTACATGTACTAGACGCTACCTATAAGCTATTATATTTACACATTTCCCAGTGATTTACGGGTTAAGTTCCTGTTGGTTTGTTTCCTCTTTATTTTAAATCAATTTGCACTTACAGTTGCTTAATGTGGGTAGTTTAAAGTTTTGTAGACCTAAATCGTTTTACAAATTATGTTTTACATATTTTCTGAATTTAACCATTTCACGTGGATTTTTACTCATAGGTGCAATTAGGGGGGCTTAGCACCCTCAGAAATGTTTTATACATGTGTAGAAAAAATAAAATATCGTTATAGTAGATTATTAAGCTTCGTTGGGGCTTCAGCACCCCCAGTATTTTTACTGAAATTGCGCCACTGTTATTACTTATGTTAAATTACTAATATTGATTATATTAGCAATAGCTATATTAGCCTAAATAAAGAAATTAAAAATTAATTTTCATTAAAAACTTATAAGATATACCTATCTACCTAAGTACTTATAATATTAGGTATTATATTTAATTTTCATAATAATTTAAAAATATTTGTTCTGTAGGTACTTAACCTATATTTTAAGATTTATTAATCTAATTACTAAATAAATTTAGCTCTATAGAGTACATTGTACATGATGCATAATATATTTTTATTATGGATTTTCAATGATACACTGGATATAGAAAACTACATAAGAATACCTAGATGAATATCTAAAATAATTAAAATTAATACTTAGTATGCAAATAAATATTTATTATTGTAATATAATAAGTAGGTATACATACATTTTTTAAATCTATCACACAAGACTAGGAATTATAATAATATTTTTCACTTTACAAAAGTTACATAATACGATTTAAATATTTCTTTAATAACAGTTATTATGTTTAATTAAACATAATTAATTTACAAAAAATTATAAATATTATTTTTAATTTAAGATAATAATATTTTTAAATAGTTCTTTAAATACCCGAATCGCACTGATTTTTATAAATTTAAAATTAACTAACAATATGAATTTTTAAATTTTACAATTCGTATGTCAATAACAGTAAATATTATATTATGGCTGTAGTAAAAAAAAAATTACTTACTACATCAGATAATTGAAAATATATGTTTTGATAGGTTTTTGTTATTAGGAAATGAATACATACCTAATTCATACCTTATTGATATTAAATGATATAAAATTAATATTTTTCTTAATTATAGTTGGTTTTTATATAAAATTGTAGATATTAAAATTTTAAGAGGATGCTATACCACCTATATTCCAATGTAAAAACATGTTCAGGAAAAACAGTAAAAAGTATACTTTAAAGTAATTTTAAAGATAAAATACTTATTATAAAAAAGATAGAGGACAACATTTGCAAGGGAACCTCATAAGCGTTTTTTGAAAAATTTATCTAAGAAATAGTTAAAGAGATTTAAAAATTGTTAAAATAATACATTATTTTATCAATTTTTAAAGAAATTTTAAATCTCTGTAACCATTTATTAGATAAATTTTTCAAAAAACGCTTATGAGGTTCCCTCGGAAATGTGTCCTCTATCTTTCTTATAATAAGTATTTTATCTTTAAAGTATACTTTTTACTGTTTTTCATGAATATGTTTTTACATTGGAATATAGGTAGTATAGCACCCTCTTAAGAAGGTATTATATTACCTATGTATATATTTTTTAATTTAATATAATAGTATTAGTATTGTTTTGGATTTAAATTTTTTTTAAACATTTAAATCAGCCATCATTTTTCTAAAATCAGCAAGTGTATTGTAATCTGGATCTGCATCAATGTCTGCAAAGTCCTGGTTTGAATCTGATTTTACAAATGTTGGATTATATCTGCTCAAGGATAAGGGACAAGGTAGTAGTTCCGGCATTACTGAATGATGTGTTATTAATGCAGTTAATGTAGTGAATTCTTTTGTAAAACCCTGTTGAAATAACTTCAATTAGTTAAAAATATTAAAACACATTTTATTCAGGATTTGTAAAAATCAAACCTTAATTTTAAACCCCTTGTTTGTTCTGAGTATTAAGTAATGAGCTATTCCTAAAGGATGAAATTCTTGTGGTACTCTTAAAGATAATGCAAAACACCCTGGTTTGGTGGTACTTTCACGAACCATAAAAGCTCCTACTGGTTCTTGTCCTAAAACTTCCAATGTTATTTCTCTAAAATAAAAAATAAAAGCTTTATTAGGACAACAATTACTGATTTAAAATAGTAGTTAATGTATGTACCTAGGTATTATAAAGTTTTTTCATAAAATAAATTTTAAGTTAATTAAGAATATTCTTTTTACCTTGGAATTCCAGCTTGAAACCACGGAGCTTTTTTTAATTCGCATTCTTCTGGTTTATCTAAAAGACTATCCGATCGTTCTGGTAGAGGTGGTGGTGTTGGAGTTTTGTCCATACTGTCAGTTATCAAATTGTTTTTAAATTTGATACTTGTAGATGAGTCCAAAGATATTGCACTGCATTGTGTTAATCTGTGAAATAGTTATGTGTTACTTTATAGTTTCTCTTACGAAATTAGGCTTTTAATGTTACCTGTCATCTTTTAGTTTTTCTTGAGGAGATTCAGGTGTGCTAAAATCATCACTATTAGTAGATGGTGAACTAGACACTGAGGAGCTACAAACTAATGGATACCAATCTTCGTTTGAACAGTTCGTGTGTACAGAAAGACCCATTGCTAAACGTTTAATTAGAGGAGGTTTTTCTAACATACGCTTATACGTATTTAAATCAGGACTGTCATCACTACTAGTTGGTGTGGAAAATTGACCTGGCGTGAGGTCTAAACTTTTATTATGGTCAAAGGGACGTACACCAGGGAGGTTTGTGGGAGGAGTTAGTTTAGGAGTTTCGGTAAGTTTTTTTGATAAAGGAGATCCATTGTGGATTCGCTGTACATTTAATTTATCGCTCGATTTTACCTGCAAAATAATAACAATAAAATTTGTATCTTATACTTTATAGTGCAAGTTTAAAGTTAATATATAGATATTTGATTTTACCCAGGAAGTATTATTTAAATTTATTTTTGGTGAACTTGTCACCGATCGTCTTTCCAGTTCCAATTGGGCAGCATACGCCATTCTAAACGCATTTCCCACAATAGAATTCAATCCTTCAGCCTGAAAATTAAAATTATATCAATTAGTTTAGGTTTTTTTTTTAATTATTCTACACTGCTACATTTAATTAATGTTGGTTTTTATGTTATTGAGAATTGCACAATATACACGAAATCAAATATTATCTTGTTTGTATTTGAGCTACAATCTACAAGCCTAAAGTGAATTATAGCATAGATTAAATATACAATTCAGTGATCAACGTTATAATAAAATGTAACATCGTTAGAGTTATCAATTGTTATTAAGTAATGAAATTTCTTAACCAATACTTTTTTATTCAAAACAATAATTATCATAATTTAATAGGTATATGGTGGAATAATAAAAATTTCATGTAATAATTTATTATAAAAAATGTGTAGGTTTTTTCCTATCTATATATGTGTATCCTATCTATACATTACAAATTAAATTATAAGATAAAATAAATTTATTGAATATTATATTAATAAAAACTATATTATTATTGTTACATTATGCTGTAAAAATTTAACATTATAATGATATTTCATTTTAAATCGTAAAATATAAAACCTTATTCACAATTTTCTACATAATATACAATCGAAAGTGTTGCTTTCTACACTATGCGACACCCGTTTCTGTTCTCAAGAATCGAGTCACGGATTGTTTTAGTATATAAAAACACGCAACTAGATTGGTAGACGTAGACGGTAATCGACGTTAACATCATACATCATCAAATGGTTTTCTTTCGTAACGAAATGTATATTCATTACTATTAGGTATCATTCTGAATGTTTCAACCCGTGTGTGTGGTCTACGTGAGATTGTGAAAAAATAAAGTAATTACTAATTACAATTATATTATTAAATATTGCATATAAATATTCCACGGATAAATAATAAATGTAATTTAAAAGAATGAATCATATTTTAGTAACAATTTAACAAAAAATGGGGGTTGAAACTGGTTTATTTTTCCAGAAGAATACCACCACACGAAAAAAACAAGTATTTTTCAATGGTTAATTATTCTGTGTGTAAATAATATTTGTAATCGAATTTTTATCCTAATTTTTAAGTTCTTAAAATTATAAATTTAATATTTATATGTTATTGATGAAAAGCAAAATCATGACTTTTCATTTTTAAAAATGAAATGTTAATAAATCAATAATAATTTTAATTTTTGTGTATTAATTACTGTCAGTAGTTAATTTATTATTTAATAATAAAATTGTATATAATTAATAAATAATATTATGTAAATCGTTAATGTTAAACATAAACATCATTATTTTTAATTTAATAAAATTTCCCATGCTTTACAATTTATAATATTTTTATTAAATCTAGATAGATATTTTGTTGAAAAAAAAAAACAAAAAAATTATCATTATCAATAATTGTTTTATCTTTTACGTATTACGTTATATTATAATGACATTATACCTTTAAAAACTGTCAAATTAAGTTTTTTTTAAAGAAGACAAAATACGAGTATATCCAATTAAATCAAATTAAACAATAGTATATTAGTATAATAGTAATGTTTGACATAAACGAGTTAATAGTTAAAATTAAATAAATTTTAAATATTGAAACTAAAATTGGTATAAACTATTAAAACTTAATTTATATATTATATGTTCATTATATAATGCATTATAATAAAATTAACCTGACTTTATACTTTGTTTTAAATTTAACTAAGTTAATCTAAAAGACAAAATTTAATTAATAGTTAACAGTTAATAATAGGTATGTGAATTCTCTATTGATGTCTTCTCATTTTCTCAATTATTAATTTACATTTATCCACAAAATGTGACAATAATATAGGTAATTAAAATCTTTATTGAACGTATACGTAAACCTATGAAAATAATAATATATGATCGTGATTAGGTAATACCACGTTAATTTCATATGTTTGTATTAACGGTGACAAATTTATAAAAATTAATTATTTGCCATTTGCGGAGATAGATACTCGTATATCTTAAAAAAGAAACCAATTTTGTGTCGGAGTTCGATTTTTCTGCGGCAAGAACCGACGACGACCACGTTTTGCCGCGAAGAGAAAAAAAATTTCGTAATCTTTTATATTAATATATTTTGTATAATATTCCGTTATTCTGTATAATACCATCATATTAAATTCGCATAACATTATATAGGTATCATATTATGTATACGGTATACCGGAGTGGCCATTAGGTGCTTATTATTATTATAATATAGTGATATTGAGTTGATCATTTTTCTTAGGAATTCTAAAACCGAAAAAATTGGGGACTTTATTACCTCCCCTCGAATTTATATTCTCCCTGCGCTAGGGTTTGTGGTCTGTAAATTCGTTTGTTGTGTGCGCGCGTATGTATTATGCAGAATGCAGAGTAAAAAGGCCATGTAATAATAAAATATTTTTTGCATATTATTATCATTATAGGTATTACGTATAAGGTATAACGCGAAACAATACGACGCGGTGGCGGACTGTACGCACAATCGGCGGTGTCGATGGACGTACGTTAAGCGCCGATTGCGTGTGCGCTCTTGTACGTATCGTCTTCCTCTTACCACCACCATCCGTTGGACTATGACGGGGCCTGTTGCAGGCGTCTCCATCGCCGGCCGACGTTCACATTTTTTTTTTTTTTTTTTTTTTTTAATTCGTTCTTCATCCTATTCCACCGCCATGCCGTGTCTCGTTTTATTCTTCGTTTTCACTGTTCGGCGGTTCGTACACGAGATACATCAGATATTCCACGGCGGCGGTACCTCGCGCGAGACTGCATTCCAAACATATTTCCACGTGACCACTATGACGAACCGACACCGCGCGCTACTGGGCACCAACGCCGTTGTAGACTTGTATAGTTATAATAATGTGAATGTGTAAGAATAACAATACGAGTGTACAATAAACAAAAAAACAATTTTATACGAATAACCATGCAGTTCGGTGTTCATACGATTCGTATGATACGAGTATTATATGCTATTATATTATTATAATCATATTTATGGAATCTAATATATTATACGTGAATTTTGGCGTGTAAAACTTTAATATCGCACGAATACATGATAATATAAATTGTAACTTTTATTTATTTAATTTTTTAATTATAATACTGATAAAAAGTAGTAAAAATACCACCATAATATTATTATCCGTAGCATATTCGTATAGTGATTAATCGTCTCTTATTATAAAACGCTTATTATTATAACGCTCTTTCATATCTATTATAATTATTGTTCTAGTAACATATTATATAGGTATAAAATATATAGATTAATATAACATTATAGTAAATTTGGTAGAGGTATAGGTACGAATAAAATTGAATAAAATTGAATAATATTTATATTACATATATTATATATAAAGCTTGTGAAGTAAAATCTAATCTAACCAAAGTGGCAAAATCGCAAAAAACACCATTTTTCATATTTTTGATTATTCATTTTTGATTAAAAATTACATTTTTCGTATTTTAATAATGTATTATTATACGAGTAGATAAGTAATGAAATTATAATATAATATAATAATATATTATATTTTTATTTAAATAATTTAAATTGGTTAATAATATAGTAATATACTGAAACTGATTTTATAGAAATAATTTCTTATTATATTATTTTACTAAAATTTTGTTTAACTTTTCTTAGCAGGTTAATTATCATTTAATTGAACAAGTTTATTATGTTGGACGTATGACGTATCTCCATTCTCAAATATTACAATTATAATATGTATACTACAATAATAATACGAATATATCGTTCGTTAAAACTTATAGATAGGTACACGATAAAATAGATGGGTATCATCATAGTTAGTATAAGACCCATTTTTGTTCAGTACGCGTTTTTATTTCCAACCTGACCTAGGTATATTGTAGTCACCATTTCGTATTCGTTTAATTTTCTTAATATTACATTTAACTTATCTGGTCGACCAGTGTAATTTATAACAAACTCAATTCGTCAACTAATTTAAAGTAGTGAAATATGATAGAGAGGAAATAGTTTAAGGAGAATGTGCGTATCAGAAATCTGTGATGATACCTATCTATATTTTATATATATTCACATCTCACATGATTAGGTATTTACTTAGTACTTATTACTTAATTATTATTAACATATTGACATATTTTAGTTTAGATTAAAAAATGTAATTATATTTTAAACTGTATTATGTTGTGTTTTATAAGTATTAAATTGTAAATTGTGTTCCTCTTATAAAGGCATATTATATCAAATATCAATGCAAATTTGCCATTTGGTATTTGAATTTCAATTATTCTGTATAATACGATTATATATAGGTATATTCATATATATATGCCATAGTTCTATTTACTGTTTGGTCAGTTTGATATTTGAATTTGTTTAATAAGTTATAATGATATATAATAAATAATATGTGTTGTGTTGTGGTAGTAATAGACGGTGGCGGCTGAGGCACTTTCATTAGCAATCGCCGGCTGGTCTTATAAACTATAAAGTGTTGCCGACCTATTATATACCATTATTATACTATTATTATTAAACACAGTTAGAAATTTGCCTTAAGGTAAGGATTCTGTTTGTCGGAACATATTCTGTTACTATAATTGATGAAATTTTTTTTGAAAGGAAATTTCATTAACACTCCTATTATATTATATATTATTATATGGTGATTTAGAACCATATGGCAAAATAATAAATTAATAAATAATAAGTGTTTTACGATAACATAAAATTATATAAATATAGTTAGGCGGTATTAAGCAGTTATTTTAAAAAGACAAAATTATTGATAATTTTCTAATTTTCAACTTTAATAATGAAGATCATTTTTTTTAAACAGAGTTTCATAATATTACGATATATTTTTGAATAGTGCAAATTGAACATTCAAAAAAATTTTAAGTGATGCAACTCCTCCCTCACATCTAACATAAAAGTCGCATATTCCATAAAAAGTATATAGATTTTAATTTTCGAAGGTATTACTGTAATAAATATTGGGCTCCAACAAAAATAATAAAATAATTATTTCATTTATTTCTTATATTGAATTCCTTAATTTTTTATGTAATAATACATGACAAATGTGATATAGGTATATATATATAAATAATATATTAGGGAATTTGATTGATATACATAGTTGGTAACATTTTATTATATATAAAACATATACCTATTTATATTTTTTACTAATAATTATATTATTATAATTTAAAATACTTATTATGTACAATTTTAGGTACATTAAAACGACCAAAAATTATATTAAATTTAGTTTGTAGAATTTAATTAAATCGTAGTTTTAACTTATCCAATCTTAAATTTATAAATAAATTTTAATTATTTAATATAACAAGCTTTGTTTAACAATAATTTAGTTTACTTAATTTACTATCGGTGTTCTGAAGTCTAAATCATTTTCAAATAAATCATTAGTTAATTATAAACCAAGATTTGACATGAATGTAGAATAACTATACGTTTTACCTTTTACGAAAAGAAATATGACGTATTTAACAACTTTGTTATTAAGTATAGGAAAAATATGTAGTACCAGAGCTTCGCGCGTAATAAAATTATTTTATTAAGTAGATAATTATAAACAAAATATAATATCTTCTTATGCATAGTTATGTATTTTAAAATTAGCGTATATGTATAATGTGTATGGTATATTAATATGGTACTATCATACAATATATAGAATAAATACCGTAATATTATATATTAAAGGTATATATTATACCTGTAGGTATAATATAATATCTAAACGATTAGGTAGTTATTTTACAATAAATATTATTTTTATTAAATTATTTAACTCTAAAATTTATATAAAAAAATTATGAATAATTTTCATAATATTTACCAAAAACATAATTTAATAATTTTTAAAACTATACCTACCATATTTTAATACTTAATAAGTATTTTTTTTTTCTATTTTTCTATTTTTCAATTAGAAAAATTTAGAAAAAATTGTGATTATATTTTACTACATAAAGTGATGTTTAAATTTATATTTGAAAATACCGTTATGGTTAACCATCAACTAGTTTTATGAACAATTAAATGTTATTGTTATGAATTTATTAGCTTATAAAGAATGCATTCACTTGGTGTATTGTAATAAAATAAATGATTTAGGGGCGTTGTGTGTGTTCTTGGGGAGTTTATCATAAAAGGAAATCATAAAACACGATGTGATTAAGTCCCTCATATTTAATTAAAACTACAAAATGTAATATGCTAGTTTTTTTTTTTTTTTTTTGAAACCCTTTGATAATAACGATGGTCTATTTTTTACGACTATTATAGTTTGTATAGCTTATTTAATATATAAATATAAACACTGATTATTGAGTATTTACTGAGTATTGCATTTAAAATATGTAGCTCGATATGTAGCTACTTATTATTTTTAGCATTTAAAAGGTAGGTATTGATTATTTGATTGTTATTTGTTTTTACAATAAACTAATAACTGTTATAAAAAGATGTGTTTTATAAAATTGAATATTAATCAGAATTGAAAAAGAACAATTTAAAAATTATTAATTATTTGATTAATAGTGTATTATACAAAAAATAATTAGTTTATTTATTTTTTATTGTATCGAAAGGGTTGAAAAAGAGATACCAGTAGACAGTAGACTATACTATAGGTATGCATTAAAAAAAAAAAAAAAAAAAGTGAATATATTTTTTAAATAAAATGTTTTATTTATAAGAAAAAAAATATAAATTATTATTATCTAGTATCTATATAGATACACATTGTTATTATTATAATTTATCGTTCTTGAAATATGCCACCGGTTTATAATAATATATAAATCATCACTATACAATTTTACTTATTGTCCTTCGGGCATTCGAGATTACATATTTGGAACTATATTATAATAATATAGTGAAAAAAAAAATAAATAAATAAAAAAATATTCTTAAAATATAAACCATCTGTGTTGAACTTTTCGGTGGGGATTTCTTTATTGTATGTTTTTATTTTATGTCATTTTTGTTTTTTCTACCATTTGAGTTGGAAAAGTTTTTTGTTTCTTTTTTAATTTCACACATAAAAGGCGTGATTGTAAAATGTTACCCGAAGGCTACTGAATATACCGCGTATTTTCTATACAAAACGCCGACGTTTATTTCACATAAGTTACATGACATTGCACTCGGACGCTTCTGGCCGAACAACTGCCGTTTGGAATTTCAGGAAAATACAGGTTTTATATATTGATGATTTTTTTAATCTTATTATAAACTACAATGACCTATGTTGACCCTATCTCAGTGTAGTGAGATCACGGTCATAGGTATAAGTATATTATTCAGCGCACGAAAACAGACAATTATTATTTTTAAATTTTATTCAAACACATATTGTATAAAAACGATGAAACTATTATTATTATTTTTAAAATCTTGTTAAACTAGTATTATGTTCGGAACACAACTACTGTAATATAATAATTAGGTATAATTATTGGCATTGAATTGAACACGCGACTGTTTACAAATCGGAATTAGAAAATTCATGATCTATACTATATATTAAACACTCATCATAATATACGATAATAATCTTAGGGTACATTTTAACTGTAAATAGTAATTTTTACAATTTCGATGTTTAAATAGATATGAGCACGTTATTAAGGGTTTGATTTCAATTTTTTTTATAAATTCCTTGTTATATTCATATTTTATAGTAAAGAATTATTTACAAATGATTTTATGTAGTTACAGAATGTGTACCTGATATACAAGAAGAAACAATGATGACAATTAAAACGGATGATGTTAAAGTTTAGGCGATGTTCAAAGAATGTCGTTGGACAACGATGAGTCAACCAATGACCATCTGCTTGGGGAATCTGAGAAGCAGTTCCCCTTCTATTCGATTCTCATGTTACATTAGTAGAATAGTTTAATTTAATTATGACTACCTATATATATATATATTCTATAATATGACGTATACCAGGCGAAAATTATAGTAAATGGTGTACCTATCTACGTGGTAATTACCAAAGTTGTCAAAAAAATAAAAATAAACTTTAACACCCGAATTTGTACAGCGTGTTATTCGGCGATTTTAACATTATATTTTGTTTTTATCCACTAATTAGTTTAAAGTAAAATAATATATTATTGCGCGAAAATAATTTATTTTATATAGGTAGGTACATAAATAATATAATTGTGTACATTTGTTTCATTTAATATTATAAGTATAAAATATAAGATATAACAATAACAACAGATACGATTTTTATAAATTATTTTTCTTTTTAAGTTCGGTATTAACTAATCGTTCAAAGCCCATACGCATACCACACGTTAACCTGTATAAAAAACGCGTATGGTCGGTCAGTTATATATTTTTTTTATATTTATCATTTATTAACATGATAACATTATATATCATAGAACTATTGTAAATTAAGTGAAGGGAACCTAACCTGTAACATTTGAACGCTACCGCAACCGGAACAAGAAAAGGACCAACATCCGTCTGTTGGTTTACGGTGCGCGAGCTTTCGGTACCGTACACCTGTCCAAACCGGCCGGCAATCCGTAACGCCGCCCATGTCATGTCATATTTTTATTACGAGTTCGGTTAATACCGCACACGAGGTTCGTCGTTATGACACCGACTTGTGCACTCGACCACTGCCTGTACACACACACGCACGAACACACAATGCAATAACGGACGCCACAATCACAATATTACACGAGGGTGACACGAAGAAATAGTAGACCGCAACGTTAGAACCGACGGCGTGCACTGAACTTCTGACTCCGAGTGTCGATCGCGGCTAGTACTGCAGAGTGCAGGTGAGTGTCGCTGCGACCGTGACGGCGGCATTCGCGCGCGGGCGGTCCGGATCGGCCTGTGGGAATCACTTCGTTTGGCCGGCGTGAACCGGTTCCCTAGGACACGGTGTCTCCGAAAGGTGCGTTCGTTCCAAGTACGGTTGTCGTCCATTCATGAAACTCCAGTGTTCTGTTCTTTTCTTGTAATATTCGCCAATAATAACGTTGTAAGATTGATGGATATTTTTTTTTTTATATATATATTTGATTTCTATATTCTACGCGATCATTGTGAAAATTGACCGTTATGATTTTTGGTCAGTTTTGCCGGTGTTCAGGTAGAGCACAATGTTGAATTACGAGTATTAATATTACGATAAACGAATACTTTGAACTGTATTAACCAAGTCGGATAACAAAATTAACTGATACAATCTAAAAGTATGACAAGATTGAAATTAAAACTCGTCAATGACGGGGTTAAATTACATAATACTTGTATAATCATTCGAAAACCAAATCATGTCGTGGTATAGCCATGAAATATTGTCAAAACTATTTTTTACGAATTGTGGTCTCAACTATTATGTAGAAATATTGTAGTTGACATTCGATACATTCAGTAGTTCAGTACTTAACACGTTTATATTAGTCAATTTCGTTATCACACTTGGGAAATATAATTTATTAATTTTTACGATGTTCACTTTTTTAATTTTGAATGCCCAACCGTATAATATAGCTGGTAATATACTCGTATTATTAATATGTGACTGGCTAAAACCAATTAATTATAATAACATTAATTTTGATTATTCCAAACGCGTTATTTATTTTAAAACAAATAAAAATAGTATCATTGCGTTATATACGATTATATACTCATTCTTCATTATTTTTCAGTTATTTTAGATTTTTAGGCGCAATATTTTTGTGAGATATTATGTTATATAATCATATCTGAACATTGTAGATTTGTAGCTGTGCACTTGTTTCACGCCATCCCACATCTGTACGAGTTTATCGATAATCTTTTACTTTAGTTATAAAATTAAAAACGTTTGCAAAAATAATATTATGTTAAATATCGCGTTTAGCGGAATTTGTGATATCATTTTAATAACGACTGCATGCGCACGTGTCTTTTTTACTCGTATAACGTTGAATTGGTAGTATTTTTCTTTCGTCTTAAATAAGTACAATCGGCAAATTTTTAATAATTTTTTTTTTTTTTTTTTTTTTTTATTAATATCCAAGTACTGATGTACAATACTCGGACGGTACACAAAACACAAACATTTAGATTGTGTAAAAAAATGTGGTGTTTTTTTTTTTTCGCACAT
Organism: Tetraneura akinire; assembly: GCA_021307375.1. Classification (NCBI taxonomy): domain Eukaryota; kingdom Metazoa; phylum Arthropoda; class Insecta; order Hemiptera; family Aphididae; genus Tetraneura; species Tetraneura akinire. The sequence goes on from JAIUCT010000022.1 coordinate 9,631,280, forward strand.
ATTATATTTTAAAGATTGCTATTTGATAATATTTTATAATGACTACACGACGTTTTTATATTTTACAAGATAAAAACGATTTTTAGTGTATATATGTTTATAAATTGAAATATATAATACGGATATTATACACGTTAAATTATTTGTATAAAAAATATATAAACAGCAGTTTCAATCTCGTTTTTAATAGCTGCCCGTCAGTAAACATATCCCAATTATAATATTATACCCAAAGGTATAGTTTAGCGTTAATAATTTTTGCGTTTATGTGTGCAGTAGTGTAATAACTAATAAGAATAATAAGTAACGATAACATATTATTCTAAATAGGAAATTATTTTCTCATACGTTAGGGGAAAATAATAAAAAAAAAAAAATGCAGGTTTAAACCTGTTTTCTGACCATCAAATTTTATTCTACAAGCATTACGAATTCGTATAAGGTATTTGTTAACGATTTGCGGTATATAAAAATATAATAAACAATTTACTTTTTTTAAAAAAAAAAATATATATACCTATACATATAATATATAATATACGTTTAGACGGTGTGTGTATTTTTTATATTCCCGAACGAAGACGATGATAGTGCTCGAAGTATTTTTCGAAAGTATTTGTTTTATATTAGGTATATTATGGTTATTATTTACAATTCACGTGATTATTCAGCCATGAGCGGACGAAGGAATTTATTCTACGTTAAAAAAAAAAAAAATATATATGTACATGTATAATATACGTAGTTCGTGTTTACACGAAGAAATTATATTAGTGATAAAGTACGGTAACTTTATTTACTGAATCGTTAAGGAAAAACTTATGTCTAAATAATAATATTATAATCTGTTATATTATCATTATTTTATTTTGCGTGCGACTAAAATAGACGAGCGCGTTTGATGGATGGATCGCGCGTGAATAGTTTATAAAATAATTATTGGGGATAGTTTTATAAACTATTCGCCGATCGAATCATTTGCATATAATTCAATAAAATATACCTTATGTAATTTTTTTTTTATGTTTTTTTTTTTTGTTTCGTTCAATAACTAATTTATATTATTTTAAATCACATTTAATTTATATAGATTATAAAACTGGACGAATTATAGATAATAATAGTATCTAATTGTCGTTTTAAATAATTAATTTAGATTAAAATAGGTAAAAATAGGTAGGTACACGAATTATTGTATCTATACTATAAAATAAATAGAAATCTAGAACTATAGGTGTAAATTTTGCTTTTTCGTTTTAAATATGTTTTGTTTTTTCTCGAGCATTTAATAATTGTAGTTTCCACAATTAACAGCATAATAATAATAATAAAAAAAAATAATAATAATAATAAAAAAAAAATAAATAATAATAAAAAAAATAAATAAATAATAATAATAATAATAATAATAATAAATAATACGAATGATATTGAAGGAAGCAATTTGTTAAAATACGTATTACAATATAATATGTATACACCCATTATATACGTTGTGGTAATAATAATTCTCTTAACGTCAAAACGACAAAACTGCAAACGAAATGCACGTAACCATACCAAAACATCGGGCGTGATATATTACGGCTATTATCTTTCGTGTTTTTAAAAGTAATTTTTTTTTTTATAAACTAACACGAAGCGTACTTTAAAATATAATATAATATACAAACACGAAAACACCAACACTCGTCGTCGAATTTCGTGTATACGCGCCACGCTATTATTTAATAATATATTATAATATACGTCGTCGGTTCAACTATGTACCACTATATTGTATACCGCGGTAACCACAAATACCGCGAACGCGGTCTTTTCATATTTACCGCCGCAAGTATGTGAAGTGTGTATGTATATAATATAATATTATATACAATATTATTATATTATGTATTGCGCGTAGGCAACTATATACACATTAACTGGTCGGAAAATAAAAATGATTTTATATATTATGTTTGTACCTATATACGTAAAACACGCGTGTTTATTATGTACGTTATATCGAATACAATAAAATCGTTATCCGGAACGGTCCTTAGCGTTTTTTTTTTTTTTTTTTTTTCATGAATGGTTTTTCGTTTAGAGTCATACTATTGTATATTATGTTATGTAGGCACCTTATTCACCGTGCGTGTGTATAACAGACGTCGCGTTATAGTGGAAAAACTAATACAAAATTAATGTGCGGTCTTCGAACGCAATACATTCACGATTTGAGGGTGTGAATATAATAATAGGTATGCATTTTTATCCTGGCGGTACACAAACGTCGTAATATCGTATAACACATCTTACGTATAAAAATAATATTATTTACCTACACGAAATACTCGTGCGACATTGTCATCGCGGTTTCGGGATGACAATCAAAACGCGTTGGGTATATTTGTAACGTAGTGTACAATACAAAATGTGTAATAAACGTCACGAATTTAACGATAACGTTTGAGGTGTGAAACGTTTAAACGGACGTGGAATGTTCGGTATAATAAATTATATATATTATATACGTATATAAAAAGAACTAAATAATAATACTTTCGGTACCGTTAACGAAACAATGTAAAATTATACAGGGTCACCGGCGGACTGGACAACAGGGATGATGGAAAATTTACCGGTGGGCAGCTGCTAGGATAATAATAATAAAAAAAAAAACATTTAATATTCATTATTTTAAAATATAATAAAACATAAAAATTCATAATTCTGGATCTGGATCTGGTCAGGGTTTGTTAACGAGTATAAGAACTTATTATTACAAGTTTAAAAATAAAATCGAAAATAGTTAATTGCATAGGCCCTCAGTATAGCTATACTGAGGGCCGTTAAAATGTTGTGATTTTCTCGTGCTGTTTTTATCTTGGGGGATAAAAATATCCTGAGGTCCGCCTCTGTACAGGTTGGTCGGGAATTTTATACTCTAAAAGCAATGAGAATTTCGAAAATTTTAATTAGAATGTGTTATCTATCGACGCGTGATATTTCAGATAGTGTTGTTTGTTATAAAAATATGATAACAAAAAGCTTATAAATTAAATAATATATTATATAGTGTCGCGTGGTCATTCCTAGTTATGTACGTATGTCGTATACGCAGTAGAGAAATATAAAATTAATTTCGCGTGTATAGTACTAGTACATATATACATTGTTAGAATACGAAAAGTTACCTCGAGCAATCATTGTGGCTTTATTCCATTATTTTACATTAAATTTTAAATGAATTGAAATTAATCGCGTTTCGACGTATTATGTGAAATCAATAAGTTTTATAATAATATTGTACTGTTTTGCGTATGGCAAATAGATATGAATATTATGAATTGATGTGCGAATATATTTCGAAAAGAATAAGGTGTATAAAAAATTGTTTGTAATAAACTAATAAGTAAGATTTAGCGTGGGAATTACTGGGAAGTAGAAAATGTGTAGGTATAAGTAATAATGTATAATATAATATAGTTTTTGGGTATTATACATGTGTATATTAATATATTAAAATATGACTGAGAGATGTAGGACACGAATAATTATAATATTAGTATACATTATTTTGTTCTAATAATAATATGTATACAAGATCTAGTTCATATTCTAATTTAACAACATTATTAGGTACTAGTTATTACATGGGAAAACGTATACATGATATTATTATTATTATTATATTTAGTATTATTATAATAATATAATATAGGAAAGAGAATACAATTAGGATAACAGTTTTTCATGTATTCATAACGAAAGAAACGCTAAGAGCATTTGGATTAAAACTATACGATTTTAAATTTACATAATTTTATATCAATATTTTTGCATAAAATTAATTAAAGTTCTTAGAAAATAAAAACAGGTCCTACTACTTTTATGTGCGCTGTGTAAGTAAAATAAATAAATGTATAATTTTTAAGTTGAATTAAATATGACGTATATATTTTTTATGATTTTTATTTACATTTCATATAAGAATAAAAATGAGATGTGTGTATTATGAAATAATGAGTAATAATGGGCGAGATTAATTTACTACCCAGTGGGTGACATCCTTCAGAACTGTGAAGTATTTTAGCAGAATGACCGTAATATGCGTTATTAAAGAAATTTAATATTTATTAGTATTGGATACCATCATTTACATTTACATAATAGATGGGAATTTAAATAAGATTGTTTTATTTGTGTACACGAATATATAAATAAAATATATAGATATATTTTGATATACGCATATGTATTTTTATAAAACAATCGTTTTCTTCAGTGAAAATATTTTATTTTTAAAACCAATAATATATATATAATATATTTTAATTTTCAGATTTTCATTGACTCGTAGAAATTCGTAAATATGACATATTGGATTAATTATTTGAAAACTCTAAGAAAGCCATTAAGCGAATTATTTAAAATTGCCGAACGCGGTTTATTTTCGGGTAATGTAAATTAATTTTATTAATTTTGAATTTTCATACATATTATTCGTATATTAGAATTGTACTCGTATTGTAAATTTGTAAAAGGTGATATTGTTAAAGTTATCTTCTATTCAAATTTTAGTCAAATCCAAAGAAACTTATCAAATTAATGTTAATAATTTAGTTTGTATAATACGACATACGAGTATAGTATAATATATAATATGTATATATATTCTATTTATATAGATAATATAAATTAATACCGTCCAAGTCGGTTAGAATGTACGATACTCGTATTAGATCAATCGAGCGAGTTTAATTGAATTACGGTTGATCACATCACAACAAATGTAAAATTATAAATATTTAATAGCCAGTAGTCGCAGTATGGCTATTATTGGTAGAGTATAGTTGCTTCTTATCGAAACGAAATTCGATACATCGGAGGTACGGAGGCCATGTAACTACCGGTTTTTTTTTTTTTAGAAATACGACCATGGAATACGATATACATAATATTTATGGTATAGGAGTTTACAAATGCTTCTGGCATAATATTCGTTACGCGTATTCAATTGGTAATTGAAAAAAAAAAAATGTCTCGAAGTTGAATTGTTCGTAATTAAATTTAATATTAATTATAAGTAATAAACTATATACAGAGTGACTACTTCGTGTTTACTCCTGTCAATAACTTTTAATCTATTAAACATAATATTTAAAATCCGATTTCTGCAAATGTATGTATTTACAATACCTATACTCATTCTAATTTTTATTTTTATTTTATATATTAGATAACATGTAATATTTCAAAAGTTATTGATATTTGACAGGAACAAACACGGCTCTTGTATCAGGGACACTTGTATCTCTATGATAGTCTATGGCGTATATATTATACATAATATATAGCTTTGATGGCCTCGAACCAAATACTCGCTGTAGTATTAAAATTTGTATCGTCGTATAAAAATAATAATATTATGCTATTAATAATTAATTATTATGTACATATTTAGTCTACGCCCTACATGGTATACATATACGTATATAGATGAGAGCATGGACTAAAATATACACAATTTTCAAGTGTTCATATTTCATATATATTAATATATTAATATATTATATTATATTTACTCTTGTATAATAAATTTGTCTAATTTTTTTAGGGTTGTAAATTTGCAAACGGAAAACCTATATAATATATGCGAGTGTTAAAGTGTTTATTACATCATGGATATTCTTAAAATTAAAAACGACAAAAGTGTGTTACATATACCTTATATTATTAATTAAAACAAAACCATAATAAGGAATTAAAAAAGTTAATTAAAATACAAATATTAAATACGAGTATGTTATAATAACCTAACCGATTTTACTACGAATTTCATATTTTATTTCTTAAATTCAAATTTAAAAAATAAAATGTATTACGTACTCGTAAGTAATTCGATGTAGGTACGTGAGTAGTTTACGATCGTGTTGTTTCAATATAGTAATTATTATATTATTATAATTTATATTTTATGCTGATCAAAATGATGGGGAAAAAATGCGTGTCCATTGTTCAATAACAATTTATAAGTTTTTGTAAAGACGTGTGAAATGTCACAAAAATATAATACGGGTTTATTTACCACAATGTTGTTGTATACGCTTATTACTTTGTCTGGTTTGTAATTTAATACTTTTTATTTTTTATAATATTGTCTGACGGACGAAGTTTAAAAACGACGACAGTCGACAAGTCGTTCGTGAATAATAAGTATACGGAAAATAATAATATAATACGAATGTTATACGGTTGTTGTATCATTGTTTCATATAATATTCTGCGCGCGTGTAACGGTATTAAATGATTTAAATTAAAAATAAATATAATTTATATAAAAAGAAAAAAGAATAAAAGATGATGGTTATAATAATAATACGAGTATATAAAGTATATATATATAGTATTACGCAAACAACGCGCGTATAGCGAACGGAATATTAATATTATAATTAATATGCGCCCGGTATAATAATATAATGTACAGTGTGTATTCTTCTTTTTACCTCATTTATATTTTTGAAATTTATTCGTTGATATTCTAGTTAGTGGCATAAATCTAATTTATATATGATATTATATACATTTTTTTTTCAGATTTAAAATTTTAGTTTTATTTTTTATACAAATTTAATGTATATTTTGTGAGTTATCATGAGGAGGGGGGCGGTTTTTTATTTTAAATTTAAATTTAAATTTAAATTTTTATTAATTCCAGGTCCAAAGTTGATCGAAATTTATTATTGAGAATATAACCTAACCTATACCGATACAAACGCGACGGGACACCCTGTATAACGCGCGCGGCCAACGAATTTAACGATCGGGTTACTCGGAGAACGGTCAATGAATAATAATAGTAATAATGAAAAATGAAAATAATAATAATAATAATAATAATAATAATAAAAAAAAATAAAATACCAGTAGCAGTCGTATAGGTACGTTATAGTATAATGTAAGTATATACGCTCGTATTATTACGTATTATATTATACGGACATCAACACAAGCGGATACACATAGTCAAACACGCCTAAACCAGTAATTACCGAATGGTATGGATAAAAAAAAAAAAAAAAAAAAAAAAGGGGAAAAAAAAAAAAAAACCGCCCAAAACCAAAAAAAACCGAAAGGGCAGGAAAAAAAAAAAAAAAAAAAAAAAAAGGGTGAAAAAAAACAAAACCCACGCGTATACGAAAATATGTGAACGGCCGGCGGCGACGGACTTTATTTTTCAGTTGATCTTTTACGATATCTTATACGGACGTATAACATAACATATATATTTTATACATAATATACTCGTATAATATGTAATTACAAATTACGAGCGGGGGGTTTTTTCCCCGTTGAGTGGAATGGAAATGTCTGCGGAGGAGCGATCGGCGTGTTTTGATTTTGAAAGTCGCGTTGCAGACTGGTTTTCTAGTTTTTACTCGTGCCGGACGATAATAAATTAATATTATAATTATTCGTACAGTCTCATCGTCCATTTGGTATTTATATTATATGTTATATTATGCGTCGTTAATTCGTTAATTCGTTTACATTTTATTGCCACAGCACGACTTGTTTTATGATAATATTTTAATTTAATATAATTTAAATAGTAATCTTTATAATAGGTATACGCGTAACGCGTTTTTGTTTGATAACAATTAATATTATAATAATATTATCACTGGCGTAAAATATTTACATTAAACTTGACTATAAATACGCGTATGCATATAGCGTTCAAGTAAATTTTATTCGTCTTCGTCATATTATTTATATAATTTGGTGTACACCTGAGATCTGAGAATACAAGAGTAATCGTTTGTATTATTTTGCGCACATCATCAATATACCGTATTATGTACCGTAATATATTGTAGAACAATTTTTGTCTTTATTTATATTCTGCAATTTAAAAAAAAAAATAATCGAGTTGGATATACCGACATTTCTTTTAGAATTGAACTAGAGGTATTTAATATTTTAGTTAATTTTATTAACGTGAATATATATTATATATTTAGGTATATTTAGTTATTGGTAGAATTGGTAAAATAATCGTATAGAGTATAATAGAGGTACAATGGAGTTATATTGTGTGAGTGGTATTTTTAATTTTCACAATAATATGTTGTATAAATAATTTATATATACAGACATACAGTAGGTATTATTTATAAAATATAACATATTGTATATATATTTTATAACATTGTTCTCAATTCTTTGGTTTTTATTATGGTGTGTGAGCGAGTGATCAAATTTCAATTTTAAGATAAAAAATAAAATAAAATTGTCGCCTCTTATTCTGATTTCCTCTGGGACAATCTGATCGTCTGTTTAAGTTTTTATGTATGCTCGTACGTCGTTGAAACTCGCATTGTCGTTATTCATGTTCAGTACGATATATTTGGTAGATTGTAATAGATATACCCGAGAAAATTCTTCGTGATACATCAAGTCCAATGTTTTTGTAGAGAAATTTGCCGCGTTTAAATGTTGATATTCGTCCACCATTCCCATCCTCCTATTCATTCCATTATATTGCGAAGTTAAAAGTTTTTTGTCGTTTTTAGTTTTTTTACTTTTCAAATGAAACATTTACAAAGTTATCGTTGTTGTTCATTTCCTTTTATGTTATTTATAAACTATTTTAAGAACTATATAATATGTCTGACGGAAACGGATCCTGAATATAGTTTAATTTATTTGAATTTATGAAAGAGTATATTTTTAACAAATTATCTAAAGGTATCATGTTAATACACCGTTAGATCATAATATAATGAGTACCTACATTTTATACGTATAATTCACAATTTTGAAATTCTTAAATAAAATAATAAAATAAATTTAAATTTAATTTTGTACCTAGTGTTGTTAAATAGTATATTAAACTATATGAATTATTGCTGAAATTTTATTACTTATATTGGATTAAAATTTCTGATAATTAAATACTATAATTTCATTTACAAACATATTTAGGGATAGCTTTAATAAAAACTGCCTAAAAATATTTTATATAACACAATAATTGAAATTAAAATCAACAAATTAATTAATAAAAACATATTTAATAGAAATATATATATTATTTACAACGACACAATACTAATTTTAAAAATACGCATTTTGATTTTAAGTGGTCATTAGGATTTTTATGAGTTATAATACAATTAAATATTATAATGCCACTTAAAGAAATTTGTAATCAGGTTAAATACCTATACTTGATTTTCCTGATATTTGAATAATGCGTATATTATTATAAATACAATTTAATTATGATAAATATAAAATATTATTAGTCATATTAAGATTATGGTAAATTTTAAAAAAAATGAGTTCAAGTTTAGTCTCGTTTAAGTAGTTTACAATGATCTCGGTGAAAGAAATCAATATGGGTTTAATATTCAAAAAATGTATTTTATAATTATTATAATAAATAATTTATAGTATAATTATCGAAATAATATATAAAATGTTATTGTAGAGGTTGAATTTTATATGATAGTTAAAAATAATATATTTATAAATATTGTATTTATTAAAATATTTTGCGTGTTTATTTAAAACGCAGCATAAAATTTATTATTATACGTTTATAACTAAAATGGAAGAGAGGCGGAGGTTTCTAATTTTTATCAACTTTTCTACCAATATAATGATATTTATTATGCTCTTCATCCGTACCTGTGCATATAATATTAATATAATTAAATGATTCAGTCGTTTAGGTTTCCTATTAACAAAAATAAATTAGATAATATTATTATAATAGAATAGAATTACATTTTTTTTCGGTACATTACGACTAAATAATAATGTTTAAACTTTAAACTATTATAATAAAATATACGTATAAAGATACAGTCACTTTTATTAGAATACACATATTATTATTATATAGGTATTGTAAATAATATGCACAATTATTTTTATAGGGTCGTATTTTTTTTATTATACGAGAACCACCCATCCAATTTATGGAAATTCGTTTAAAAAAGTAAATTATATTTTTCGACTAGGTATGTAAGTAAGGGTCCAACTAAAAGTAAAGTTGTTCTATCACAATAACAGGTTTTTATGTGATATAAATAAAACAACTACCTACGAGTTTACTAAAATATTTTTAACATTTTTTTTTATTATATTGTAAACGGTTAGTTTATAATGTATATTATAGTATGTATTTAAAACGTAGATACTAAATATTATGATAAAACATTTAAATAAAATATGACGATTACTGTTATTTTTCTACTGCTGTCCCTACATTATATTGTATATATATGTTATGTGCAAATAAAGTAGAATAATTAAAATGTTTTTTCTTTTGTCAATTATTATTTTGCACAATTCCTTAAACTTTATAAATTTTTATATAATTATACAATTATTGTACTTGTACAGTATAATAAACGTTTGTATATACTTTTGTATTTGAAAATACGATATAGATATAGAGCAATAAATTAGTAAATATTTACGGTCGTCGATGTTAATATAGGTACATACGAGTATTTTAATACTTAGGTTGATTAACGATTTATAAAAATTATTCAGCAATTCTCCAGAAAATACATATCCACTTTAGTATTTACTTTTAGTTAGAGTTCTATAAAATATGTACCTACTATCGTCGTCTCGTCGATGACTCGCACAAGTCGTGATTATTAAATACATTTATACGTATATATTGTAACTCGTTAAAAAATATAAGGACGTTCGTTTCCTATGCGATTTTAATGAGCATCTGGACGTGATGATTTCACGCCAGAATTTTTGTTTAGTTTGTAAAATATTTGTCAAAATGACTCGAACGTTTATATCGCGGTATAGCGTCGCTCGTTTGAAAATGAGATCGAAGCAGAAAAGGTAGATATATGATAAATTCCATGTGCCTAAACCGGAAATTGGATTATTTAAAAACTTTCGAGTCATGGTTATGTTATTATAGACTGCAGTGTGTACACGTTTTAGATTTTGAGAGAAGTAAAAATGTGCATTGTTTTTATAATGATGTTTGCTTTTTTTTGTATGGAGAATGGAGACTCGTTTTTTTTTTTTTTTTTAGGTAGAAATAGTGGTCTCGATTATCCTGTACGTTAGAGGTATTAGTTAAAGAATTTCATATCCATTTGGCACTATAATGAGATAGTTTTTAGAATTTCCAAATAGTTTTCAAGCGATAATAGAAAAATTACTCGAAATCGGTAATAATGGTTGAAACTCAAATAATATTATCAATATTATTTGTTATCATCGTGTATAATAATGCATTTTTATATAGGGATTCTCGAATCGCCTAATAAAGAAATTACGATAACAACTATAATATAATATTCAATAATTAGTATAGAATTTGAGCTTGGTTTAGAATTATTTTTCATAATTCAATTTTGCTACGAGCAATTTATAGGTTGGGTAAATCAGTACCTATTTCCTATACGAGAAAGGAAAGGACCAAAGAGAAATTTTTACTAAAATTGGACTAAATAGTGGATTTATTTTTATCACAATAAAATTATAGTTTTATCTAATATTGACGAGTAGACCGTAATGGTAATTTTAAAGTGTTTATATGCATTATTATTATTTAAATGTACGCTTGTGGAAACATGATTGGGATTTTCGTTCTGTAAGTATTCTTATACGATCAAATGGACATTTCGAACCTATAATACATATCATTCGTTATAGGTAGTGATTTTATACGTAATAGTACTACTCAGTAATGTTATTATTGTAATATCATTATTTCTTATTTCGATAATATGCGTTTATTTCAGTATAAAACACCGTTGATACGATCGTGATGCAATTCGAGGTGGTCGACTAATCCGTAAATGCAGTATTCGATACACGTCTCGTACACATACAGCGGTGTCTATAAATAATGATAAGACTTGTTTTTTTATCGATAGAATTCTTTACGTGCCGCAGAATTATAGTGTACAGAATTTTAGTTCTCGAGTGTATACAAAACACAAAAGCGTTATCGTTTTTTTCTTTTAATGTGTCGCTAACAGATTTTCACTGTGCGATTACACTGCACATAATTTTATGTAACCATTATTGTTTAATACACACGCGCTTTTGACACGTACACATATACGTTCGAGATACACATACCAGTAAATTGTGTAATTTATATTCGCGGTTTGGTGCAAAAAGGGCTAATGGTAAAATAAAAAGTTTTGGGGATCTATATGAGATTTTTTTTTATTATAGTTTGTAATTAATTGACGGTACTTAATCTGAGACCAAAAGATCATTTCGCTAAAAAAATATTAAAAAATAATATAATATTGGTTAAATAAGTTTGATTTCACGTTGAAATGTGACATAAATGGACCTCTTGTTTCAGAAACATACGTATACTTTACATTGTGCTGTAATATAATTATACAAATTTGTAATGAAATCGATTTTCGTCGTAACACAAAATATAAAATGGTCTATATCATTATAATTATTAAAAATTATGATGAGAAACGTTCTCGCCAACTTCGCCGTGTTACAATCTGCACGGACGGACGATTAGAGTTAAACGACCGAAAACCTTAACGTTTCAATCAGCGGCGTGTCGGATCGTATTATTATTATTATTATTATTATAAAGCTCAATTATTGAGGATTATTATCGTACATTAAACACTGGGGAACGGTATGGATATGCATATGAAATTAATTCTCCGTCACCCAGAGATTTAATTTAGACGGTCGTCTGTGCAACTTTGTATTATAATAATAATATAATACGCAGTGACTAACGCGATATACCCGGAACGCCTTTTTGAATATGCATAATTTATAATGTGTCAGTTACACTAATTCCCGGTCAGCCACACCATTAGTATAATGGTCGTCTGAATAAGATATTCTAACGTTGATCGCGATCTTCGATTATCGTTTAACAATTTTCCAGTAGTTACAATAATTGTACGTGAATATAATTATCACATATAATACGCTTGCATTATAGTGTATTATACATTTTATAAACATCATTTATATAGGTAGACACTGATTCGATATACGCGTTTTATAATAAAATTGCGAATAAATTATATAGATTTGAAAATAACGATTAAATTAATATACGTTTAATTCATTTATTCACTTTCTTTTTATTGTGTTATTTTTATTAGATTAAAAATAAAGATCTTCGGATATCGTCTGTGGAAAAGCCAAGTGATGTAACCATCAAAAATGAAATTTTACAGGGGACAATATTACACTGGTTAGTGGTTATAATATGTAGACAGGTATATTTATAGTTAACTTTCCTGTAAAAGTGTGTTATTTGTAATTTTAATTAAAAATTGAATTAAACGTATTTATTGATCATTTAATATTTGAATAACTAGTTCAAGTTTCAATATTATTGTGGGATACATTTGGGCTTATATTATTTGAAAATATTTTATTTTTGATGGCAACATCATTTTATATTAAGAAAAATTTAATTTTGCATTCGAAGAACTTGTTTTTAAATTATCAACCTATAGCCAAAATGTGTATTTAAGTGGTTTTACGTATAATAATAATTATAATAATATTTAATGGCAATTAATAAATTTACTTGCCGGCGCACAGTATAGGCAATTTTGATACTCCAGTGTACTCACCCGAGCGAGCACTCTGGGTGACGTTTGCCGGACAGAATATTATTTCAAAACCAAATTGAATTTCAGTTTTATTTTCTGGGTGATTTTTTTTTCTCTCCTGTTACTGTCTCCCGATCGTTTTTCCGCTCGCTTAAGCTGTTATGTCACCGCGGGGACGTAAACAAGAACATTTATTTCCACTGACGCTGACGAGCGAACCGTAACTCGTTTGTCAAGTACAATGTATAGTTTTATTGTACCCCACTGACGTTCAAACCGGAAGCAGCGCAGGGAGAAATACGCGTATATAAAACAACGATGGGAAAAAGATAACAAAACGGAAACGGTACCAACCTGTTCGGCCGTCTTCGTGAGGAACAAGTGACAATATTGTTTGTTGATATGACCGCCAGGCTGTCTGGCCAGGAAACTAAACTGTTTACAACCCGGATCGCACGTAGCGTATGACACTCTTCTGAGTCCGTGAGCCATTAACACTTCCTGGCGTGTGGAGTGAAAAAACATAAACAAAAACAAAACAAAATTTTTATATTATATAACATAACGAATATAATTTTTACTAGGTATTTAATTATTTATCAAAAAGCGTTTTGACGATTAGTGAGTAGATAGATATGTAATATAAATCTGTGTAGGTAGGTAGACGCGTATACGTCCGACGGAAGTGAAACGCGAACGGGGAAATTTCGCACAGGAAATGAATTAATTTCCGGCCGTCGTTGACAGCGTGATCGAAAACCGCGCGGGTCTACGAACGACACCAATTGAATATCACGGCGACATTTTCATTTCCTCGTATACTCTCGGCATTACCCTCATCAGTTTCCGACGTATACTGCCGCTTATCTCACATGCATATTATTACTCGAAAATGTATAATTATTATTATATTACGTCAAACACGTAAATAGTATTAATATTGAATAATAAATAATAATAATAATAATAATAATAATAATAATAATAATAATAATAATAATATGTCGTCTGTTTGTTCCGAGCTTGATTAAATTTGCATTACAGCTTATTGACATACACGAATGATTCACAACACGACTTCCAAAAATCAAAATTCATTCCGACCGACGAATGAATTCACATTTTGATAAGTCGCTATAAGTATATAACTATATGTATTGTTTTGCGCGTTTGTAGCGGAACGTAGATAATATTGTTACATTATTGTGAGCAAAAATATTTTTTAATTCTTTATTAAAATAAATTAGAGGAATTTTGAATATTGCATTTATAATGTGTTATTGATAATAATTTATTAATTTATCATATATTTTGTTTAAAGTCTTTTTTCCAGAAGATAATGAAAATATGGATAATTATAATTTATATAATTAACGTGATCATTTTAATATCAATTTTATTAATAATACATGTTCATGTTTTCGAAAATTAATTAATTAAATAATTTGCTGCTAATTTATAGGTGATATGTAGGTATATCATTGTTCATTAATAATATTGTAAGATCATAATATAATTAAATTACAGAGACAAAATTAGTTATAGAACATAGAATATTAAATAATATATAATACATAGAAGTATTATAATAAAATATGATTTATAAACATAAATATTATTTTCTTCAACCTCTGTATGTATCATGAACTTAAAAACTGTTTAATATGAATTATGAATATTGAATTTAGAAATTAAATTTATAAACCTATTATCGGAGACAATTATTAGCACGTGAATATTAATATCTTTTAGGAAAATTATTTTATTAATTACCTAATTGTAATATACCTTATTTGACGTTTTGATCAATTAATATACAAATAATAAAATAAATATTTATATCGAATTACTAAAAAAATATTTCACATTTAATATTTTACTTTTAGAACTGTATATAAATGTGTAAATCGTCAGTAAAAATATATTATTTGTGAATACACGCGTCGTCATCAAAAAGTAATAAGGTATCGATGTTAATATTACCCTAGAAAATGTATAGAAAAATTAAATCTCGTATAAAGTTATATACTACCTATATAGTAAGAAAATATATACCTATGCGTGTTGTTTGTATTTCTTTTATTTGACAGGGAAATAACATATAAGCCAAATGTGAATGGATGGAAATTCGAGTTGGTTTATGATCAAAACTCATTATTAAAAATATTTCACTTAATTCCGAATGCATATATATAATATTATATTATAATATAGTAATACTTTACAAATGCTAAAAGACACGTACCGGAAGTTCCTTTTTTATTTCATCCCTCCTCTAGTTTTAATAACGTTACAAAATACTCGTGTTTATCGTCTAAAGGCAATTTAAAAAAAAAAAGAAGTTTCAGGAATTGTTTTTTTATCGCTTTATTAAAAATCAATTCGACTGTGATCGGATTGTGGTTGGATTTTAATATATATTACATCACTCTATTTATTTTCAAATAATTCGGCTCTTTTTTTTTGCAAAATTATCCGATTATTATACACAATTATTAAATGCGTTTTTGTATATTATTATAATTGATAATAGTCTTAAAACTTACTCAGAATTGATAATAATAATAAAATACGTAATAAATGTAATAATAATTCATTATTTTATAAGCTTAAAAATAATAGTAGGTAGGTACATGAAATATTAAAGTTGATGAATTTAAAATGATATACCTACTCGTAACTATACTATAAATATATTTTTTTAATGATAGTATAATACTTGTTATTGTTTTTCGAACAATAATAAATGATTTTATTGAGTGTTAATTATTGTTCAATATGCATTAAATAATTTGTATATTTTTTTCGCCGTGTATAATAAATTGACGTATTTATTACATGAATATTTATAATATTTATTCGTAATAATAAACTTCAACGTGACGATATGTATTAATTAAATAATTGATTTAAAACGTTTTTGATTTAAAAAAGTATAAAGTAGAATGATGCGTAATAATATGCATTAAAGAAAATAAATTAAAATTAGTTAAAATTGGCGATTTTAAGATTATTAAATTATAATACTTGAATCGTATTTTTAATGACATACATTTAAGCATACAATACAATGTAATATTATAATATTATAAAGATTGTCGTCTGGTTTGGAATTATTATTTATCATATTATACGGTCATCAAACATTTCGAATATTCAGTCGTTTAATTGCCACTAGAATTCTTGGCATATATAGAAAATATCATGGTCGATTTAGCAGCCGTATGCGTTTTTGGATTGCGAGTTAATATGTAGTGCGATGGTCCAAATAACTTACATACCAGCTGGTCGGTTGCATATAGTGGTTAGAAAGACCGACCAAAAGGAATGCATTCGCAGAAATTAATTGCCACGACGTCCAAAAATATGCGAAAAAACAAAAATCGGAACGTCTTATATCACATATTCTCAAAAAAATTTTAAACGCGTTATGTAATATATTAAGTATTTAATATAGGTGTTATTCAAAATACCGTTTTAACATTAAAATTATATCATAACGTAGTTAACTACGTTTAATTGACGATTTTTACAAGTTGTATATCAATAAACGATTATTTTACGTGCAATATACGAATTACGAGAGATAAAATTTATGAGTATCTCAGAACACAGCGAAATAGAATTTCAAACACATACGAGTACAACGTTCATTAAAAATTAACTAATTCGTAAAAAAATCATAAAATAAAAATTTTTATGACTTAATATATGGAAAATATAAATAAAATGTATTCCTAGATAATTATATTACCTAGTTTATTATTATTTTAATATACCGAATTACTATTTCATGTCACACGTACTAAAGAATATCGTACGGGCATGAATATAGGACGAAATTTTGTTTACATTATTATACAGTTTACAGATTTCGTATTTTTGAATAATTTTAACAATACAAATTACTTATAATACTATTCAACTAGGTAGTATTATTTTTTTAAATTACATCGACTAATCATTTCTCTTGTTGGTTCTTATACGGCGTAGTTATACTTACCATCATCTGTACGTTTGGCGTTATCTTCTTGTACGTGACGCTTCGAAGACAAATATGTGACAGATATTCGTGGACATTGCATTTGGATTTACACAAAACGCGCGTTGCAGCAGCTTAGAAAAATATCAGTTTCCGCGTGCGTTACGTCTATACATTATTCATACGGATTGTCGTCGTCGAGGGTATGCAATATAATATTATTATTATTATACGAATATAAATACAAACATATATACGCGTACTTATATACCTATTTTATATGTACAGGATGTCTCGTGTCGTGTTTATCCATTGAAAAAAGGAATTTTTAAATATGATTTTATTATTTTAGTAATTTATTTACTTTTTATAAAATAGGTAATAATTACAAACAGGATGTATTTTATATTTATTTTTCAGCATCTATGTATGAACATAATTTTTGTTTGTGTACTTTAAAAAATGGCTGATTTGTCCTGGGTTTGAATATTTTACATTTAAACAAAGTTTTATGAGGGAATTGATAAAGAAGAGTAGTTTAAGTATACGGAATTATACTCGGTTATACCGTTCTTCTAAAGTTCTAACGAAACTTAGAAAACCTTGAGCCCATAATATAATATGTTAACCTTACAATTTATACATCCTTGCATGTTTATAGATTATTTTAATAATTTTTATATATATTGTATAGTAAATTATAATATTATAATAGTTGTTATCATTATAAAAACGTTAATATAAATAAAATAGATAAAAATTATACCTAGTTGATAACACTATTTCTTATACAGTTATAATCTAGCATTTTAGAAACTTTTTTTTTTTTATAAAATTTATCTATTCGTAATTGCACATTTTTTATGAATATTTTATTTACAATTAAATGTCATATATAATATAAAATTACACTTTTATTTGTCTTTTTAGATTTTTATAAAAATATGAGGATAAAATTATAGTATTACACAATACACAGAATTAAATCGAATCTAAACGTTAGTAGAGAACTGGAGAGTATACTGTTTATCAACATAATATGGACACCCTGTACATTTTTATGTGAAAAGGATAGAAAACAATACGATTTATTTTTGTCTTCGTTTTGTTTTGTTACTAGGGGCGAGGAAACGAGTTAAGATAAAATAAAAATTCATTTTCCTATTCAATAATCTAATAATACGATACGGAATGGTTCGTTTAGAAGACGAATAAACGAATAAAAATATGCTCTCGTCTGGATATATGGTTACACGCGATTTGTCTGTTATATTATGCCGTATACGGTTTCGGAAAGATTTAAACTCTTTAGGTGTTTACGCAAACGTGGTTACTGGTTTGCAGTATATAGTAAACGGAAATGGTAAACTGCCGTCGCATTTCTATTACCATCCGAGAGATAATTTCAATATAGCAACAAAAATGTACAAGCGTACGCATATTATACGTAGGTATACCATTATATTATTATTATCGTCACTGGTTTTGAATGAAAAAGTTTTAATTTTATTTTTCAGTTTTAAAAATCCATTTAGAGTATGCCACACAGTGCCACACTCTTGTTATTATTTTTGTTCAAAACCTCGAAAGGTTTCTTCTTCTTCTTTTTTTTTTTTTACACGTCAAGATAAAACGCGGAAATTCAATAATTTTTATGCGTGCGCATCATATTATTATATATAGTATTAAAAAATGTAATATAAAACGTTTAAAAATATATTGTATCCGGAAGAATTTTTGAAATCACTGAACGATTGAATTTTTTTTTATTCGAAGACTCGACGATAAACCTGTAAGCGTAAAGCGTATATCATTGAATATTATATAATAGTTCGTAATACACAATTTTCTACTCGACAAACAAAAACCGCGTATGATAATCGCGTCGTACTATATTATATGTATATAATACGGTATGGGTATAACGATTTTGTATACCTACCTATCGCGTATTATAATATAACGTATCGCGGAAAATTTGATTTTTGAAAAAATGAATTTTCAATCCTTCGTTTCAAAACTCCTGACGACTAATCTATTTGAGAGTTTTCTTCCAAGTCCTTATACTATATAATATTATATACTATAAACATATTATAGTAATATCGTCTCGTTTAATCACGTCTATACGACTATACGTACATGACATAATGCCGCACACGATCGTACAGTATCATATTATAATACGTCTATTATACCGAATATCATTATTACGACGTACGTTTTTATAGATTATAGATACAATATAATATATAAGTATCGTTACGTTTTTATATATTTTTATAATTCAGACGTTTCTAATAGTTCGTATATCGTGTGTGCAGAAATAAATGAAAAAGACAAAACGCGTACGCTGAGAAAAAAAATGAAGAAAGAAGAAACCGCATACTTACATTCTAATATATATATATATAATATAGTAGTCACTATATAGGTATAGTCTTGTGTGTAACGGATAAGAAAATATTTCTACGTTTGCAAACGTTTTTTTTTAATTTATCATAAATTCATAAAGAACCGCTTAAAATCCCTCATCCAGTACATACGTGGTAAAGTATAAATCACATATTAGAAAATAAACAATTAACAAAACGTTACATAGTTGTTTTTCGTTACAGTTTATGCAAAACAGTTTAAGTCTCCTGTACGCCGGACAATAGAGTGAAATGTGTATTAACGTTTGAACTACTCGTCAAAAGTTTTAAGTATATTTTTATTTCCATAATGAATAGTTTACGAGTACTGTGGTACATTATTCAGGCGCGAAACGAAATTAATAAAAAAATTCCTAAAACATTTACAAATTCACGAATTCGTGTTGTGATTATTTATCATATTATACGGGAAAATTTAAAATTGTATAGAATTTAGAATATTATTAAATTTATTATTTTTATATTATTAAAAATAATATTGCAATCAAAATATTATCATTTTATACACAAAAGAATATTATTTGTATCATTATTAATTCGTATTTACGTATAAGATATCGTAAAAAAACATTTTATTGTTTTATAATGACGTCAATCTATCTAAATCAGTTTTTTTTAATTTCATTAATAATAATTAATTTCTAATATAAATATAAGTTTATTTTATATGATACGTTTAACTGAGTATATTATTTTCTGTCCTTAAAAATAAAAGTTTAAAAACGTTGTTTAATTATTTTATTACATTGCATAATATTAAACATTGATTAGTATGAAAATATATTAATTTACTCAATTTTTCCAGCACATAATATGTTTTCATATATTTTTTATTTTTAATTATAGTAGAGACGATATTTTTTTATAATAATTTAATAAATTTAAGTATGTATTAACATTTTTTTTTATCAGTCAAGATTCAATTTCTATTGCCTCATGTTAAATAAATACATTATTATACGGTACTCACGCTTATTCTCGTCGTGGATTGTAATATTAGAATTTTATAAAATGTTCATTTGTAAAAAATTTTCAGATTATAATATTGTATGATATTTCTTTTCTATTTCTTTTAATAATACAATAATTTCTAGTAGGTACTTTACTTTTTTCTGTTCTAATACATTATTTCGTATTGTTAGAATTGTAATATTATATTTATAATATTTTAATACTTACATTATTACATTAATCGGTTTAAAGGGGATTATAAATTATAATGTACGGACGAGAGAAACAAATTTGTCGTCTTGTTAAGGTACATTTTTTTTTTTAATTTTATATTTCACGTGTTGAATATATAGTATTATTTCGAGTATTGAAAGATCGATAAACCATCGCATGATTATAATATACTACGGTATAGATTTTTAATGTTTTTCCTATGCAAATTTCCTCCATAAACGCGTTTCTTGCAACGAAATGATTTGTTTATTTTTGTTCAATATAAACTAGACTGGACCCGTACAGCAAATATTTATAAATAAATTTTCTCATAATATGTACATATTCCATATAATATTTATTATTAGACAGCTTTATACTTTTAAGACAGTGCACGAAATTATCTTAAAATTATCCGCATAATTTTAAGCGTAAATCGAAACTAATAAAAGAAATCTTTCAAAGTTAGGTATAATATTTTAAAATACAATTTTCAATCATTTTACTGAAATGTTTATGTACTTTCCTAAATTACGATAACTCGTATAATATTATGTTCTTACTTTCTTAGACTTTATTTTCTAAGAACCCATACACGAAATATAAATAATTATTATAGATTACTTATGAATAATATTATTATTATCAACAAAATAAAGAATAGACGAGTAAATATTTATATAGTTATTTTTTTTTTCTTCAATTAATACTATATAAAAAAAGAACTTGACAACTTGTAATTTATTATTTACTATCGATTCAATACTTTCCAATTACTGATTTCCAAACGCACCTATATATATTTTTATACTTGTTTTTTTCTAGTATTTGTTAGTTACACGAATTTATCGTAACGAAACTGTAATAACTAAAGAGAATTCGTCGGATTTGTTGTAAGAAGGTACGTCGCGCGATTGAAATTGGCAAAAAACGAGTGCGTTGTCAATTTGAACTCGTATACGCGTAGAATTAATTTTTTAGCTTGTCAGTAGGTACATAAAATCGTTTATTTATTTTTGCTTTTAGTCTTAAAATAAAATCTTTTAGTCTTAATATAATTTATTTTTATATGATTTATATAATTTTTTTTTATATTAAAATATAATTGATTAAACGTATATTTCCGAAAAAAAATATAATTTCATAATAATATTATGTTCTTGCTATTCTAGATCAAAAATGGCAATGAATTTTTTTATTCTACGTATATTATTATAAATAATGATACATAATTCTTGTAAATAATATACGAGTACATTATTTAATATAAAAAAAACGGAAACTTATCGTAACGCTTGTATTTTATGTATATAATTTTAATTAAAGTATATCGGCAACACAAACTTGGGGTTGGGGTAGCTCTGTGGTGCATGTGACGAATCGCTTATCTCGAGGAACAGTCCGGTACGTGCCGCTCGTGTGTTGAAGAGAGACCACGTGTCAGGAGGATACCGACGGGTGGGCCACGTGGGAATGCACGCGGTAAAAGGATACTGTAGCCAAAAGCGTCGCTGGGGGTTACGCGAAAAACCGTTTGATTGATGGTCGTATCGTACGCCTTTGACGGGTTGATTAATTAACGATAGTCGTCGTCGTCATCGTCGTCGTCGTCTGCTTCGACTATATTCCACATTACAGGTGCGATTTACGGGGGATGGTGTACGGAAGGGACAGAAAAAATAAATAAAAAGTCCATATACCCCCTTCATCACAGACCCACAGGTAAACTTCACCGGGGCACCGCCATCTTGTTTCCCGTTCTTCTGCCATCGTTATTACCGCTCGTTTGGTTCCATATATACACACGGTAGTATAATATATAATGCTCCACTTCCGTCCGTTCGAATTTTGATACACGTTCAGCCACATTATATACAATCTTAAACACACTCATTAATCAACGCCGAGCGAAAGTATTCCATCATCATCATAATCATCATCATCATTCCCTCACTGACGCGGGTTTTTTTTCGCAACGAAGAATACCTGCATCATTTAAACTTTTCATTTATTTGACCCATTTAAAAATTCCAAATCCCTACCGATTTCTGGTTCGATTTTTTTCATTAGAATTTACCGTAAATTCTTATAGTATACTTTCCTATAGACCTGCAGTTTTGTAATACTTTAGCCATAAATTCTCTGTGTAAAATAAAATAAAATTGTATCAAAAACAATTTAAAATAGATAATAGAAATATTGTTTCATCGTTTACGTCGATACATCTAAATAGACAATATAAAAATATAATATTTTTTATGTTGATTAATAAAATTATATTAATTGATATTTAGTAACAATGAACAATGCATATGGAATGATTTTATAAATACTGAATACTGATAACTCTTTGATAAATAGTTACATTAACTATTTATCAAATTTACATTTAACGACATTAGATTTCAATAATTTCTAATGATAAAAAATTGATTATTTTTATTTAAATTTTAAGATACACATTTGAAATTTAACTTGGGAAACATCTATAAATGAATATTTCTATATACTATAATTAATTTACATTTACAAACATTATTCTAGTTATAAATATAACTTGTTACTTTTCTCATGACCTTAAAGAATCATTGAATCGTGACTAAATAGATTTCTAAAAAATACCATCATGCGTACACTCGTATATATATATATTATGTTTTACTACATTACATATTATGTGTTCAGTTACCTACAGGTATATTGTAATATGAATTAAATGTTCTTCAATTTGAATATTAAAAATTTATAAGTAGATTTTATGAAAAATACTAGTATTTATATTAATTTGTATTAAATGTAACGCATAAATGGTTCTATACATTTTTTTTTCTTAAAAGTTTAATAAAAATAACTTTTTTATGCACGTGCGATTCTTAAATAAACCGCTTAGTTACTTTGACAACAGATAATATTATTTTTAAATGTTAACAGTTAATACTTAATACGTTAATGAGACAATTCTAATGGTGCATACTTTTGATAATAATAGATACTTTTAGAATATTTTAAATAGGTATTATCAACTTTTGATATGAAATATTATACTAGATCTCGAATCCTCTCAATATAAGAAATAATAGTAGTTATATCAAAATTTAGTAAAATTGAAGTAGTAATTGGTAGTAATTATTGGACAATAATTGGAATTCGGCTATTGTATCAAATTTTTGAAATTTTCTTTTTTTTCTGATCATATTAAATTGATATAATATAATAAATGATTTGCATAGCATAAATAGTAAGTCATTCGTTACGATTATTTGATAAGAAAATATAAGAAATAATTATATTTTTTATGATAAGAAGTATTTATAAAGATACTTTTGCTCGACATCAGAATTACATAATATATTATGTTATGGACTATGGTCCGTGACCGTTGGAAGATATTGTATTATTAGAGAACATCCAGAGAGATGATGTGTTCAATAATAAATTATTATACTGTTACACAAATGTTCTTAGTTTTTTCCCTATATGGCCTAGTAATGGATTAGGCATTTTAGTAATTTCAGTTACTCAATAATATTATTTTGTTTTAATATTTCTTCGGATTATTTATATTTCCATACAGTTTATTTTTATACTTGCCATTGATTGGAAATGATATTATTATTTGTTAAATTTTTTTTTTTTCATGTATTGTTTGCCAAGGATTTCATTAACTGGACCTGCTGGTTTCAGAGCTTAAGTTTCAGACTTAATCGAAACGCCAAACAAGAGAATCTCTGGGGAGCATATTATATAGACCACAACAATAGGAAAATAATAATTACTTCTGCATGCCAACCCCATAAATCTATGCCTCGCAGCTACCAATGTTCGACAAACGAGAATATTTATATACACACATACATACACACACACACACGCACACCACATATATATAGATATAGATAAATTCAATTTTTGATACTTTTTAACTTTTACGAATGAATTATTATTTAATAAACTAATATTAAACCAAGATTTTCTAAATAAAAGTTTGTAACATTTATTTTTATTATAAAGGCACTTGGTAATTTCAAATGAGTAGGGGTAACAAATTAAAAAAAAAAAAAATGTATATTATTTTTAAAATAAAATATTGAAAATAGTAATTGTAAAACCAAAATTAGTTTTTCTTTTTAATTTATGCAGAAGGATGCAGAAGGTAAATAACGAATATCTATTGGATAACAATAATAATTACTATAAAGTATAAACATAGTTTATAGTAATTTACTCACTCATAATATATTTATTATCAGTGGTGGCGTTGCGTAATGGTTATTTATAATATAATAAGAATATAAAATATCAAAATAAATAGTAATTGTTCATATTTTGATAGATATTGATAATATCTGATCAATATTCCAAACTATTTATGGGGATTAAACTATTTATTCTGTTAAAACACAATATTGTTAATTTCATATAATAATAATAATAATAATAATAATAATAATAATAATAATAATAATTAATAACATATTAGTATTTGAAATTTGCACGGAATTTCGTGTAGCCAAAGTATTTGAATATTGTTATCCAATAAATCATTTCGGGTTTTCATTATTGTAATAAAGATAAATCATACTATATTTTAACCCGTCACAGCGTGTAGTTCTATATCAAATGTGAATTTGGTCTATTATTCTGCAAATAATGCAAATTATCTGTTAAATAGTTTTATAAAATTAATAGTCGATTTTATAATGAACTTTTTTACATTGTTTGATAAATGTTTTATGGTATTCCGTTTTCCGATTATCTATTACAGCTTTCGGCCGATTATTAAAATTATTCAGATTGTTCGTAGAAAGTTTTATTTTTGTTTATTATTATTTATTTATTTTTTTTTTTTGTTCGTTTCATTAAAAACTTATGAATTCGTAACTTCGATATTATCCAATATCTATATTTTATATTATATTATTAATTTACTTTTGTCAAACTAAAACAGAAATAGCCATGGATTATGAACTGAAAAAAATGACTAACAACGGAAGTCAAAATGACAGGTTGTCTTCAGTAAAATATTGATCTTCTATTTGTTTAAAGGTTTAAACTAATTATTTGTCCTGTCAAATACTTATAAAGTTATGGACATGTATATGCCATATTTAAAAATGCATAATTAAAATTATTTATAAAGTTATTATAAATTGTTTCATTAAAAAAATAAAAAAAAATGCTGTCACATTTCAGTTTTAATTATACCAAAACGAAACAGAGCTATTCATTAGTTCATATAAAAAAAAAAAACATCGTCTACAAAATTACCAAAACTTATCATTAATTTGACCTATAAAATATATATTTTAATTAGTCGCTATATTGTATTATATTTTTTAAAAGATAACTGTTATATATAAAATTGCATTTAAAATATATATATATATATATTAATTATTATTTTATTTAATCATTTCTAATTGATATATTCCAAATTAAACGTGAAATAAAATTGTAAATTAATAAAAAATAAATATTTTATGTGGAAAAAAAAATAATAATATAGAAATTAGCAATATATTATGACTTTGGCTAATAAATTATTTTATACTTTATAAAACACTGTTTAATATCTATATATATATATTTAATACGTTATAATATAACTGAACATTATTATGCACTCGTATAGTTTTTGGAAATTTAATAGTGAAAGATATAATAATGTGTATGTGATATAAATCCTTAATGATTGTCATTTTAATGCGTTTAATTATCTTTATTTTTTAATTTAATGTGCGTTGTCATTAAAACGGAAATAGTATAAAACTGCTGTAAACCGACGAGCATTTGTCATTAACTCGGAACGTACTATACTTAAAACCAAAAGATATAAAAATATTAATTCATTTTATAATATTAAGTCTTAGGAAGATAAATCTTAAATCATTATTTTCAATGGTTTAAGCTCAAATTATGGAAATGAGAACAAATATAAATATATATATTTATAATACTCGATGAAAACAATCTGACGCATCTGCGAGTTTAAAAAAAATAGTTCTTCGTATAAGTCATGTCCGAAGAGGCGAAGACCATAATTTAGGCCTGTTTAAATTTCATATTTTTGGATATAAATGATCAGTGTATAATAATTATTCATGTTTGCTTATTATATTTCAGGGTTAAAATATTATTATTTTACGAGAATTCGAAATTCGTGTGTTCTCCTCAAATTGTAATTTCGTTCGAAAATAAAAAAGTAAAAATATATTCGATTTGTTAACGGAATTCGGTATAACATTATTATAATATTCAAATAATTTTGAAAAATCCAATTAAGCGACGTAGATCGCAATTATTTTTAATAAAAAAAATTAAAAAAAAACCATAAAATTATATTTCGCATATTATAAATAAAGTATTTTAATCGGTCTTATATGTCAATAAAACCGTTTATATTATTCGTTTTTGTTGTCCGACTATAAAATATTTATAATACTCGATGAAAACAATCTGAAGCATCTGCGAGTTTAAAGAAATAGTTCTTCGTATAAGTCATGTCCGAAGAGGCGAAGACCATAATTTAGGCCTGTTTAAATTTCATATTTTTGGATATAAATGATCAGTGTAATAATTATTCATGTTTGCTTATTATATTTCAGGGTTGAAATATTATTATTTTATGCGAATTCGAAATTCGTGTGTTCTCCACGATATTATTATATCTTTATAATAATATAATGGGCGATAAGTGATAAACAGCTTTTTTTTTTTTTACGGAAATATTCTGGGATGAGCAACGATTTTCGGACGTGACGTTTTGACTTTTTTGACGGTCGTCGATCGATGACGTACCCCAGAGACCGTAATATCATTAATAGTGTATACCTAATAATGTATATACGGCGAATATTTGATCGATTATCCCCCGGACGGTTGTATTTCTTATCTGTTGCGGGACAGATTTATTTTCCGAAGCGTCGGATTCAAACTTTAATGGCCGTCGAAACGCGCGTATTTTTTCATCCGTTTACCGTTCCGTCCGAAATTCTCTCACCACTCGCTCGTCTCTATGCACACGGCTCCTTATTGGAGTGACATTTTGGCCATATATACAAGTTTATACATTAATTTCCGTATAGACAATTATTATCAAGAAGAGAATTTCAAAGAGATATCATTTAGCGCGAAGACATAAACGATTTGGCAGTCTCCTCCCTGAGCGCGAAAATCAAATTAGCCGGGTCGTGAGACGGCACAAAAGTGCTGATGTATATACGTATATATGCGTGTACATATATAATATACAAACACTGTTAAAAGAGATATATGTGTACACATATTATAGGAATTTTGAGAAATCGAACCCTCGGCCAAAACGTTATATACGGTAGAGAAAAAAACAATAGGGTAAAGAGGGTTTTTGGCAAGGAGATTATATATATATACCTAGGTATAGCCGCGTTTGGATGACATTATACTGCGATAGGGAATGCACACGACATGCGAACACATTTTGTGTACGACCCCAAATAGGTGCGGGATTAAATTTATTGCGACGACGGAATCGGACAAATTGTAGTTATTAACAAAAACGATAATATAATATATTATTATCACGTTATCGTCACGTGTTTAGAACATAGAAATCGGTTGATTAGTATACAGTATTTAATTGTTTATGAGACCGAACGATAATAACTCTCTATTATACGTAATATATGAGTATTATGTATAGAAAATAATATATGGATAATTAAATATATCCTAAAAATACTAATTTAAAAAGGGGGGAAAAAATTCGACCAGTTTTTTTTCACGAAATTTTAAAACTATTAATTTATAACGTATATTATGTAATACTAATTTTTAAAAACATAAGTTCTTCCCGTTGGAAATCCTAATATAGTATTATTAAGCTATACTACATTTTTCATGTATCATGTGTACGCGGTGTATACAATTTTTCTTCTAATATTGAATTTTATACAATTTGTATTTTGGCGTTTGGGTTCATTCGATTTTTAACCACGGTATAAATTACATACTGTAATTACGAGAGCAGGTTACTATTACTTGTATACGAGAGCAGGTTATGATTTCTCGGTTAGTTTTTCATTTGCTTTCTACTATTTATTTTTATTCTATGTACATTAAGTATACCCGTTGCTATTCATGAGTTTAATATATTTTTATGTCCAATTGAAAAAAACTATGATAAAAAAAGAGAAAAAAATGCAATTGACCGTATTGTAAAGTATTATACTCTTATTTTATTTTTTTACACATAGATTCGTGTTTATATTCGGTAGACATTTAAAGTTTCTAGACGGAATTTTTTTTTTATTTCGAAAAAGACACGATACAATAAAAAGCGCAGACCATAAAAAAGTTTTATTTTTACACAACTCTTGAAGTCTGTTCGTATAATTCTTGCGAACGGCACCAATTTAGATATGATTTTTTTATTTTAATTTAATATATTTTGATAACCATAACATTATATCTTCTATTATATACCATGTGTTAATATTTATTAATTACCTTTCCATCTGGACTGCATACTTTAATACCGGTTACTGTGATCAATAGCGAAACTTCTTTTTCGATGTGCACCTGAAATAAACGATTTTTTATTAAAAAAAAAATTAAAAAAAAAAAATAACTAGTTTACATCAGATTATTTATAAACAGTTCATTTTAATATAATATAATCGTATATGACGTACTTATATAGAATTTAAGGAATAACATTAAATTAAAATCTACGAATAATTCAAACGGTTATAAACCGTTTAAATTAGAAATAATTTTTTCTCAAAACGAGCAAATTACAATATAAATGTACAGTTAGGAATAATTACAATTTTTAAATTCAATATAGAGCAAAATTGTATAATATTATACACAGGACGAGTCGACGAACAAAGTATAGAAAAACGAGGGGGAAATTGATAATAATATAAAATATATATTATTATGTAGCTACAATATTTTCGAGCACTCTTATGTAAAGACATCGTCGGTTCGTAAATATAATATTATAAATACTGAATCATATTATATAAACATAATGAAGTGTATATAATTTTATTATTAAAATAATATAATTATTTTGCTCCTCGAGGAGCCACATCGCATCCACTTGTTGATATATAATATTCAATTAATTCCGTTAAACATAACATTGTTGTACATTATAAATAATAATAATAAAAATAATAATAAATATAAATAATAAATAATAATAATATAAATTATCCATATGGGGCGTTCCGAGGGTTATACCGCGCCAGAAACCTCCTCGCGGATTCAGCGTTCGCAAGAGTATCGTCGCGGTCGTTTTAAACATATTATTATTATTATTATTATTATTATTATTATTATTATTATATCCACGCGTAATACATTTTATTAATCCGCTTCGTCGTTTTGCTCGCTCGTAATATATACGAAAAGCGCGTTTTAATGAATATATTAACCGTAATATAATATATTATAACATACATATATAATACATATAATATATTATTTAAATATATACACGGCAATATTATCGTGTGTATAAATTATGTACAATATAATACGCCAAGACGATGTATACACGTTATTTGCGACGCACGTTTAACCCTTTCGTTTTTCCATCTTTGGCCTCACGCGGACTATATAATATGCAAATTAAACGATACGTCGCTCCCGCGTTTCACTATATTATTATATACGAATTTACCTCTATAATAATACGCTTATATACGGCCTAAGTACAACGGTATATAATTATTATTGTAACCGTTTCTTCGATAAATGGTGGCGTCGATAAATTTCTTTTTTTATTATTATTATTATTATCTACCATCGATTTCATGAATATTATTTGAATCTCGTCTTCAGAATACCGCGGTATAATAATCGATATCGTAATTCTATGTAATATAATAATAATATTACCTCTTAGATAGTTGAATTTTAAGATCCACTGCCGATTTATACATTACGATATAAATAAATATCGTTATCATTATTTTCCAATATAATTATACAGTTGTATATTTTTATATTCTAATTCATAAAATACTTTATAGGAACAGCTACTGTTTATATTTAGATTCATGTAAACCCTACATAATATTATAAAGCACGCCGCAGCACTCGTCGAGAATTCGTCGAATTCATCAAACGAAAGGGGTTGAAACTTAAGTATACGAATCAAATTTAACCGCTTTTTTCGTTTCGCATTAATTAAAGATATTATATATTATAATTATAATAATCGTTATGACGACAGAATCGAATTTTTTTTTTTAAATATCGATTTTTAATATAATGTGGCGTGTTAATGTCGGGAATAAGACGATAGAAATATACGAGACGTTTATGAAATTATGTACGAGGCAATTTTGCTATATTATTATTAACTTTAGGTATACTATATAATGTAATAATATTATACACTATGCCGAATTCAGAAATGATAATATTTCGTACATTTTTTCAACTTTTCGCGAATAATAATTTTTTTCTACTACGTAAATAGTATATCTATATCGCGTGATTCTAAACTATAAAGTGTACAGTACACACGATAGTATGAATTTAATTTTTGTTTATTTCCAAGAGTATTATAGTCGACAAACGCCTGCGTCCGTCTCAAGAACTGGAAGAAAACCGTCGTGAAACACCTCCGGAGCAAAAGAAAAAAAGAAAAAAAAACGTACGTTCAGAGAATACCACGCGTATTTTAAGGTTATAATCGCCAACGACGTTTTATACGCGTGTAATGAACACGATTTATTACACGTATATAATAGTTATGTAAAAAAAGCAGCATTTGGCGAGTGGACAGCAGTTAAATACCATTTTGCATGCGTGGTCGTTTTGTAAAACTATATTTATATACTTGAGGGCATTTTTTTTAGAGAGACTTCGCGTGTCTTTTACCCAGATTTCGGGGTGTTTGTTGGCAAACGCGCCACGCCGAATCCGTCGCCGATAAATTTATAGTCACACACCACCGTGCGGGCGTTTTACCGTTTTCGTCGTACTCTCGACTCAGCGTTTTGGGATCCCGATCGGGAGAAATTTACAACACCGTCGATATATTAATAATGATAATATATAATATACCTATATTTATCATAATACACAAACGTTTGCGATTTTTAACAACGTTCGTTTTTCCGAATAAATTTTCATTCGAAAAAAATAAATAATATAAAGATTTGGAATAATACCATGACGTGAATTAATAAAAAAAACCCCTAAATTCTTTATTTCAATTTTTTTTGTAAATTGAAATTCCACGATTTTTATAATTTGCAAATAGAACAGACCTATATAAGGAGAAAAATCTCTGCGGCAAAAAAATCATTTATCGAGTTCTCATTTTTATCATTAGAAGATAGTTATGACTTTATGAGTAGTTATATTAATAGTTAAAGACTTTACATTTGAACACTTGTATTTAATCCAATTTGAAAGAACTAAAGTTTTTGGGGTCGTCTATTCTGATTTAGTTAATATTCAATATTTTATATTATTATATATTATATAGGTACGCTAATTGACAATACTGTAACGATGATTATATCGTATAAAATGGAAATTTGTTAACATTTTAAAATAATAAAACACTGGTTCCAATGGTTTTTTATAATATTACACTCTGCGTCAGGAGTATTTGTTTCAAATGTATTTCATATCGAGGCTATTAATTAAAAATCATTTTTTACAATAGTACTGAATTCAATTTGAATGGACGAAAAAATAAAGTGAAATAAACTAATAATAATTATTTAATAAGGGTATGATTTTCGATCACATAGTCGTTTAATTAATAAATTTTAATAACGATCAAAATATATTACGCATAATATAATAAGATGGTGACCGACTTATTATAATATTATATTAATTTAATTTATCCAAAATCGGTGTGAAAGACGTATTAAATAGTTCACACTCGTATTTCGTTTAATTCACCGATTGTTAATTTTGTTAAAGAATATTACCAAAAGGTCGAAAAATGTAATTTAAGGGGTGTATAAGACCGCGTTTTGACTCGCACGTCGTGTGTTGCTGTCTCGGATAATAAGAAAACGTGCGGAAAGTCGTTTGTCGTGCACAGACCGAATATCGATGACGATTTATTATACATCGACACGGGACGGGTCCAAATTTTATTGTTCGTATTACCGCTATAGTTACACAATGTACGCATGCGGTTTTCACCTCGTCACATTATAATAACGATATTATAAACGACGGAGACGACGAATTTTGTCATTTTATAGAAACTTTTACCGGCGTCAACGAGTGTTCATATTATATATATATATATAAACGTATTATTATAATATAAAATAAATAATGTCGTTCCTTTCATGCGTAATAATATATTCGACTTTCTCTAACAATATTTTTTCCCCCGACGCGTCCTAGGTATGCGTTATATAGAGTTATAGGTGCCTCCTATATAAATTATCGATTCTTCTCGGGGAAATTTTTTTTAACGACTCGTTTATACGCGAGGCATACGTGGAAAAAAGTTGCACGAGCTGTTCCGTCTGCTCGTTATCACACACGAGAAACAGTTTTTATCATAACGTAATATTATTATGTATTTTCTTTGGCCACAAGTGCGGTATAGTCCTATATATTATAAGTAAAAAAAAATATCAAATTTACAAAAATTATCGTCTTTTCGTTTCGATATCGTATAGAACTGTGTATTCGTTTAGTTTAATCCGCGATCATTTTAAAATTTATTTCTGAAAAAATTTTAAGTGTACGTTAAAATTTTTCATATAATATTTATAATAGTGTTAACTATATATTCGGCATATAACACGATAATGATGTTTATTATATTTTAAATTTGTATAAATTATAATATTCCGGACGTTTATTGGAATAATATTGTTTGCGATTCGTAATCGTAATTACAACGATCGACGTTTTAGCTGGTCTAGTTTAAAATATAAAATTTTCCTTCAATTTCTTGTTATATTATCACGAGTCCAAACGTTGTATATCCATAATACGTATTATAACGAGGAAAGAAAATACATTTATCTGTTATTATATTCATAAATTGCAAAAATTTTCAATTTGCAATTAAGTTATCAACCTAACTTTGTTATTTCCCGTGTATTATTGTATTAGTTTACAACGACATTTGTATAATATCGTCATTAGTTTTAACATTAACGTAATATTAGATAAATTTGTAGATATTTCGACGTTTGAAAATAAAATAGATGAGTACAGAGGGATAATTTGTGCGAGGTAAAAAATCATACGAAGTATTCAAGTGTAAACTAGTTAAAAAAAAAAAAAAACTGGATTAAACTAATACATTCGCATTGAATCGTAAGGAATGCGTATTTGGGGAATCGCTCTGAGTACAATAAAATAATAATACGTATACTCATTCATATTATTTGTCCCTTATGCTCGTTTATCCGTATTTTTTTTCCCCTGCTGACGACGACACGATGAAATATGTAAATTTTTCAAATACAATACCGGGAATCATAAAAATCGTAAAAATAATCGTTTCGGCGATTTAAAAGTCGACCACAGAATAATATTATACAGATAATCCGATATTCGTCAGATGTTTCGCATTTTTTTCATATATCAGAATTTCGACGTATAACGTGATAAAATATTTTGTTTTATTACTTTTTCATTTTTATAGGTTATGATTATTAAACAGCAGACGCCTTCTCGTATAAAATTATTGATATAAATTTCGTATTCTATATACAAAACGAACAAATACAATATATACCTACCTACATATTATATCGTTTTAAACATAAAAATATAAGAACGACGTTCACGATTTTTCGCAGCTATAAAGTTAATACTATGGCGTGTGTACCTATACGATGATGCGCGGACGAAAATCGATTTCTGATCACCTGCAGATGATGCGTCAACGATTCGTAGAAAATCGGACGACCGTTTCTTTCTTTCTATACCTTCCAATAATAATTCGTAACGACTAACGATGAAATGTCGTCTGTAGAAAAAACGTATAGGCCTACATAATATTACATCTAACCGTATCCGATAATAACGCAACAGCTCGTAAACGGTTATAACTCCTAATATAATTTATAATATTATACTCGTATATATCCGTGGCGAACGATAATAGCGATTTTTCTCGAAAAGTTCGAAACGATCGGACGTGTTTCAGTATTTTTATTGGTCGCGTCACAGGAATTCTACATACAGGGTACGTCCGAAGTTGCTCGCGGTTACTCCGATCGTTATATGGCTCTGTAATCTACACAGTACACACACACACATTATAATAATTTAAGAGACACGCGTTTAAATTACATAACATTTTTCAGTTTTCTACGTTTTACTATAAATATTATAACTTATTAATACAACACGCATAATTTACGAGTTTAATCGAATCGTACACGCGTGTTGTATAAATTATAATTTTCGATATGCGCATGCGTCACATTGTCCGATATATTGTCACATTGTCCGATATATTGTCGGTCCCGGCAGACCATTAGACGACGGTACCATATTATATAATAAAATAATCATAACATGTATAGTGGTTTTCTATGTATCTGACTCGAGAGATTGTCGACTCGAAGCTTTTTAGATATATCGGAATAAAACGTCAAAAGGAATGTCAAGGGAGTGAGGGGAAAAACAGGAGACCATATCCCCTTCTATATTTTATATATATTTATATAAACGCGTATCTAGTGTGTGTCCCGTGGACCGCCGCAGTTTCCGAACAAAAGGGCGAAAACTTTTCAGAACGACGACGCAATAATACGCGCGACGGACGTTTATCACAATATTTTCTACGGATTGACGGGGGTCCACGTTCGGTTTCCACGCGACCGTTATACGACCTATGCGTTTTGTTGTGACTTTTCCCGGACATTATACTATTATTATTATTATTATTATTATTATTATTATTATTATTATTATTATTTTATCGTATTTAATATACGATTGATATTTCAATTACGTTTTGGTATTTTTATGCTGATTGAAAATTATTAAAGATATATGTAGCTAAAGTCAGGTAAAGTTTTGTTTAGGTTTTTAATTAAAACCCTGGTTTTAATTTGTTTACAATATATAATTTAGAAAGTATATTATTATTATTATTATTATTATTATTATTATTATAATGATTAAAAGTTTATATAATATAAATACAGGTGAAAAAAAACGAAAATATTATTCTTAAAAATAACTTTGTCGAATATTTCGACAAACATTTTCCAATGTGTAAGTATTAAATAAAATTAGAGATAAGTCGAGAAAAAAATAATTCAGAAGATTTGCGAATGATTTAAACCCCCTAAACAATCCCGTCATAGCGCTTATGATCGGGTGTATTATGATAATATGCACGGTGCCGCGATACATTTTGCACGATAAAAGTTACAGGATTGTTATTTATAATTTATTTGTTTGTATAATATTGTAAACAGTTGTATAATAATAATATCATTTCTCGCGTTGTATTTAGCAAATTTATATTTAGTGTAATTTGCTTTGTGAGAAAATACTAGACACTTATTAGCTATTTAAATTAATATCATTCGAATAAGAAGATAGAAATTAAATAGATCAAATAAAATATTATATTAACGTATCGATATTTTCGGATAATTAATAATTTTAAACATTTTTCAAAATAAAGTATTATTCATATTTAAGATTACCCTGTATATAATTATAATTATTATTGTTAATAATTTACAA
This sequence comes from Tetraneura akinire, assembly GCA_021307375.1. Lineage (NCBI taxonomy): Eukaryota > Metazoa > Arthropoda > Insecta > Hemiptera > Aphididae > Tetraneura > Tetraneura akinire. Next base: position 9,668,173 of record JAIUCT010000022.1, read on the forward strand.
TATTATATCTAAATAAATTATCTAATTGGTACAATAAATGACAATTTTAACAAGTCCAAATCTTTTTCTTATAAACTTATCCGAAACATGAATATTATCTCAATGTAACATTTAGCGACATATACAAATTAAAAAATTTTAACTAATCTAAAATACTTTTAAACATCTAATTAATTATCTAAATTACTTGGAGTTCTCAAAAACGGTTACGAATCAATTTATTATCAAGTCTGAGAAACTAAATATACGAGTACTTACACAAATTTAATATTTATAAACTTATTCTCAAACAACTACCTGTTTAATTGATATATACAGTGTACAAACATGCGGAGATTTACGAAGAAATCTCAAACCAATATAAAATTATTTAAAATAAAAAATCTACTTCAGTTACGATTACATGAAATGTTATGATTCCGCATAATATGAAGGCGTTTTTTGTTATTTGTTAAGTAAATAAAACACATGTCTAATTTAACAGTGATGCATATGTAATTTTATATTGATATGACATGTATTTTACGATGATTTTATACGTATTATTATTATTTTCGACGTTATTCGATAACGATTGTTTAACTAATTTTTTTTTTTTTACACCACGTGAGATATTTATTGAAATTGTACGAGCCTGTAGTATATTTTGTACGGGTAAAATAAATAAAAATGTAAACAATACATTTAAACTTAAATTATATTATAGGGCTCAAGCGCATTTCCGATCAACCCTGTAATTTTTCTTTTGTTTTTTACATGAAATTATAAGGATGTCGAGTTCTAGTTACAGAAAATTTTCATTTATGATATAAAAATAACTCGTATCATTACAGATCAAAAATAAATAAATTATTATGTTTGAATATTACATGAATTTTGTTTCGATGAATTTAAAGGGTTAAGTTTTAATTTAAAAATTTAAACGTTAATACGTATATGACTATTATATTTTGCGAGTCGTAATGTGGTTTAGCAATAATATTATGCGGAATATTGTGAATAATATAATAATTAATAGGTATAGGTACTTAATTAACATTTACAACTAGAAAATAGTAATTATATCACTAAATAAATAATAATAATTATAGTGTTATTACCGATTTTAATTTTAGTGAGACAATATGTCGAAAAAAATACATAAAATAAATTATAATAAAACTACTTATCTAAATATTTACAATATAGTATATATATATTATATTATAGATGTATAGCTGTCCTATTGTGGATAAGGTTAGGTTGTTTGATCGCTTTCTACAAATAATTTCCGATTACAAATTAATTTTTCAATGTACAAATTGTTTTATGTTTTTTTTTTTTTTTAGTTTTCTGTTTCATTTTTTTGAATATTTAAGTTCTTTTTTTATTATTGTTAAACTACATTTCGATTATTAAATATTAATTAATATTTTATATTCATCTATTTGTAGTAATTGTAACATCTTTTTGTATTGATACACGTCTAAAGTACCTATGTATATTATATGAAATCGTTTCTAATTATATTTACTCATATCTTCATTAAAGAATTAATTATTATACTTACGATTAGGTGTGTATTTATTTAAAATCACGTTTAAAAGACAATAAAAAAAAAATTTATTTATTTTTTCCGAAAATAATAAATTTCAAATAAAATTAAAATCATTATGCTAATTTCTAATTATAGTTTATTTTAAAACATATTTTAATTTTCATCACAATGATATTCTATTATGTCAAGTTAAAAATATCATATGTTATATTGTATTTGTTAAAACGATTTGAGCGAAGAATGTATTGGTTCTGTTATATTAAAAATTAAAATTTATTAACAATGTAAACTGTAAACAAAAATTTAAAAATATAAATATTTATTATCTGTTGGCATACAAACATATTTTTATAAGTGGCGATGATTAGGAGTATTAGGAATTAGGATGGGTTAAGATATTTTAAAAACTTGGTGAAAGTACACGCTAGTGGAATTTAATATTTTGATGACCTAATTCAATGTTAATTGATTTTTACCGATGCATTTTCAGCATTAAAGTTTTGTTCCGAATGCTGTAACTCTATAATAAATAATAATATACCTACTTATTACATCATTTAATCAACGTTTAATCGCTTAATGTTTAACTAACCGGTTAAAAGTTTTACCATAATGTATACATTAGAATAACCACACTCGTATACGCACCAGCGATTCATTAATTTTTAATTGTTTTCCGCTAATAAATAATAATAATTATTTTAATTAATACCTATAATTGTAGTAGTTTAGCTGGATTTTTTTTTATTGTTTAATATGAACCAAAAAATTACTAATTTTTTGAATTTATTTTAATTTATTTTTAATTTTTTGAATTTAGTTTTGACTTTTGACCTATACCTATCTACGTAATAATATATGGTAAGATTGTTTAAAATATTATCGATCAATTTATATTTTAGCAAAAAAAAAAAAAAAAATCTTATTATTTATACATAATATATATTCTATAATATTATATTAGTTTGACCGTCATCAATTACCAAAAAATAGATTTTGTAGGAAATAACTACCGTTCAGACATTATTATTATTTACGTTTAAGCCTTAAGGAATAATATTATTACATTTCAACATTTTATTTTATCGAAAAGTCCGACTCCTAACCTAACCGATCATTTAATTTTGTTGAGTTGTGTATATTTTTTTAATAAATACACCCAATTGATGAGCAACATGTAGTAATAATTAGTCGAGTAAAAATTAAATTAAATGTAATACAATATTTTTGATTTACTTATTCTTCATTATTTTATGTAGAATTTTTCTGGAATTTAATTCGTTTAAAAAATATTGAAGGTTTTTATTTTTTTTTTCTTGGTTATATTGTTTTTAATCCATTTTATTTTCAATTAACCTTTATCGATGTTTTACATTAATACGATTTGCGTGTTTAAGTATTTGTAACCGTGTTATGCAATTTAAATTTTTATTTTCTCGAGTGAAATTACGTTAAATAATAAATAATTTAATAATAAGTTCCTATCTCTTGACATCAAAAGCAAACACTCATTTCATCATCAAGTACATAAAATAATTAACGTTATATCCCAGTCCACCTTGAAAAATAAATTCTATTCCTCAATGGTATTTGATAATTTCTGACATTCGGCAATATATTTTTCCTATCAGGCCGTTCTTAATTATTTTTTTTTTTTTATTGCTTCCCTAGAATCCTTACTATATCAATAATTTTTTTTTTAGAAAGCATCTCAGTATCTACCTTATCTAGTATAATAATGTATAATATATCTTTTATATTATAATTACGTATATATTCAAATATTATAGTTGTCTCAATAGATAAATAAACAATACTAACTAACCTTGTGGGATCGAAATTACTAAATAATAAAATACAATTTATAAATAATTATTGTTTAAATTCAAAGTTTCATTTTTCAGGCATTTCAAACACACCATGCATAATATTAAGATATCTATAAAAATACAAATCATAACCTAATATAATGGACTCAACTCGCGTAATATTCTATATGTGTTTTGTAATTAATAACTTAAAAGGTAGGCATTATTATTTATTAGTTTATAGATTGAAAATAATATTTTCAAAAATAATAAAGAGCCATATTGTGAAGAATGTCTAACTTTGATTTTGTATCTAAATGTTAATCACTGTAAAAGTGTACTACTATAGATCGTTTTGAATTTATATTTACTATAATATAGCTAAATATGATCAAATTGATGGCGGTTCTATCAATACAAGATAATTACAACGATTTGAAACGTGTTTAATGATTGTACCTGCGTTTTCTGGCAGATGAACATGCGCGATTAAAAATATGCTTCTTGTATCCGATACCTACTTTATTTAAAAATGATAATATAATACGCGTATTTAATGTTTATATACCTAATATTATTTTTTATAACATGTAAATGGGCCAGTTATTGACTTGATATTGTTTAAATATCTATGTCGTCTTGGAATAATAAATATTTGGTGGATAATCAAATACTGGCCGGGCACGTTTCGTTCGTTTTGTGTTTGGTCAGGAAACGAAAATCCTAGTCGTTCAGGAGATAAATACGCCTCTGGCAATAACCGGGGTTTGTGGGCAAAATAAAAAAAAGACGTTCGATTTAAGTCGGAATATATATACAAGTATATATTATATCGGATGGTCAGAGGAGGGAGGAAAATAAAGAAAAGGACTCCCAGCTATATAGCTATATCTGCTGCTACTTTCTGTCTGCAATGGACGAATGACGCGAATTGTAATCTAGACGAGGCCCGAAGCTATTCGTTTTAAATAAAGAAGAATACAACGTCAGAGATAGAGAAAATAACGAGAACCGTTCAAAGAGAAGAATTATATTATATATAATAATATAGGTACTTCAGAAGTATTATAAGTCAGTGTATCGTACCATTGGATTTTGGAAATTGCCGCCGGAGTCAAATTTTCGAATCAATAACACGCTAAACTCATTTGATATAAATAACTAAAAAGTATTGGTATACAGATAAAACATAATAACGCATCATCCATCGACTAAGAATTTATTAATAATCGATATGATATTATAGTTAATTTCAATTATTGTTTGAACATAGTTCTACAATTTATTAGCGAAACAATGAAATAATTTTTTATTCCACTATAAAAAAGAAAAAAAAAATAACGGTTTTTATTTTTCATTTAATTTAAGTATTAAAATAGTTAAATTTTTGTAATTCGGAATTTAATTAATAACAATCTTTTACAATTTTACCTGTAATCTCGGTATGAGTGTATATGCCTCATTGTATTCTGCAGGTGCAATCGATAAATTATTTAAGTATTAAGTACCTACAGGATATAATTTTTTACAACTTTTATAAGTGTAAATGTTCACATATCACACAGATTTAAAATAATGTTTTATAGCTATAGTGTAAAATATTTATATTTTAAAAAAAGAAATTATTTCCACAAAACAATTTTAAAAAAAAGTCTTTAAACTTTCTTACACTAGTTATTAGGTATAACACAACAATTCAAAAATACTTAATGTCATTTGCTTTGAAGAATGAACATGTATGTTTAGGTCCTTTGTATTTTTTTTTTTTTTCATAATGCCTTTTTACTATTTTTATGACTTGTATATATATTATATTGCTATTACGCAAGAGCTTCACGTTTCTATATTTAATACTATATACAATGTGAAAATGAAAAACCAAAAGCCTTTAATCATTATTTTATTTATTTTAGTTAGATCGTGCACTTTGCGGTGCACTTAAAAGCGATTGAAATGTTTATAAAACAATGTTACTCAATATAACAATTTTGTATACAGGTCGTTTAAATTGTCGAATGTGAAAAAATTCGAGAAGGACACAATTTGTAATGAATTTATTTGAAATTTGTTGCGTTATTTATTAGATCTAATAGTGAATAAGTACCTAATTTTTACGGGCGATCTGCTAACCATATTTTCCTACGAGAAGAACATCGTCCACGTACACTTATAACTTAACCGTATTATACTCTATACATACCTTTTTGTGAACGATATATAGAAAATTTGTCGAATGAAATGTGGATTTAATACATAATATGTGTACGGATTTTCTGCAAGATCGTCGTGAATATTTTATTTGTTTGTGATTTGAATAATATTGTCCTTATACGATAATGTTTTATTTTATATGAGTCATCGTGATCGTCGTAGTCGTCGACCACACCCGACGTGGTTATAATATTATCCTTTATACAGTAATAGTATATAATATATTGTGTATAATTTGTGGAAGAAGAAAAATAAAAATAATTCGTGAAGTACCTACCTACGATACTCGAGACGGTCGTCGTATAGTAACTGCAAAGAAAAATAACCTCAAGGTCTTAGATGGTTATAAATTTATAATTATCGGAAAACGTCTATTATATTATTATACAAAGTAAGGTGGGACCTTATTCGTTTGGTACTTCCCGATAACTTTTTACGCTTTTCATACTCTTTTTTTTTTTTTTTTTTATGAACTTATGAGTTTTAAGAATTAATTGCGGTTGAATCGGTAAAATAAAATACATTTTAATTTTAATGTTCGTTATTAAATTTTTATTAGTCCGTCTAATGGACTTAAATTTTGTGGGATTTAAAAACCCACAATGCGCGAGTTTAATATGGAGGAACAACATTGAATACCGTCAAACTGCGCGTTATACGATGAAAACTGACAATAATTCAAATTGTAGAAAATATCATTTTACAATTTTTAAATATTATAATTAAAATGTAAATATTAAATTTAATTAAATCAAGAATTATTATATAATATTGAATTTCATATTTTTATTTCTTTATTGTTCTTGTTAAACATTCGTCTTTGTATTGACTCGTCGTTGTTAATCTAATACAATATATTATATACATTTATACGAATCTCAGTGTCTATCTTACGGTACATAAAATAATAATAATTTATTATTTTGAGTATTAAAGAAAAGGCACGTAATACATATTACACTGTGTACGAGTAATAATGTAATACGAGAAGCGGTTATACTTTAAAACGTGCGGTCGATTTCAGTTAAGATTTTATATAAAAATATTATAAATGATAACAAAAACCATGCGTAATATAAAAATTTAATCAATTGTTATCGAATGATAAGACGTTAAAAATTATAATTTTTTTACTGAATATTTTTTCGGATAAAAAATAAATAAACTTTTACGTAGGTATTTGTAATATTAAAAATTTATGTAGGAGAGAATAAAATAGATTCCAAATTGAAAATAATCGGTTGACGTCAGTATTATATTATAATATTTTATATATAATGTTTTTTTATGTAAATGTAAATCATTTTTTTATTTGAATTATTTTTTATTGGAAAAAAATAAATTTCTGACGTCGAAATCAAAGTTTTCCTAACTTAAAAAATACTATGATTAATTAAAATATAAATATAAAATAATTTGACGAAGATAATAACTTTATTGTTACAAAAAAATGTTTATATATATATTTTTATAAATAGAAAATAAATATACACATATAAATATATAATATACATACCTGTACAGTGTACATACAAACAATATTTATTTAAAAAAAAATAATATGCGATATTTTAAAAATAAAATAAAATTAATTTTAGTACTATTGAAACATAATATAATTATTATGAAACATATAAAAATTAGTCTATTTTAAACTTTAAATTATGCAAATGTGTTATTTATATACACTAAACAAATTATTTTATTCTTGCAGTACTTGTTAGAAATTTAAACATAATTTTAAGCGAATATTTAAATGAATAATTATCATTAATTATAAAAATAGAAAAAGTATATTTTTGTAGATGTTTACATAAAGTGTTAAAACACAAAAATGACGTTATATAATTTGAAAAGGTTACTGTGAAAATTATAATTTTGTAAATATATTAATAATATTATTAACCAAAGCATTTTATAATATTTCTAAATAAAATAGTTGAGATGAGTATTAAAAAATGAAACGTGATTATTTTCGGGAGTTTAAAGTTAATCGTCTAATGATGGGTTGCGCATAAATTCGACTATTAAATAATGCGAGTATATAAATAATGATTGTTTTAACAACTCATTAAATTCGTTTATTAAACAGTTTCGATTTAAAAATACGTGTATTAATTTTATTACGATATAAGTAAAACTTTATAAAATTGAAGGGTGATAGCATTTATTATAGAATGTTCTATTCCGGCGGTTTCCAAACTGTCTACAGTTTATAAAACTGTAGTTGAAAATCAGAAAATGTATAGAATATTTTAATTTTTTTCCCTTATTGTAAAAACTTTATAGCAAATAACGTAATATTTTTTATTGTATATTCGGATATTCTAATTTTAACCTTATAAGTGAATTCGTAAATGTAGTTTCAGATAAAATCATATGCCCGATGACTGGGTTTGGCGTTTATCAGTATAATATTATTACAATAGATATGATTTTATGGGTAATAAATATTATTACAAAAAATATTGTTGATTGATTTTACCTTATCTTTATTATCTATTCGTGTCGAACGATATATAACTATTACTTATTCTAGTCTGTCCTAGTCTGTTTAGAGCTCTTTACCTTCGGTAGTGAAAAAATGCATTTAATTTATAATTAAGTTAGCCGTCTAGCTTAGAATGCTTATGTTGTATTAGGTTTAATAAAATTGGTTATCAATGAGGAGTTTTTTTTTCTGTCTTTCGTGTTATTCGCAGCAAGGCACCGTGGCTAAATTGGGTTCAAAAAAAGAGAAAAAAAAGTTTGGGAAACTCTGTTCTATTCTAAAATCAATGGTAATATCAATCAGTCTATATAATATCAAATACGACTGGAAAAATAATTGTGCGCCTAAAAATAATTTTGGTTATGTTTAATAATATTATTTTACACGTTTAAAATACGGTGGGAAATGATATCTGTACACGCGAGTAGGTGTATGCATACGCACATACATTTATTTTAATTATTATAATAATATTACGTCATTCTAAACGAATATTAGTTATTTGTAGTCGCATATATTTTGAACGGAAACAGTTTTCAGAATATCATTCCACGTTGCAGAACTCGTCTTCGATCAGAAACTCGGAATATTAACGATTTTTTTTTTTTTTTATTTAAAAAATCTAACTATTATTATAATAACAGTACACTGATTTTGCGGGAAAATTTTGATAACCTACACACAAACACACATATAAAATATATAAAATAATATCGTAAAATTTAATTTTTCTCCACGGTTTATCGCCTCGAAATAATATTATTTAACGCGTAAGTATATTATAATATAATATTATTTTCTATCGAAATTTTGTTCGGTTTTCGTGGAATCGTTTGCGTGCAGGTAAGAACGAAATACAATATAATAAATCAATTTTTTTTTTACTACTAATGCTAGCATACCTACTATATGATTTTCAATTGTCATAATAACGCGATCGCTCTGTATAGGTAAACGATAATAAATTTAATTATTACTTATTAGTGGGGCAGAGAACTTGTAGCTCTAAAAAAAAATAATTAAATATGCACTTAATCACCCAAAATACGTATTAAAGATAATATGCATTTTAATATGAATATTATTAAATAAAAAATATAAATTTTTTCTGTATTATTTTTATTTTATATCTCCGTATGGTAAAATGGTAAAATGGTATGGTAAAATTATTACATCTAATCGACGAAGGCCTCAAGGCACGTGTTTCTAAGATATAGGTACATACGACAATATTTGAAAATCAACAATATTTCGATTGCAATATTTATATATTAAATGAAATAATAACGTAGACAGAAAAATAGTGACGAAACGACAAACGATTTAAAATATACACCTCAAAGTATAAAATTGAAGAAATTTAATATGTTTTAAAACCGAAAATAAAATTTCAAAATAACTTTGTTTCGGCGTGAAACGTATTTGTTTACTTACACTGCTATTATTTTGTGATCGTGCAAAACGAATATGTAAATGCTACAATAATTATCCTCTGCCCTACTTATTAGTTATCACTGATATGCGTTGGCGCGTGTGGGACGGAAATACAAATCGAACGGCCGTCAATTGGTGAAATAATAAAAAAAAATTATATAACAATTCTGACGTATTTTCGAATTTATGCGTTGATAACACAAACAAATAATGTCGCAGAAACGATGAGCGACAATGACGTCATATTATGTGTCGAAACGAACGAATAGGTGGCTGCGAAAAACGGTTTGTAAATCTTTTTTTCGCATTTTCTCTCGTTTTGTCGCGCTTAAAAAAAAAAAAATACGCGTATAATAAAACGATCGAAAAACACAATCATTTTCCGAGGAGAATCATCACGAAGAATCATATTCGCGTTAGATTTTTCCGATTTGTAACTGACCTGTATCCGAGGCTTCCGAATATTATATTAGGTATATCAAACGCAAACCGATTTATAAAATATATTACATCCTCTCGTTCGGCCCAGGATTCGTTGTTGGTAGATAATCCAAATAATATCGAAATATCACCTAAACTTTTCGTTTCGAAAAAGTACTCGGCAAGTTAAATTTAAATAATTTAAGAACTAAGCACGGAAACGACGTTATATCTTTTCCTATTATTTTATATAGATTTAATCATGTTAAATCGATAATTTCACGAAAGTTCAACATAATAACAGTATCTTTATCACAATACGAAAGTGAACGCACGCGTATCGTTATAAAACGGAGGGGAAAGAAAATATTAAAAAACATGTATTTTGTTTTTTAGTTTTACTTAAATGTTTACTTTTTACACGAAACGCCGTATTACTCAGGGAAATATTAAAATAAAATTACAATAAAAATGTCGTTGGAAATATTATATATGTGTATACATATTTCTATTATAATATAATATATTATAAAATGTGCTGTTTGGCTTATGAATTTGAATGTTTAATTAAATATTGTATATAGTGGGTAATTTATAATTTCAATAGTGTTTTAAAATGACACGGAAAATACAAATATAATAAAATATTCGTTTTTATTGTGCACGTCTCGTAAATCAAAACTAAAATGACCCTTACATAATTTTTTTTGAAAAGAACGCGTATACCACTCGTATATTTCTATATTACACCCGGGCTGCACTGTACATTTTGCTCAGTTTTCTATATCGTCCTCAACACATTTTATACACGGTCAATTATTTTAATTGGAGTTAAGATTTGACTTGATAAAAGTTTAGTTATATTTTACCAATAATACCATTCACTGTGTAGTATCACACACTTACACTATACTATACAATACTCTTATATAATCAATTATATAATCACTATTTAGATATTCAATATTTAAATTAGAAAAATATGTCATACTCGAAGTGTTTCTGGAACATACTCGTATAATATATATAATAACGAAAAAGTAATAAAATCAACCTTGAACTTCTGGGAGAGTGATGTAATATCTTATGGTGATTTGTCTTATGATGTTATCAACTATTTATAATTACAAAGCCATTAAAATCTCAATGGTCTGTGTCGTATGTTAATAATTCATAAATTATTGATATAATTAAAATTTAAAATTTAAACTTATCTTTCAAATAATATATTTCTATAATGTCTTGGCATTTAGCCAATAAAAACATTATACTCATTACTCGTAATATTTAAAATATTTCCGTTATCCGGATTTTATAAAACTATTTGAATAATATATGACACTTTTTATTGAATAATTATTAATATCTATAAAGACTTGATTATTACATTAAACTTGTTTTTTAGAAACAAATAATCGTATTTTAGTTTATTAATATATTATTTATTGGGCAATTCTAAATCCCAATAAAAACTTAAGTAGTAAATTCCCTTAAAAATATTTCGTTACTGTATTATCTGTATGTAATTTTTCTTTTTTTAAATAATAGAACCAAATTTAATTTTTAATTTTTATTTACAACCTATATTTTACGTTACATTTATGTATTATAAATTTATAATATAATCTATAAGTACATATTAAATAATATTATTATACTAGTCAAATTGTATCTTATAAACAAATTTTTTTAAAAATAAATGAAAAAAAGGTTAAGGTTTTTTATTAGGTACTTATTATTATTCTTTATTACTTTAATAATTATTTTATTTTAATTTATTTATTTTTAAAAACATTAATATAAAAGACAGATTTAATATGAGTAATCATTGTTTTTTTTTTTTATATAATTTACTACAAGTCAATCTAATAAACAAAAATTGTTGTCATCTTTCGAATTTATTACTTTGAGTATTTTGTTTATGAACATTGAACACATATTGGAATTTTATGTAAATTTCTGTTTGTATATTTTTTTAAAGTATCAATAAATAACTAAATGTGTGGACGATCACGATTAAAATTAGTATTAAAATGTGCACGAATAATAATTCACTGCAGACATTAATTATTGTCGACTTGGTTAGTTCAGAAGAAGCTTCTGCCCAGTCATTAAGTGAAAAAGTGAAGTTTTCGTCAATATACGTATTTTTAAAATAACCATGAAATGTATCTATTCGGTCGGTCTATTCCGAACATCTTCTGGATTTAAATAAATCAAGTCAAAATAATAATGCAATCATTTACTGATTTCTAATTGATTATTTTTATATTCAGTTCCTGCTTCCGGCCCATATACCTTTTAATTGTGCGCCACAATATTTTTATATTATAATAACATAACATTTTTTAATACAACAAGGCCATTAATTTTCACCTGTATTTACTAATTTACGTTCAAAATAAAATTTATGCTTTTTATAAATAATTAATGAACGACCGCGTTCACTAGTAATAAAATTAATTTCAGATATTGTTACTAAATAACTAGGTTATATTATAAAATCACACGAACTACGACAATCATCCAAAACTAACTGAATATATTATTGTCTTATACACTCTTATAAAATGTGCGATAAACGTTACTTCATATCGGTTTGGGATAATCATTCAAATAGTAAATATAATGAAAAAAATGAGCTGATACTCCTGCCGCACAGGATACAGGTGTGCGGATTATAGCGTTTAATTTTACTTAGAATTTGAATGCAATGATAAACCATTGCATTCGAAAAAACGATTCTGAGCGAAGTTCAGTCAGATTATAGTTTTCGTTTGAACTAAAAATATCAACTTAAAACAGCTATAAAAAAAAATTTAGATTAGGGATTTTTCTAATATTTTAGTATGATGTTAATTAATATGTAAGTATACTTCAATAAAATTTTCAGACCTTAATACCAAAAATTGACAATTTTATCAAACATTATATACGTAAAAACGAGAATTTTACGAAATATTCAATGTTCAATATTTTGTAGAAAAATTTAAAAAACGGTTCCAAAATTTTACCACATATATATAATAGCTATGTGAACCTTTAAAAAAAATTTCAGGTCTCTATCTTAAAAATTGCCTGAGTTATCGTGAAATGTAGAAATTGAATTCGTCAAAATTTCATTTTTCGTGTAAAATGCCGCTTTTTCGTCATTTTTTCGAAGTTTTTTCTACCGCTTAGGGTCAATTTTGAGAAATTCGAAAAATGACCTAAATAAAGTACCATCTACATCCACTTTTACATCTGAAACTCGCTATTCGTGAAAATCGAAGCGTTATTTCGGGTAGTAAAAGTGTTTTCAGAATATTTATTTATATGTATGGATTCTAAAATTTTCGTTTTACTAAAAATATCAACTTAAAACAGCTATAAAAAAAAATTGTGACAATGGATTTTTCTAATATTTTAGTATGATGTTAAGCAATATGTAAGTATACTTGAGTAAAATTTTCAGACCAAAATACCCAAAATTGACAATTTTATCAAACATTATATACGTAAAAACGTGAATTTTACGAAATATTCAAAGTCCTATATTTTGTAGAAAAATTAACATAACGGTTCCAAAATTTTACCACATATATATAATAGCTATGTGAACACCCAAAAAAATTTTCAGGTCGCTATCTTAAAAATTGCCTGAGTTATCGTGAAATATAGAAATTGAATTTGTCAAAATTTCATTTTTCGTGAAAAATGCCGCTTTTTCGTCATTTTTTCGAAGTTTTTTCTACCGCTTAGGGTCAATTTTGAGAAATTCAAAAAATGACCTAAATAAAGTACCAACTAGATCCACTTTGCTACCGGAAACATACCCTATTCGTGATAATCGGAGCATTATTTCGGGTAGTAAAAATGTCTTCAGAATAAAAAAAAAAAAAAAAAAAAATCACACATCATTGTAAAACCAATACATTCTTCGCTTCGCTCAGAATCTAATATGAAATGAAATAAAATTTGTTATACCCATAAAATTTATAAAACTGTGAATAACGATAATATTGGTTCAATTTTTTTTTTTTATGGATTTTACACCATTTATTTATTATATATGATTAATGATTTAATTAATAATAAATAAAAACCCAAGTCCACAAAAAATTTTTTGTGGACTTGGGTTTTTATTTATTATTATAAAATATCCACAAGAACTCTTCTTATAAAATTAAATGATTTAATTACTCGAAATTCGTCCATTAATTTAATGAACAAAATTTTTGGGATTCAATGAATTTAACAATACATTTTAATCAATCGTTAATTCTCTAATGATTCTTTAAACGTAAAACGTGTAGTGAACGTATATGCAACCTGATATCATAATATTAATATTATAAAATTATAATTATTATACTACTATACCTACATGATAAAATCAAAATGTGCGTGTATATCGCAATAAATACAATTTATTATAATATCAAAATATAAAATGAATGACGATAAAAAAAAAAAAATGTTATAATACAGAGTAGTTAGTAATATTTCATGTTACAAAAATGGTAGAAATTAATTACTTTTATTATTATATAATTACCCGAGCACTATGCATATTTTATACATATTTAATATTATTTATAAAAAAATAAGAACCTACAAAAAAATTATTAGGTTTCACTAAAAAAATACTTAGTCATCGATAAATAAAAATATATTGAAGAAACATTATATACTATTATTGAAATTGATTACGAAAAAAAAAAAAATGTCTTTAGGCAATATCAAATGATAGTGAGAAATGTGATGTGATTAGAGAACAGTAAAGTATCGTATAAGATGTACGACCGTACCTAGGGGAATAATAGAAGATGAAATGTGAACTATGCAGCTCACTATGGGGAGGAAATGATTTTTTTATGCGTTTTATTAGTTTCATTCATATAATAGATATCTTACCTTTTTCTGGATCCGAATATATCAATTACTTTCTTATTTCTTATTTTAAAAAATTAGTTCTAGTTATAGAAAATTTTTTATCAATATATACATTTCTATTAAAATAATAAAAAGTTCTCAAAAAATTGAATTATTTAAATTTAGATATTAAGTTATTTTAAAATTATGAATTGTTTCCTATTCGAACATATTATTATTATTATTATTTTAAGTTACAATATTTATTGTAATTTATAATTTTCATTATTCATATTATGCGAATAAACTTATGGGATTTTGAAATTTTAATAATATTTACCCATGCAGTTAATCAATGCGTTTAAATGTTTTTGAAAGCTTATAGTAATTTGCCCCGAGTATATTTTCGCCTAAACTTTTTATGTAGAATTTAATATTTATTAACAATATTTATTTTTATATTATTTCGTATGAGTAATGTAAACATTATACAATTTTATGTTAAAAATCATATGCATGCATGTATTTAAATCTAATAATAGATTAATAATCGAATTCGTTCAATTTTGATTTTAAATAAACCAAAAAATATGTGAAAATAAAATTAGTTTCACGAGATGCTGATATGAGAGATTATTACTACTATAATACGAATTATTGAAAAATTATTGGAATATTCTGCTGTATAAGCAGAAAAGTTTTACTTTTAAAAAAAGACTGTGCGTGTAATAATAATTGATATTGTAATAAACAACACTCGTTCGGGGGGGGGGGGGGATATTTAATCGATATTTGTTATAATTATAATATTCTATAAATGTGCATCGTATATGTTGTTGGCACTTGAGTACATATTTTGTTATTGTTAATGGATTTGAATTTAAAGCGTTCGAGAGATAAAAAAAAAAATGTTCTCAAACACAAAATATGGTGTTATATACGAGCGACATGTTTATATATCATAACCAGTGCTTGAATTTGGAAAATATGAAATCGAGGGACTATTTGACTTTGAAAAAATTTATCGTCCCCCAAAATTATTTAGTATATACTACTCGTATGATATGGGGAATTTATGAATTAGTAGGGGTACGTTTCAAAAAGAAAAAAAAAAGTAGAGGTACTCCGTCCTCCCAAAATCGAGCACTTATTATAACGTATAATATTATAATGTAAGACGTAATTTCGTGTATTTTAATATATTTTTATCTATAGGTACACGAAAGGGATATTTTTTTTTTTTACTATTTAACCATTTGCAGACACGATTTACATTTTAATATAATATATTTAAATATTATTAACTCACGTAATATTATATTATAATCGCCTACACGCGTAAAGTATGATATTATATTATTGAACGGGTAATCTTTTTCTTTCTTTTTTTTTTTTTACATATTTTTGAAACGCGTATTATCATATTTTGTTTTTTATCCGTGTCTTCGTATATTAAGTTTATATATATATATATATATATATATATATATATATATATTTACACTTTATACCTACGTAAAAAGAATTAATTTCAATTTTAAATACGTTACTCACCGTCGATTAAATTTTCCAGAACGACGGTTTTAATCGAATCGAGATAAAGTTTGTCGAAAAAGGTGTGGATACACGCGTACTTATATTATAATATATAATATATGTAATATTTTAATGCCGGTTTTAGAATATCCGAGTCGACCGTACTTTATCAAAAAAAAAGGAAAACCAAAAAATTGTTTCTAGTTCGAACACGTGTTACAATTTTACATACGTGCGGGATGATCGAAATTTTACGTTGTATTATAATAATATGTGATGATGTGGTATCATTTTTCTCGTTTTAATATCATAACATTGTACTTTTGTAATATATATTATAAATGCGAGACGAAGAAAATTGCAGCTGTACCGGTATGATATTTACAATATGAAAGCCGAGATGAAAGCGGAATTAAAGCAATTTAAACCTTTTACATATTCAAACGTATTATTTTTTTCGTTAAAATTATACAAACTGAAGCTAAAATTTTTGTTTACCGTCGGTTTGTTGGTAATATTTTTTATAAAAATCTTTTCGTCTCATATATAGTAATTCTAAAATAATAAGTCTGGGTAAGTCTAGGTAAGTAAGTTGTAAGTAATAAGTATACCAATAAGAATGACGTGTTATACTTTGAAAAATAAAATTAAGTTAGATAGGATATTAATTATTTTACAATTGGAACATAATATATTAAATTATTACGACTAAGGTGAATAACGCACGCGTTCTTATAGCAGGTTATAAATCGGACGATATATAGGGCAACATAATACAACGCATGTTATAATAAAATTTGTATTTCGTTTTTTTTTTTTTTTTTAAATTAAAACGTTTATTTTTTAAATTTTTACATTTTACTCTGAGAAATATTAAAATAAAATAATAATAAAAATATTGTTTAAAAATACGCGTACGTATTATAATAATTATCCATAATAATACTATGAAATGTGCCGTTTTTCGTTTATGAATTTTAATGTTCAATTGAATGTACGGTAGGTAATTAATTTCAACAGTCTTAACTCGAAAAATGCAAATATAATAAAATATTCGTTTGTATAAAATAATTATTGTGTACGTGTCGTAAATCATAACTATAAAATGACCCTTACACGATATTGTTGTTATTATTATTATGGAAATCGGTACTACGCCGAACGAACGCGTGCGCATATATTTTATCTACTTCGGGTTTTTTAAGGAGTAACTTCCGGCGAGATTTTGTTGGAAATTTGTAAAAAATATCAATCGACTATGGAAATCGATAAAACATAATTTATCATGTATTATTTAATTACACGTTCATCGCAAAGTCGAGGATTACAAATTTGTGAATAACCCGTCGTTAAATAACTACGATAGGTCTTTAATTTATTATTGTATAATATAAACATCATTGTAAGCGCCGTTAATTATTTTTATTAATTATAATAATATTATTCATGTTTCCGGGCGAATCCGAATTCGTAACTTTTCGTTTCATTTCTTCTATATTATTATTACGATATTAAATTATTATTATTAAATTTAAAAGTTTTTAAGTTTAAAACAACGACGACGACATCAATAAAAATAATTATTATAATGAATACAATAAGATTATTATTTTTGATGTTAATTGCGTATATTACATTAACGAAGTAGCAGTGTTTCAAATAATTATGTAATTTTGCGATTATTTTGGCGCAGCGTAAAAATATTTTAAAGAGTTGGAAAATGTTTTTTTTTTTTTATATTAATGTGTTTAGTTTTAGATATTAAAATATAAAATTAACTTTAATTGACGGTTGTATTTTTGTTTAAATTACTAAAATTTAAAATTTAATTATTGCTTAATTAGTAATTGTGGAAAAAAAAGAAAATTTAAATATTAAAGATTAGACCAAGTTAAAATGTTCTAATCATATTATATTAATATAACACTAAATTTTTAAATCGATTACGCTCAATGTTGTATTTTTTACAAAATAAATATGTTTTTTTTGTCCGAAATTGTGAAACAATGCTGTTTAAGACAATAATATATTTTTCTTCGTCTATACGAGTGTAGCTGAACTACACTTAAAACGTTGTTGCCGACTATTTAGTTTCTGATCGTTTGCTTCGCGAATAATGTCATCCGGACACGCGGTACATCCGACAGTCACGTAATTGTACACTTTGTGGCGTATTAGCGCGGGGTAAAGATGTAAAATGACATTTTTTAACCGCCAGTATTTCATAAACAGTGTTTTAAGTGTTATATTGAAAATATAATTTTACTCAAATTTGTTAACATTACATTACAGTTATATTAGAATTTACGGCAATAGTTTTAGATTTTAGTAATAATAAATATGTCGGGTCATTTTGAATTTTAGATTTGATTCTTCCATGGTTAAAAATATTATTTTTGTATTGATGATTAGACAAAACTTTTTTTTTCGAAATAGTAATTTTACTCAAATTTTACTTATCTACTTATCGATTATTAACTTTTAAAAATTAATTTAAAAAAAAAAATCGTATTTTGTACTTTAACTTAATAATTATTATATTATGCATGCGGCAAATAATTTAAAGTTATACTTTTCTAATCAAAGGATTTAATTTTTTTAAAAAAAAAAAATAAAAATACCACGAGTCGTTTGACGATCTTATTTCCTCTCCCGAGATTCATATACATATACATATATATATATATTATATATAAGTAGAAAAAAAATTATCTCGATTATTTGTGCTTATGAAATATTTTTTATTATAGACAAAATGTATTATTAAATTTTACGATAAGAATAATGAAAAAATAGAATATAATATCCTGCACATTGATTATTTTATAACCATTTTCAACAAACAATGTAGGAACGTATATTATATTAATATTATGTTTGTGGAGCTTCTTCAAAGAAACCGAAACTGTAATAAAATGACATAGTATTAAACTGCTATATTATTATTAATATTATTATTATTATTATTATTATTATTATTATTATTATTATTATTATTATTATTATTATTATTATTATTATTATTATTATTATTATCATTATTATTATAATATATGCAACGTTTTTTTCTCCGTGTATTTATCCAATCGCGAACATGCTCTACAATTTAAGTATATATTATAATATGTGTATAATAATGTTTGTTTTATTTGGTAAACAAAATGTTCAATTTTATTAGAAAAAAAAATATATAATATTAAACTAAATCGAAAGTCAAGTAAAAGTATAATTTAAAAATCCACACGCACGTGATAATTTCGTGGTTGTTGAAAACAAATTATATTTTTTTTTATAAAATGACCCATTTTTTAGTGTTGGTACTCTATAAGCACTGGCATTAAAAAACAAATAAACGAAAAGACACATTTCACCTTATTTATTTAAATAATATAATTGAAAATTAAATATAATACAATACGGTGTTTGTATGCTAAATATACGTTAGATACCATGACGTGTAAGACATAATTTATGTATAATTAAGAATAATACGATCACAATATTTTGGACGATACAAGTTTAATTTTGACGCTGGAGGCTGGAATGTCTATGGATTTCATATTATTTATATTTATTTTACATTAAGTTTTAAAATTTCCACAGACTGAAACATTGATGGTCTGCTCAAGGCATTAACTCTAGAAAGTTGAGATTTTTGAGATTTAATTCTTTATTGATGTAGACGTAATTCGATTCTTCCGGCGGCTGTATGGGGAAACGGAAGTTGAAATGTTTATCTATCTTAAAAGTATAAAAATAAATTGATCTTTTTTTATATTAACCGCGAACGTGGTTCAGTAAACAGTCTACCGTTCTTCTTTATACATTGATATCGATATTATATTTTATCGTAAACTACTCGAACGCCGATTATACTGTCAGTCAACTAACTATATATATAATATACAATATCATTTTT
Organism: Tetraneura akinire; assembly: GCA_021307375.1. NCBI lineage: Eukaryota > Metazoa > Arthropoda > Insecta > Hemiptera > Aphididae > Tetraneura > Tetraneura akinire. The sequence continues at coordinate 9,688,383 of JAIUCT010000022.1, forward strand.
ATCTACTTTGAACTAATCGTTTAATATGTTATATCCATACACATTATATACCTATATATAATAATATAATGACTATTCGTTTCGTCTGTTACGTTTTATGAATTACCTACGCGAAATGTATTTGGAAAAATGAGTTTGTGAACATTATAACTATAATATTGTAAATATTATTTTGCAATTCTGCATCCTCGTGAGAAACTACCTATATCGACATATCGTATGTAACGTGGTGTAGAATCAAATGCAGGTCAAAGATTATGTACGAAAAGTTAAATTTTAATTCGAACATCGCAATAATATTCACGACACGTACCATATACCGCGTACACGGTCATCGTGCAGTCCACCGATCGACAAAATATGAAAAAATAAATAAATAGCCATGTAGAAATATTATTAAACGTCCAGGCTTTTCCAGTCGGTAAAATCCAATAATACCTACTCTAAAAGTCCGAACACGCGGATATATTTTATATAAAAAATAATTTATTATATCCTAAATCCAGTACACGTGTCTAATAATTATTATTTTTCTAATGGACTTATCCGATATACAATTGTAAATTATATTGCGATAGGATTACGCGAGACTAACACAACTTAAATATTGAAACAGAAAACGGTGAACATAATTTTAATTATTGTTTACATTTATATATTATTATTATCAATATTAATTTAAAATTTTATTTTAGATATCAAAATTGTTTTTAGTTTATTAAAAATGAAAATTTAATATACATTTCAATAAATATTAATTATAAAACGAATATTTCAACACGCTTTGATATCCATCAATTACCTATTATAATATATACCTATACCTAATAATATGTTTTTATGATCGGAATCACGAGATGAATATTTCTATATGGAATAAGTTTTGGATAATTTACTTGTTTTTAAGTTTTATATACGTTTTGATGCTAAAAAATATCAAATTCATATTATATTATGAAATTCCACATTAATTTGACAATATACGTTGTATACTCGTATTATATTGGTGCGAGGATTGACGGACAAAAGTATACTCTGTTCCAAAAGAGAAGACACGAAGCGGTGACCAGTTTTCGTTCGGCGGCGCGCATTCCCCACCTACTCCGATAAATGCACGTATGCTCACCAGCGAACTCTGACACCCAGCTGCATCGTTAAAAACCATTATACGGCGCGCTGGGATTGTTGACATCTATGACACTTGGCGAATATACGTATAACCTGTCACCTGATAACCGTGCAAGTGTACACGGCTATCGCTTGCCGCATTTTAATTACGGTGTATACATCGTCGGCAATGATCGGCCGTCATTCGATATGCGCAGAACCCGTGTCTTCTCTTTTGGAACAGAGTATAGTTAGGAGTCGAAAGAAGAATCGAGTGAGTTGGTTATCTGATGTAATTATTATAATAATAATATGATATCACCGCATTGGAATTATTTCGTGACGTGTGTGCCTGTGGAATTTTTTTTATTTTTATCGTTATAAAAGCCTACAGACGCGCGGTATATACCTGGTATAGGAACTTCAAAACCGTGGTATTATAATCCCTTACTCGCGGCTTCCGTGTGCGTTTTACGTTATTATTACCCGACGGTAACATAGTCCATAATAATAACACGCGTTGTTTTGTACTTTCCTGCGAGAAGAAAATATAAGACTATGCATTCGTTCTAAATATATTTATAAAATATAAGCCTAACGCGGCACGTCGTTTCTTTGACAGACTCTTGGGAAAGGATTAAGCTCGTGTCACTCCGGATCATCCGTTACGGGATTTTCGGTTGCCCTTTTATTTTTTCGCCTGACAACACTCACAACAATGGCGTTATTATAATAAATTCGTATTCGTGCGTTCGTCTGGAAAGTTTAGTTAAATTTAAGTTAATCGCCGAAATCCAACCAACGAGATCGTACATTATAATATATTATATTGTTGTTATACGAGAAAAATAAAAAAAATAATCTAAACATAATTTTAAAAAAAAACGTTCATAAATTTCGCCCGAGATTTAAAAACAGAACAATAATTGTTATTATATTCACTATACGGTCGACTCGTATTTTATCCAGTATATTCTGTACACTATGTAATGGACGGGTCTCGTATTTAAATAACGTATAATTTTATAAAATCATTGACGTAAATTATAAAAATATTTGTAACCTAATAGATGGTTCTTAGTTTCTTACTTAACTAAATGTGGTTAGATGTACTTTTAAATATTACCATTGAACATAATAATAAGCCTATAATATATATTGTAGGGGTAATTAAATTTTTGTTTCCTAATATAATTATAAGATAAAATTTAAAAATATATTAAACTTTTAACGTTTTATTTATAATTTTCTACCAGGTTTCGCTTATTAAAATAAAAAAAATTGCTTCAATTTTAAATTTTATTATGTCATACCTCATATGCTATTTTATATTTGTGTAAATCGAAATATAAACATCAAATACGATAGTTTTGATTATTTGATTTAATAAATAAAATGCATATATTGTTTCTTATTTATAAAATATAGAATATATTATTATATAGTTGTTCATAAGTACGATTAAAAATCACTTTTGCGCAGTTTAAATTATATTAGTTATGTGGTGGATTTTATTGTCGAAGAAAATTATTTAGAGGATATGAAATATGTCAACAAAATGACTGTTAAAACCACCGTAAACATCATCACCAGTTTATTCTGGTTCAAGAATCTGATATATATATAATATATATATAAATATATATTTTTTTTCTATAAAATTCCTTTTTTTCTTCTTCGAGCGTAGTTGAATTATACACTAAAATAATATTTCAAATAAAATAATTTTTACGCATATTTTTATAATATTAATATATTTAAGAACCGAGCAATCGGGTAATTACTTTTTGGGTCCGAAGCTTTTCATGCTTTTAGCATTAAGTATAGTATTTTAAAATTAAACGTGTAATGGCCAAGAGTGCTACTAATACTGCTGGGTATTATTTTTCTTGTAAATCTTGATTTGCATAGAATCGGGGTTAGTATTCGGGGGACTTAATGTTACGTATATTACGTATATACTCCATGTAGTTATTATAAACAAAAGTGCAAACTATATATTTTGTTTATAAACTGTTGTATATATAAAAAAAAAAAAGTAACTTCTTTAATTTAATATTATACAGTGGAGTGTTAAATTAATTTTCGGCGAGGAGTAAAAAAAATAATTTAAAGGACGCCAACCCATAGTTTAAACCATTTAAATACATTAAGTTTAGCATAACAATATATCTTCGATATTAAATACAAATATGAAAAAAAAAATGGGTTTATAAAATATATGACAATATAATTGTGTACATTATCATGTTGCTTAAACTCGGTTTTATATATTTAAAATTTAAATGAATTTATAATTTACATGTATCGATATATACTCGTATATAATATTATATCATATGCATATTACATGATTGAAGTAGTACAAAACTTCAGATAAGACAAATAGACAATATTAAGATTTCAGATACTTAATATATTATTATGCTAATGGTGATCTTCTTTCTGTAAAAATCCCTTATCGCGTTACTGATACCATTATAGATATATTTAGTTAAGGATAATAATGAGACTGTTTAGCTTATCGAATATTGATAATTATTTGCAATTTATTAAAAAAAAGTTTTGTCGTAAATACTCGTAAAAGAATAATTTAAATTGCACAACAATATATTACACTTTCAGCGTTTTTCAAGAATGATGTATGTTTTTGTTTCCATCGAGTATAATTTCATAACAAACGTTTACTTCTTTTTATAAGTATATAATGAGTCATATAGTTTGATATTATTTTTAATAACAGGGTTTTTTTCAAATTAAATGTTTAAAATTAATAATACATGAGATTTCGTCTAGGAAAAATTTTCACAAGTGTATTTATAATAATATTTTCAACTTTCTGTGATATCTTCTGCGGACCGTGGTCAGAGGAAATGCGTATTATACACGTTCACCAATAACATAATATTACGTTACACCGTGAACGTAATAAATTAATATAATATTATAATATGCAACAACAGGTAAACACAATAAATTTTTCAGGTGTACCACGTCTTTTCTAACACATTCGCATGTTATTAAAATATGATTCATAAGTATGTTGTCCGATTATTTTTATATTCTTATATACCTAATATATTATTATTATGTAATAGTATAACACTCGTATGTATAAAACGTGAACCATATATCATCAAAGAACATACGCAGACTCGGCAACTCTTCAATAGGATTATCATTATTGTGTATACCATATAAAATATAATAATATACCTAGGTACCGATTAAAATATAGGAAACATAACCTCTGAAAAAAGATACTGATAGCGGGATGAATTGAATAATTATGTGATAAATAATTTAATAATATCATTATAATAATACGAGTATGTTACACGATAGGAACGAAGAAAATATTCGATTTTCGAGAAATTATTTCCACGCGTCAATAGCATATCACAATAATATTATATGTAAATTGTATATATTAATTTTAATCCTTTAGAACAAAACATAACAGTTTGCCCTGTCCTTAGTTAATAATAATATTAATAAACAATAGTTTATTATAGCAATTTTATTTTTCTAGAAATAATAAATTACAGATTTACATTTTTGTAAATTTCAAAACAGCTTATATCTGAATCCTTCCATTTTTTAAAAAAAAAAAAAAAAAGCCAAATCTATAGAAAGGAGTTTAAAAATATACTTTTACTTCAAATAATTGAATATTATTACGAGTATGTACTATTTTGGTGTTATTTTTATACTATTTCAGTAAGTAATCATTTTTTTTTTTATAAACAATAAGAAATGTCTGTTACATAAATATATTTTATCATCCTGCATTATTTAGGAATTTCGTAATACCTTTTACGCTTATGTAAATGGCGAATGAAGTTTTCTTTTAATAATATAACAATATCTTATCAGAATGGACAGTGATAGTTTTCAAATATTCTCTCTTATCACAAATTAATGTTATATACCTAATATTTATTTTTAAATTTTCAGTTTAATCATAGTGAAAGAATTAACCAATGTGGTGAATGGATATTATTGTGAGAATAGATATAAATGAGAAGTGGAATGTTAAAACTAAATAAAAAAAATTAATGTAATTTATTTCATCTGGAGAAAATATAGTATCTATATGAAGTGTATTGTAATTTTTAAATTTTAATCGATTATAAATTATAATTAGTAATTAGTAATTATATCGTGTATTATGTATAGCGCACTTAGCCACATGGGTACACAAGTATAAATTTCATATAGAAAGGAATACGTTAAATCCAGAAAATATGTATTAATATTTATAAACACGACAACAAGGTAATGTAAATCAACCAATATTTAAATAGTATGTTCGTTTTTGCGAAACGATTTAATTATGCAAAATTTACATAAATTATGTGATTTGTTTGTAATGATTTATTTATTTATAATATATATTATTCGAGTGTACGAAAATTATCATTGTTTTATATACAGAAAGAGCTTCAAAAGTAATTTCAATATAAATAAAAAAAAAAATTTAATAATGCATAAGAAATCAAACGTAATTTGCATATACTACCTATATACAGAAAACGAAATATCGATATTAGTATCGAGATTTGAGTAAAATATAATTAACATAATATTGATACGGTGTAATAATTTTAACATTTATGGTATTTTCGGATTATAACTGAATATATTATTAAGTCGTATATGAATATTATTGCCCGACTACAAAAAATGTATCGAAAAAAAATAATTTAAAATAATAATATTTACGAGAAAATGGTGTATTATCATATTAAAATTTCAATTAATAATGCATATTAATACAATTACTACGTGATAGTAACGTGGGCATTAAAAATATTTAAAAACGATTTGATTTACATAATACATGACGTTATGGCAACAGTTTTATATGTGTTAATCGTAAAAGTCTTCGAATCAGGTAAATTAATAATTATTTATGTTTCCTAAAACATGGAAAAATTCAGATATAACGGATTATAATTCATCAATTTTTTTTTTTTTATATACCTATATAAATTTGAGTAGGTATATAATGTGCCAGTAATATAAATATTATATAAGTAATAATTAATAAATAGGTATATTTTCGATAAATAGTTTTTTGATTAAAAATTAATTCGGTTTTGGAATATAATGATTATTTCTGCATATTTTATTATATTATAGTTTATTCAAAAATAAATTATTTGGTTTCATTTGTATAATATTTGTATAATATTTAAAAAAATTCAAAATGAATATACCGTTTTCATTAAATTTATATAATTGATATAAAAATGTATTGTTTTGTATTTTTGTCATCATTACTGGTAGGTATTTGGTTCAACAAATCAGTAATATTATGTAAATTATTTTTGATTTTAATTCTAATCTTTTTTTCCGATTCAGCACACAATTATAAAATAATTTGTCGGAATTAATACGTTAAATATTAGATTCGTCGAAAAAAAGTATTTATTTTTGACCATTGTAAGAAATATATTAGGGTAGCATTAGAATGGAGACCACAATGAATAAGACCTAGAGGTAGATCTAAGAAAATATGGATTGACGTGGAAGAAGAAGATTTAAAAACCCTTGGGGTTGAGGATTGAAGAGAATCAGTTTAGGATAAAGATAGGTGGCGAAGTGTAGTAATGGCGCCAAAAATTCTTAGAGAGTAGACATGCCGAAGAAGAAGAAGTAAGAAATACATAAATATCAAAATTACAAAATATTATTTTCAAAATGTATTCTATATGTTATCTAAATACTAATAATAAATAAATTCCATAACATAATAATGGTTTAAATTTAATTATACATATAAAGGCTTTATAATAAAACAATGAAACGTAAACCGATAATAATTATTATATAATAATATACACTCAAAAAGTATAATATTTAATATTTGAGATTAATATGAGAATAAATAATAATGTGTATTTACCTACTACTTATATAACAATAGTTATTAGAATTAATTTTATTACTTGTAATACTTGTATGACCATTGACCAGAAATCATTTACATTTAATTTTTTTTTTTTTTACTTATTCACATAATTAAATCATTTATTCTAATATTTCATATTTGGTGGTGAATTTTTTTAAAACTCATAATGTATAGATAGATGCTAAGATATTAAGTAGAATTTTTAGAGTTTAACATAATATTATAAATAGGTAGGTACCTTAATATACTCGTTTATGTAGGTACCTATATATAATTTTATGGCGTTAAGGCTGCAAGTTATTATAAATAATTATCATTTTTTAATTACTTTAATAATAATAATAAGATAATTAATAATTATTTTTCGGTTTTATATAAAATTAAAAAAAAAAGTATTTCTTCGGATATTTTTTTAAAGTTAAGGTTTCTTTTCTACAAAATAATCAAGGAACAACATTAATCCTGATTCGTTTCCTTTTAACTAAATATCCGGACATTACACTCGTACTCCGCAAATTATATTATATTTATTAATTAAAAATATCTTGTTTGAAAAATGACGATTAATATTTCGGATGTGTATTAAAACGTATTCAATATTCATCACGCAACCGAAATATATTTAAATTATGGAAGTATTAAAAATTTTCTGAAATGGAAAATTAAAATCAAATGCGTGTGATCGCGTGTCAGCAGCGTCTTTCAAGATATTTCTTAATGGGTATTAAAAGAAAACCTCAAACAAATAAAACATAAAAATACGTATATAATATTATTAATAAACAACATTGAATAGCTAATGAATAATTTCGTAAACAACGTTTCAATTAATAAAAGTTTAAGAGGTTAATAAAATTTTACGATAATAAAATAAAATTTAGTTTGTGATTTAAGGAATACAACAAAATTATCTCCAAATTAATATAATAAATACAATAATTTATCCCGTGAAAGAAGTATGTATTTTAATTATGGATATATCGAAGTAAAAAAAATAAAAAAATTTAAAATTTAACATTCGTTTCTTTTACCAAGAGAAAAATCGAAACTACAAAAATTTAAAATTACTCCAAAAATATTGATATATTGTAAATATAACGACTGGTTCGTACTTACCCCCGTGAAATACGCGGTAAACTTAGTGACCAGGTTCGGTACTCGACCTTCGAAATTCGTTTCTATCTTTAATACGCTTGCGAGACGAATTTTTTTGTATTCCTCTCGCTCACACTCGGGCGCGTGCTTCCGTCGACGAGTTTGTTGCCGACAGTACTGCGAATGACGGTGGTTTTCGTCGTTGCGAACCCCCCCAAACGTGGCTTCGACGGCGCCGACGAAAACTGTGTAAAAACCACGAGGGCGGTGTTTTCCGAGTTGGCGCACAACTTGCGAACGAAATTGTCAAGACGACGGCGTCGTGCGGTTTATATCCTTTATAAAATGTATAAAAACGACATGATCGAACGGAACTAGAGGGCCAATATCGTTCTGCTGATATGACCGATGTGTGCAGACGATAAAAGAAACCACGTCAAAATTCATTTATGTAATACATTTTACATAAATTTACATTTTAAGATTAGGTTCGTTTCAACGTTTATTATAGTTAAAATATTAAAATTAATTAACCGACTTGTAGCCTTTTGAAATATTATTCAATTTTTAAAATGTCAAAAATTTTCGTTAATTTAACTGAAAACGTATAGAAAAGATATGATATAATATCTATATTTTCTGTTTGATAAAGTGATAATGTTATAATACGTATATAATAACTTCACAGGACATTAAGCATTACTTAAAAATTCAAGTGTCAAATAGTATAAAAATATAATATAAGTACCTATACGCTAGGTGGTGTAAGTACATATTTTTTTTATAAATAAATTTACCTTTTAAAAATTTTCATACTCGAGGCTCAAAAGTGGCGTAAATACGTTAAGTGAATATTTTTAATCTGTACTCATGCATCATTTTTAATTTGTTATTTTTTTTTATTTTGGTAATCGTACATAATTGTCTGTTTTTCTTCGCATTACAAAAATTAATATTAAATGTGTATACTATACGAGTATACAGCTGCATATTATAATACACAATTTACAGAATACAATACTAATCATAAAAATAAAATATACAATATTATACTATAATGATGTATTTATTTTTTTAAAAAAATGGTCGGTTTTTTAATAATATTTTAAGCGGCTTTTTCATTAAATATTATAATAATATCGTTGGGATTTCGTTGACAAGATTCTATTAAATAAGGATTAATATTATAACAAAAAAAGAAACCATGAAATTCGCTTTAGTCTGTCAAAATTTTTTGGTACAATGCGTAATTAAACGAGATATTTTCCGATGGCTTTAATATGGCGTGGTTTTATTTTTGTTATTATAAATAATTACAATTTTAATAAAAACATTTTAAATTTATAAAATAAAGGTTAATAATTATTTTTAATAATAGTATACATATAGTCATATTAATGACATTAGTGTTTAATAGTAACATTGTTATTTATTCCAACACAATTTTCAGAATAATATAATATGATTATTATTACGAATTTACGAATAGGTTTAATTTATATAATTTAACAAAATTCTAAATATTTTCTTGTTATATACTGGAATAATGTTATTTTTATTGTAAAATAAATTATATTTTATATCAGATCATAATTTCAATTTAAATTATAGACACTAAAAACTGAAACTAATTAATTATAGATTTTATAATATTACATAAATATACTTATTCGCTTGAAAATATAATTTGTTCTTAAGTATATGTCAAATATTTCTTTATTTTATATAAATTCACCATAACAATTGCACATCTCCAATGACTATAACGTATTGTTTTTTTTTTTTTTTTTTTTGATCTCTTATCACTTAAGTATTTCGTTTTTTCATTGTCAAAATATTATCGTTACCGATATATTTTTATCAGTCAAAAATTAATCAATTACTTTACTTTTATGTGTAAATAAAAATAATTAATTATTGCATCTCATATGGATAATTATAACAATAACATAATATTATATATTGGTACATATGATTTCGTACGTTGTAATCGTAATAATATTAAACTGAAATACAAAATTGTCAGCCAATAGAATATTGAAAATGTCCTAAACAACTATATTGTTATTTATCGTCTGCAATTGATTTGAATTATGAACACAAAAGCCCAGACGGTTTGCGAGATGTGTAATTATAATATGTTATATAGATAGACTAAAATACTTGAAAAATAATTTCATAATATTTCCGTTCTCTAAGCTCAATGATAATAATTTATTTGTGTATTGCGTTCGTAAATTATCAAAGGATTCACTATAAGGACGTATTTGTATAATTTCATTAATAGTTAAACCCGTTGTCATAATAATGAGTTTGGTTCGCTAGTTATAGTTGGAACATTGTTACCGTAGGATTTACCGCACTTAACGATGACAGAAAACAAAGAGGAAAGATTAATGACCAACCGCCCATTGAAGAAAATACAATAATAATAATAATAATAATAATAATAATAATAATAATAATAATAATAATAATAATAATAATAA
>JAIUCT010000022.1:9702185-9721874 GCA_021307375.1 Tetraneura akinire
TATTATTATTATTATTATTATTATTATTATTATTATTATTATTATTAACAACATTATTAATAATTATTATTATTTGTGCCTCAATTAAAATCGTTAATTATTATTTATTATTAATGAACGGTCATTAACGACGTGATTTCACTGTCCGGCGCCATTCCCTCTTTAATCGTGGAATATTACCGATTTTATACCTTATATAAATTACTACAATATTATCGTCGCAAATATGGCGTTAGTATATTATAGGGTAACTCTCGGACGTCTACGATTGAAATTAAATATTTTATTTATTTTTTGTTATTTTCATTAAGTATTGCATTTTATATAATAATAATAATATTGTTTTGAGTAGTTTGTTGTATCAATAATTTTATTACTGTTTTCGCGAAAGAAATATTACGAGATAAATATATTTTACAGGTATTTATTATTTATATACGGATTTAAGAACGCGGGTTAGACTACGTTGGAGAATAATAAAAAATAACAATAATATTGTTAACGATGAGACAATTATAGAAGATAAAAAAGAGAATATCTACGCACGGGTTTATTTTATTAGTTTTATATATGACAATATTAAAAAATATGATTTTTAATTTTTATTCTTTATACTCGTATTGTGTAATAATTATAAATTTTGTTGTTTGTGTGAATTGCCGAATTTTTAGCATTGTAAATGCATATTGTATATTGCACAAGTTTATTTGGTTAAACTAGAAATAATATTTTATGTCTTTGTGTTTTTGACTATTTTAATTAATTACAGAGCAAATGACGGATTGATTATTATTATCGTCGGTGCATAATATAATATAATAAATAATAATACGACCTGTGACGAGTAACGTTACGAAGTGTGGCGAGATAATAATAATATAAAATATGTTAATGTGAACTATAAAATTAAATTACCAAATCAGAAGTATTTTTAGGCTTGATTTTCAATGTTTTTCTATTAAAATTCGATGATTTTAATACTTATAATATTGTGTTTTATGAAATCGAATTTAAAAAAAAAATTTAAAAATACGTAATTTTTTCATTAAACATGTATTAAATTTAAATGTACATTATTGTAGAATATAAAGATACGAGTACATATTATATAATTAAAAAATTAGTTTATTCTTTGTGTTTTATGCATTCGAGTAGAAGTCACTTATATGACGTAGGTATACTTAACACATCAAACATCAAAGTAAATTAACGAGTCGAAAATTTTAATGAATTATTATAAATTTGTTCAAATAAAAATAACGAATATAATATTTCTAATTAAAATTAATTAATTATCATTATTATTTGTATACTTAGGATCGATATATTTAACTGTTTTAAATGCATTGTATACATGATACAATATTCTAAAGCCTAAACGAAATGAATTAATTTTAACAAAAATATGTACACGACTTTGATGGAAAATAATATTTTTTGCATTTTTTGTGTATCGATTGGAATAATGGAATGTATAATAATATTATAATATGGATGTATACTTTTTTTACGGTACAAAAAACAATGAATTATAAACCGCGTATCAGATTAAAACCAACACAAAACTGAGATCCTAATATCATTATTTATAGTTTTTACCCCTTCATTAGTCTTCTGTTTTTTTTTCAGCAAATTTAGTCGTCTAAATTTGATTTACGATCTTAAATAATTTTCGATTTCTCATTTATAAAAAAGGACAATATTTAAACACCGTGCCAAAAATATCACAAACCGACATTGGTAATAATTTATACCGTATACACGGTAACATATTCATAAAATAACGTAAAAATTATATAAGAATGCATTTTTAATGCATTAATTAATTAATAATTAATTAATTTTACGAAACTACCAATATTATGAACATTATAAAAGATGAAAAAAATTATAATATATACATAATTTATACTTTATAGATAATATTATAGTTTTAATAATCAATTAAAATAATGTCAATACGAGTACATAAAACAAAATTCATTTCTATAGAAAAATACACGAATAATTATAAATATTTTTTATTTCCTTTGACTTTGTACATATTATATTATACATCATTGACATTATGTAAAGAGATATGGTAATAATTATTAAATATGTTTTAAAATATTATGTTTAATTTTTTTTTTTTTTTTTTATCATTCAGCTGTGAGTAGGGAGTAGAACCTTTGGATTATTTTGGTTATGGAAAAATTTAAATACATTTTTTGTTTTTAACATGAATCATTGAATCTACAAAGAGTTCACAATTTACAAATTACCAAATATCTATTAATAAATTATATCCAAATATTTATAATATTTTTTTAATATTAATTTAATAAACGGACAAAGTTTGATGTTTTAATATTTTTATAACCCTTTCGGTTCCAGTTTAATATTGTTTTTTCTTTTTATTTTAATTAAATTTATTTATGTTTACATGTATATACCACTATAGTCATCAATAAATAATATTCAAAAAATAAATTATTTTGAAAGAGTTAAGTCTAATTTTTTGTCATCTACTTACACGAATCGGTCGGGTACTCGAATAGTGTAATAGTGGTATAATAAGTTTCATTAAATTGCGATATGTTGTTACCAGAACTACTTGTAGTGGTAGACAATAAAAGTCATTTGATTTGGGTATGTCTATTTGGAGGATATTATTAGAGCCCTACGTTATTTTATTATGCATTATTAATAATATAACCATGTTATAATTTAATTATTATTTACATTCTGTTTAGATTATGACATCATATCATATTTTTTAGTTTTATTATTTATAAATTATAAACAACAAATTTTGTTGAATTTCAAATAATTCGTCATTTCAACATATTTTTCCCGCATAGATATACGCGAGTATATAATTTTAGTAAATTTTATAATACCACTAATAATGCATGTAGAATTATATGGTAATAAACTGATAAGGTTGTTATTTTTAAAAAAAATATATGATTTTTTCGATAACTTTTTCATACTCGTTTCTGGACCGCGTTGCATTCGTTTATTATATTGTTTCAACATGGAAACGGTAGATATGAGATAATATAAAATTTATAATGTGATACGAAACGCGGAATAAATGAGAGTGTAGGTTGACTGGCGTATAATATACATAAATTTATACACAAGGTTCAGAAGTATAAAACGATAATAATATTGATGATTCGTGACTTCGCGCGATATAATAATAATAATAATAATAATAATATAATGTAAAATAATGCGTTCGAATGTGCGCGGGCATATTATAATATCATGTGGGCGTATGCGAGTGCGGCGTATATTATACAACTCGGCGTATCTCTTCGGTTTTCCGGCGGGACGACCGGAAACGACCGTTGGGAAATTTATGCCGTTTCCGGGTGTACTACATGTGTTTTCCTTCCGACGACTACTTATTTCCACCGCAAATTCGGCGGAAGAAAAAAAAACCCCGACCGAAATCCGATGGCGCGTGTGGCAGTATCCGAAAACGATATCGTGTCTGTCGTTCTCGTACAAGAACATTATAATATTGTATTTTATTATCTTGTAAAAGTATTTAACCACTCTGGTATAACTTCTGACCGCCTTTCGCGTGGCTTCATCGATATATCACAATATGTTATTTTATTATATGGGGCCACACACACACACACATACACATTAGCTATACGAAACGTGTCTGGTCTATATTATAATATTTTTATTCAATTATTATTGTCGTGAAATGGTATATTATATTGTGCATACAGAGGAGTAACAAAGTTGATGTGCGTGTATACAGGACGATTGACATTTCGTGTTACAACGGGGTTGTACGTATACTTTTCAACGTGAGATTTCCATCGCCCTGCGTAACGTACTTAATATTTATTCTACACATTCGAACGTTGGTTGTTGTACCTACATCAACAGCAAACGATTACTCATATTATCATATGGGAGCGTGATGTAAATATGGGGTACGGCGTAAAAGATACAAAACGAAATGTCTTCAGACGAGAATATTATTGTAATAAACTAATAAGAATACACTCGCGCCGAAGAAGACATTTACACAATAATGTACGAGAAGTAAAATACACCAATTAAAATACAGCATCCGTATAGTGCACGGTTAATGTTTCATGCAGGAAAATATTAGTTTGGACGATAAACGTTGGTCTGAAACACGACTAGAGCTCATAATAATATTATTATTGTCGGTACCTACGTTATATCGAGTCGTATACAATCGTTCTTCTAAAATAATAATAATAATAATAATAATAATAATAATAATAATAATATACGTATTGTGATATAACGCACCGTGGAAAGTTATTAATGTTTTTTTTCCTATATATACTCGTAATTATTTCGTTCCTCGCATCACTATCTTGTCCTATAACATAATAATAATATACCGTATGCGATGTCATCACGGAATGTTAACACGCTGACGTATATTATGTGGCTCGTCGTAATAATAACACACAATCGTATAATATCGTAATTACGTCCATTCACGGCTCGACAGTACCGGCATCTTCAGCGTATAAGTTTACCCCATTAATAACATAACGTATACATAAACCTCTCATGTAGTTCTTGTAATAATATACGGTCGTGATCAGTGACGTACGCAGGATTGTTTCATGGGGGGGGGGGGCAATCAAAATATATTAAACAATTTACAATTTCAGTCTAAGTATTATTGGCCTTTATTAAATTTTTAATAAAATTTGAAATCAATCTTTTTTTTGTTGGGGGTGGATTAAACACCTATTAACCCCCACCCCCTCAGTACGCCACTGATTGTGATGATTATTACACGATATCCTTTCATTATTAATCAGTTAGTATAATATTAGGTAGTACATTTCTTAACACGTTTTATTTTCCATAAATCCTGTGATGGTTGAATTTCCTTCTACTAAACAACTATGCGTAATGCAAATGTTAGTTTTTTTCTAAGTTACAGCGTTAAATGCAAACGTACTCTCCGAAAGCACGCGACCACTTTTGACTCGCGCGACGGTAATATAACGCGTCACGTTTTCTATCATAAATTCATCGTCTTCGTAAGGAGTGATATTATTTAAATTTTGTCTCTTATCGTTCTTGTAATACGCGCGTAATAATCTCGAATATTTTTTTTATTACGCGCTATTAGGAGAGTGCTTTGAGACATTACCACCCCAAAGTTAAAATAATAGCCCCGTATACAAAGGAAAGTATCCCTTAAGAAAATTCTGAACATTGATTTAATTAACTTATTATGTAGTTCACGCAATCCCTTGTTTTTATGCCTAGTTGCGCCTACGATTACGCGAGTATTTCGAATTTCACGCTGTGGATCAAGTACACAATGTTTTTGTATTCGTTCATTTCGTCGTTTGACCGTGCCCGATTGTAACACGCGGTATAACTACCCGAACCTTATGGTATCGTCACATACCACATATTTAATGTAATCATATTATTATAATGATAAATTATTACGCATATTATACGTTTAATGGAATCATTGCAGAAGATAAAGAGGTCATCAGACCGGACGATTATAGGGATGAAAGCCAAAAATAACATTATGTGCAATGCGCGGTCGGCCCTTAAAATATGTCCTTTGCGTCCGTGATAAACGGGACATAATAATAATAATAATAATAATAATAATAATAATAATAACAATAATAATAATAATAATAATAATAATCGTTTTGTTTTTTTTGTTTTTTATAAAACACAATATTAATCTAGTGGTCGAAATGTGAATTTTTTCAATAGGACATGTCCAAAATGAAGTTCATTCGAAACAGCTTATTATGTTTAATAATAGTATAAAATTATTATTAAAACTTATTTAATGTTTATGTTAATAATAGCTAATACAGCAATAAATTTAAAGTAAATACAATCTTTGCTGGATGGCGTTTCGATCGTTCGAAGAAAACTATTTTTACAACATCACGTTAGGCATGTATACTACTTATCTACTACATAATACGTTATATTATATAGTCACAGTATAGTTACATAACGTAAATGTTTTCAATTTCCTTGATATTACGAATACTTTCACCTAGTGGCGAGCGCAATTTAATATGAACGTTTCCACTTTTTTTTACTGAGCTGAAACTGAAAAATTTTCTTCGATACCATAATTTATTAATGAAATTACTAATGAGATTTAAAAACGATCGTGAATATAATATTATATTATAATAATAAGCTGTTACTATATTGATTTTAGAGCAAGGACATTTGAATAATTATAATTTTAATACGGCGATAGGTATAATACGATGCAATGCACAGGACTTGTTTCCGCGAGGTGGAAGGACGAAATTAAAAAAAATAACATGATATGTTGACTTTCAAACGGCTTATTCTTGTTGTGATTTAACAATGGTATACAGTATCTGTTACGTGTTGTACTCATATATATTATTGCACACGAACTATGTACGCATCTACATGATATAATAATATAGTAACGTATTAAAATATTAAATTAATTTTGATATTTATTTACAATTTAAAAGTAATTATTCGAGTAAAGTTTATATTTTTATGGCAACTGAAAATTGTCAATATTTTTAAACGACAATCGCCTTATGAAAATTATAATCATATGCATAACCTAATATGATCCTTTTACATAAACGTAAAAAATTTACCTAATTATGTTTGATGAAAAATTTTGGAAAAATATGGAATTATTTTCTAATAAAATTCTCATTGATAGATTTGTGATTTAAACTATTTGTATTTGAAAATGTAATAAAAGCTCAATCGAGTCAATCGTACAAACTAAATCGTAACAACAAGAAAATGGTCAAATGCATTTAATACAATATATTATACTTATAGAGATGTTTTTAAAATTTGAATTTTGGATAAAATTGATTTGTGTAAATGTATGGCTGACATTATTTTATTATTATTAATATTATAACATATAGCCATAGTTTAATATTTGTAATATTAATGCTTTGCGCATAGAAAATCATTTATTTTAATAATATATCAGTATTTGGAGAAATTATATTTATACGATTTAGTCTACTTATAAATATTTTATACTTATCTAGAAATTTATTACATATACGCGTCACACTTTTATCATTTTCATATATTATTATTTATTTTCTTGAATATCGTATTTTATCGTGGAAAAGCATAGTTTAAGGTATGCGCATTATATATGTAAGAAAACACCGCTATTATATTCGCGTAGACGAGACACTGAAATTTTAACGACCGTGTTATCTTTGTCTCGTTATTATATTTTACCGTAGGTAATAAATATTGTCTGATATACAAAAATATCGAATATCAAAAATAACTGTGTTAAATATTTAAAAAAATATATTATCAAATATTATTTTTTGATAATACTTAGATCGAAAAAAGATTTTATACAATTATGTATTTTTTTTTTATTTATACGTATATAAGGATACATAAAAATCAAGGTAAAAAAATCAATGAAACATTTAGATTAACAAAAATTGGATAACATTTTTCCTTCATTCCTACAACAATTTTCGAACGGAGGATAGATGATAATGATAATATTAAGCTATAATTGTTACACAAAGTTTAATTTTAGATGTTTAATTAAAAAAATCTAAAAAATTAAAATAGTTTAAAATTTTAGAATTATTCGACAATATTATTGATATTAAAATAATAATAAAAAAAAAAAATGTAATAATAATAACAATACCTCAATTACATTCACGCCTATAGTATAACAACACAATTAAGTTAATATTATTATATAAACGTAGTGCGCACGTTTTACTATTTTATGCGTGTTGTGTATGAATTTAATTTTATAAAATGTTTCAATTATACAATGTAGTTTCTGCATAAATATAATAGAAATTCACATTGTTTTGTCGTGTGTCGCCATACAATATAATTATATAATAATAGTAATAGTACACTTGGCGACTTGGCGTAGAATAGAGATGGTGATATTTGAAAAAAATGTATAAATCCGTAGAAGGATCCAGTTAGGTCCTTCCAGAGTCGCTATTATTGTGCATCTCCATCGTTAATTTTTATAATATGTAATATATTGTTATATGTTAAATGACGGAGTAAAATGGATATAAAATAAAAAATTTTATTTATTATTATTATTATTATTATTTAAAACAAATGAATAATATATTATTATTATTTAATTGGGAAATAATTATACTGATGAGAGTGTCTCTTTCGGCCAATAATGCCTTGTTTTTCTTTCCATTCGGTCGGTAAAATAATACATACTCGTGATAATTCGATACGACCGTTCGTAAACGTATCGTATAGGTACTTATGTAAAAACAATACTCTCTGTTCTATAATATTTTTTTAAAAAAATGTTTGAATCCAATGTTTTTAAAAAATATAATAATAGAAGTCATCGACGTTTAAAACGGAAATGGACCTTTTGTCCCCAATACATTGTTATTTTCGTTAAAGCTATACTCGTATATTTCAAAATGATAGTATGTAATAAAATATATTATTGATGGCGTTTTTTCAATCGAACTCGTATAATGTTCTACAAGTGAAGGATATAATTTTTTTCTTTTTTTAACTACATATACGAGTAGTACGTTGTCACGGAAAATTGTTCGGTTGAGTGTAGTTTGTAGGACGGTTTGTATATTCGTTACTGTTATTCTTTCTATCACGTATACATCTAGTAGGTACCTTTAGGACATTATTTCGTACTCGACTTTTGCGTGCCACCATAAAGTTTCAATAGTTCGGGCTTCGGGCTGTACCAGAATTTATCCCAGGGTAGAACTTTCACCGAACTCGATGTGTAAAATATTACAATAATTATGCAGTGTACATGTGAAACAATTTTCAATTTTAGGTATAATACGTGAAATAAGAAAATTTCAATTGCAATTTTTTTTTCGTTCTTATAACATATAATAATTGTAAAGATATCGTTTGATGTTGACATGGAATGATCAAAATTATGTCACAAAAGTAGACTATGTTTGTTTGCCTATACGTATGACTTTTCGAAGTTTTTGTAATTTACGAATTTCTAACCACTCTGTATATATCTATATTATATTATATAATATTATGAGAATGAATTATTTACTTTAGATTTTTGTAAATAAGTATAGGAATTAAAAAAAACAAGACTTAAACGTCAATAATAATATTGGAAATATGAATCGTCTGAATACAGTTAATATTTCGAAAATGTACGAACAATTTAAAGAATCAGATTAAATTGAATTATTTAAAAGTAAATCTTAATATTAAACATAATTTTTTTTTCTTTGAATGTTAATAATGCATTATTATAATTTAATTATTGATATTATTACAAACGTTATGGTATATATAATTATTATATTTCGTTGATCTCTAATTAATGGATATAAAATGCAAATATAATTTTTATGGACATTATTTTAAATGTTGATTATTAAATGCAGTAGAAATATCGTACTTATTAGTTTTTATGTAAATGATATAAAATCGGATCGTATTTTTAGACGATCGTTTAGGTCTGAGTAATGGGATTTTAATAAAAAGAAAACGAATAAAATTGTTTATACTTTCTGTGTAACATTATACAATTCGTTGGCAATTAATTAATTAATGCAGCCATCGATTGTCGTTAAATTTACTTTAATGTTTGCCCAGGCTATTAAATTATTTATTTTAACTAAAACTTTAGTAGATTTTTTTTTTTTTAAAAAAATAATAAACTAAATTCATTATAATAATAATAAAAAAAAGTTAATCGTCTATACAGACTACAGAGTGATTAAAATGGGGTTTACACATATTATAATGAAAATATCCAGATAAAAAAATTTAAATCTTATAACTTCCTGTGTTCGTCGACTAATTATAAACAACGAATGTTCCAATGTAAATATACAAAATATTTTTAACCTAACGTAAGAATATTTAATATGCGAATCAAAATAGCATGAATACACATTGTACATTTTCTCAGAGTTATCAATTTCAATTATGTATTTTTATAAGTTTAAAATTATATAAATATCAAATACACACGAAATCATTAGAATCATTAGAATAATATTATTGTTATTATTTTTTTTTATTTTTGCTTTATGTAATTGTGCAATACTACGAATCGATATTCACATTATCAAATTTATTAAATTTTAAATTTTAAGGAACAGCGTATTACATTGACAATAAAAACGTTATGAGTGTTATTATATTAATTTTAAATGAAATTCAATTTAAAAAAGCTTTTGTATATTATATATAACGAAATTGTTTATTAAAAACAAGCATCTATTCACAACAGTAGGTTCTCGTATATTTTTGTATTCTTATCACCCTGATGAACATCTGACATTGCATTACTACAAAATAATCAAAATAATATTTAATAATATTATATTTAATTTTTAATTCTTAAACATTATATGTTTAGGATTTCAATGGAAAACAAGAATTAATTTTATCACAATAAAAAATGTTTTATTTATTATATTACGAGCAGATTGTGTCATAATCATTATGATAATAAAATAATTCATTTTGTTTTCTTCGCTCAGAATAATTTCATGGCATCCACATACTGAGTTCACATTATATTACTCGTCTGGTTGAGAACTTCAGATTTACATAATTTAATATCGGTATCAACTCGTTTGCCGCATTCATTTTTAAAATGTTATTACTTATAAGTTATAACATTACCTTTAAAGCATGCTATCCCGTTCGTATAAAATAAAAATTGACTTTTAAATTAAACTTTCATTATAATAATTCTACTAATAATAATTGTGAAAGAAATTTTTAAATTTATATTCGATGTTTTAAAAATGCATTTAAATTTATTTAATATTTCCGTGTTTTATATTGAGAGTAGGTATAAGCGTTGTAGTTGTAACTAAAGAGTATATTCACTAGGTTAGTTGGCCTTGCATATAGTTGCATTGAATGCTGAACGAATTTATTTTTATTTTACACATATTTTGAGGTTCATGTCACCACCCCTTCAATTTTTTTTTATCAAACCCAGGGCTTTTGATTGTGATAGGTTTGTGCTATATATAATTTATAGTTTTCAAGTGTAAGGGACAGTTAGCTTCGTCTACCAACTCCACTCATTTACTCAAGTGCCGGTTCGCGATATTTTTCGTGCGGATGGGGCTACGCCACAAGAGACTAAAAAATAACAACCTAATACCTGTTTGTGTAACCCTGATACTGGTACGGATATTCAGGGGTTTTTGTGATCTAAAATCTCACTTCGCGAGACGGCGTCATGCATATAATAATAATGAAGTTTTTGGTCATAAGTCATAATTTAGGAAGGGACATAACACAAACGGCAGGACGAACGGCACAATTCGATACAATCGAAACCCTGAGGTTGATACAAAAAATTTCAATGGGCAGTGCTGGGTTTCATATTTTGCAAAGATAAAAGAAAAAAAAATTATAAAAAAAAAACTTGTAGGGTGATAAAATTAGTTAATTAGTAGTATAATTCAACAATCTCGGATATGGATCACATAAAATTTACAAGGACATTAAACATTTTTATTTTGTGATACGTTCATTCGTTTTTAAATAATTATTGGTGTTATGTTTCGAAATTTTCCCATCGATCTCCGTATAAGAACATTTCAGTTTTGATTTTGCGATTGAACTACTTAAAAAAATATTTTTAATTATCGTTCTCATTCACGAAAAATAATTTTTTCACGTTTTTGTTTTCAGAGAAATGACGGAAAAATCGTCATGTGCGGTCCGGTCCGGCTACGAGGGATTTGAGCTGTTGGGATTCAAATTTGAAATGGAAGATACTGCATTTTCAATGACCGCAACGGTAGTTTTCATGGTTCTATTCTACTTTGGCCTGTATATTAGACATTGCGACGCCGATGGTACAGTTCTGGTGGTGGACAGATATAAGTGAAAACCGATAGCCAGCGAAGTTATTCATAATAATAAAAATCCGACGCTAAAATATTATTTAATCACTATAGTTTATAAGTCAATACTTTTGTATACAGAACACTATAATATTAATATTAATATTATATCGTTGATATGGTGATTTTTTGAACCATTCAACAAAGATGAGTTAATATTATAAAACGATATGATAAATTTTTTTCGGATCATTGTTACGCATTTTATTTTAAATTTTTTCATAGATTTAATGTGTTTTGTCTTATTTTCTTCTTTATGTATTTTTGTATTATATTATAGTATTGTATCAATTATTGATTTTTTAAAAATAATTCATATTTATAAAATATTATTTTTTATACGTTTCTAAATTCTGGTTAATATAACCTCAATAAAAAAAGGATATAGTAACATAATATAAATAGTATCAGATTATGTCAAAATGTATGTAACTTATAATTATTAAAAAATAAATTTATAATTATTGATAACAGTAATGTTCTATTAATAACTTGTATATCATTTGTCTTATAATTTGAATATAACTTAAATATAAATATTCTTCTGATCCAATAAGTAGCAAGTATACATATATCTATATAAACAATTTTTTAAGGAATAATTATTTTTAAATATTATTATAACAATTATAACTACCTATATGAATATTAAAAGTTTTAAAATACGAATATTAAATGAATTAATATTTAATAAAATTAAAATTAAAATTGAACAAAAATAGCATATTTTATATATATTTGTGGGATAAAAATCATTCTGTGTTTATAAAATGTACTTCCATACTTTTTAATATAATCTGTATTTAAAATACTCTACCTAAATTAAATTTACATAAGGATGAAAAAAGAAGTTCCCATAATTTTTAAGTGTTGATTGCCTTCACCTTTTAAATAGATCATGTAAAATTATAAAATATTTTTAATTATCATAATAATATAATTATTCTTTTTTATTTCCTATTTAATTTATAACAAAAAAAAAAAATAATAAATATATATATTTTTAAGAAATGTATTAACCATTTTCAAGTTTTAACTTTTTGATTTAGGATATTATTATTCAAAGAAACATGTTGCATCAATGATACGTCTAATTAGCGAAATTTTATATTTGTATTTTTGTGTAAGTTAATGAATATTTTAATGCAATAATATTTAGTACACATTAAAAAAGTATACGCCGAAGAAGCACATTTAAATTTATTGTATATAATATTACGTGCCTATTAGCCTATTAAATTGTGAGGTATTTCAAAATTAATTATTTAATTAGTCAATATAAAGATGTATTTTTTAAAAAAAATATTATTCAGATTAAATTATATTTAATTTATATACACTTATTATAAAAAAATTTTAAATAGTATTATTATATTTTTATATTCCTAAAGTGCATATATTATTATATTATTATTTAATAAATGGAATTTATTTAATTTTGAAGTTATAATTTTTTTGTTTTTTATGACAATAATTAAATATAATTAATAATGATAAAATTAATAAGCATTCTCTATCGATTCGAATATCAAAAAAAGACGACTAGAACAAATATTGAAAATAAATAAAATATCAACTAAATGCAATTGAAACCATCAATATTTTTCTCATATAACGCTATACCTACTCCTTGTGTCATATATGAACGATTTTTAAGTAACTGTTAAAATTATTGTTTTGAATCATATTTGAATTATTTCAAATTCAAATTTTCATTTGTTTTCTGGAATAAATAAATTTATACATCAACGATTAAGATTATATAATAATTATTATTATATCATGAATCTAATTTCATTTAATTACATATTGAAAATCAATATTAATATTCAATTTTATTTGTAATATTATTATATTATATTATGTAAAATGTAAATAAAATTTTGTATAATATTTAATTATTATCATTATCACAATACATTATAATTTTATCATAATATGTAGGTATTAAAAATATTCACATAATATATTTATTTGTATAATTTTTACATTGATTTTTATTTTAATTTAATTGAAAAAAAAAATAATAATAAAATGGAATTTTTTTTAATAAGCAAGTTTAAACAGAGAAAAAATTTTATAGTTGAAAACATATTGTGATTATTTTCTTATTTTATTTATTCATATTTGTAACATCATGTAACGAGATGAGTCACTGTAAGTCGATTGCTGTTATGAATATTGTATACACATTATCATTTGTCACACATATACAGAAACGGAATGGAAAGAAGGCGTCAAGATCTTCTTAAGTGTTAAGATTCAAATTTTATATTTCATATTATGTCAAGTATTTCATATGTCAAGTATTTCATCGTCCAAATAAAACGGTACAGATATAATATACGAAGTTTTTCGTGGGAGCAACACAACACTGTTTGTACATAATAAAATGCGTATTTAGTTCATGTTTAAATTTATGAACACTCGGAGTCAACATATATCGCGTGTTGTAAAAATTATGAAATTAATAATAAAACTTTGTGTTTCAGTTGTTTTAAAGGGTAATTATGAAACATTTACTGAAAATAAATTGTACATATTAAGAAAATATTTATAATATCAATTGTATGAAATAAAATATAATTATAACACGTCGTCTTGTTAAAATCACAATAAATAATAATTATATTGTATTGATAGTACCTACGTAACATACGTAATGCTCAAATTTATATGGATATATTAAACATTAAAACAAATTTTCAAATTTTCAAATTTTGAATATTATTATATTTTCGTGTATGCTCATATTATACTTATACACATTGAATGTTGAATAATAATATAATGAATAAATATGATTTTCAAAATTGCCAATATAAAGAATTCGTTTGTATTTCTATACATTATAATAGTAATAATTGCAATATATTGTAAACTGTATTTTTATATAAGAAAAGGGGAGGATAATAATAATTATTCCAGATAAAAAGAATACGTCATATATAATAAAGTATATTACCCATTGAATTTTGGCAAATTAACCGTATACAATAAGCCGTTTTTGGAATATTATATAAGAAATAAGAATAAAATGTAATATTATTTGGATCTCAGAGGACGAGTATAGTTATCGACAGAATAAGGATGGAATGTCACGGTGAAGCGGATAATCCGATTTGATGAAATACTATACGACGATAATACATATTTTATTTTCTCGTCGGTCTTTTCGCGATATTTTCTACGAATATAATATTAAAATGTATATATATAGTTTATTATTATTATTATAACTATTACAATAGCAGGGAAAAAGTTCGACATCGTGGCATAATAATTGGACGAAGACATAAATCGTGTACTAAACGTATATTTTATTCAATAGTCTGCGGTGGTTCCGTAACGTAATCCGTAAGTAAAGTCGAAGAAATATCAAATATAATATTGTATAATCGTTATTTCATAAATTTTCACTTCAATCTATTATTTATGCGGTCGTATTATACGTACGAAAAAATCTAACAATAATATTTGTTTAATTTAAATTAAACCAACCTTGACAAATTTATATTTTATAGTTTTCTTAAACTTTGTTTTGTAAATTCGTAATTTTGTATCGTTTTAATTAATCTAAAGTTTAAATTGAAGTAAAAATCAATATAAAATAAATTTCATGACGGATCATGCCGACATAATATGTTATATCAAAAATATCCCTTGTCCATTGTTTTTGACTATGATATTTTATAAAAAAAAAATAAAATAAAATCACCCCACGTGTTGATAACGAATTATTAACCTTTCGACGCGTTTCTTCACTTCCAAACTATTTGAGGTTCTACAGCTTCATAGATCTTGATCAAACCATAACATCACGAATACTTACATGTTATATGCCGGCCATCTTCGTATCTCACTATATCTATTCCATTTTATTTAGTTTTCATTCCTTCATTTTACCATCTACATTAATGTTTATAGCACAATAACAATAACAACTTCTCTATTATAACCGCCTCTGAATCTGAATCATACTCGTAATTTTTAGACCAAATAATAATAATTATGTATAATAACAGTTGAATATCCATTAATATAACGAGAATCAACGTGAGTTCATACTTATACATATTATATGTTTGCGATGTGCGTATACCTACCTGGTTAGCGATAAGTCAGATAAATGCATAATATACGAATACGTGACGGATAACCAACTATATATTATAATATTATAATATTATAATATATATCGTATGTATCGTTTAGGTACGGGAATCGGGGTTCGACGACGTATTTGTGTGTCGCCGCAAAAGTCACGTATTTCTGCGGGGACAAAAAAGGGACGAAGAAGAACAAATAATACGCAATATATAGGACGAGTGAAATTTTACAATCCCGATATCACGTCGAAAATTCCGATTTTTCTATAATATGGCCACGCATAAATCGTCTTCGTGCTGTATTGGCTGAAAAACGTCTGTATATAAATATAATAGGTTATATATAAATCGTGTGAATATGAAGATTTGTGTTAAAGTAAAATTATTTATGTTATAAATTATTATAATACACACACACTTCACATATTTAACAACTCGCCTCATTGAGAAATAAAATATATTATATTATTCATATCACTATATTATAATTTATAATAAGGTCCTTTGACCGTATTATTGTACACATAATATGACAATATATACGAGAGAGAAGAAATAGGGTGATTCGAAATTTACGAGTTTTATTTTGGATACGCGTTATATCCACAATGCGATGTGTGTCGGACGAGCTACACCTTAAAGGACCCACGATAACCGGGCGTAAGTATAAAATATATCAAAGATGGAAGAGTTTGAGTAGGTAAGAAAACCAAGATCAATATTACCGATATAGACCGATAAATATTATATATACCCTCATAGGCGAATATTCTAATAAATTTAAGAGTTGTCATTGATATACGTGATAATTAATTTAACTATTTTAATTGTAGTTCACGTCAATTTACAATATCGATAAATTCATTCGTACATTTTGTGACAGTTTTTAATATTATTTACATTTTAGACTTTGAGTGAAACGAAAAATGTATTGGTGTTGCAATGATTTGTGTCTTTTTTTTATGTCTAAAGACACTTTTTTAGTCGAAGTAATGCTCCAAATTTCACGTATAGCATAATGTTTCCTGTAGGAAAGCAGATGTAGTTGATACTTTATTTATGCCATTTGTCAAAATTCTCTAAATTGACCTTATGCGATAGGAAAAACTACAATTTTTGTTATTTCTCAATATTTTACAATAATGTTAAATACAATTTTTAAAAAACAAAGTAATAAATCGTCGCATTCGAAAAAAAACATTTTGAGCGAAGTTCTGTCAGATATAATAGGTATTTGGTATTTAGGTAACTACTTTTAGGGTTTTATAGTCATTTATATTGAAATTGAAATTTTTATTTTGTGTTCATATGTGTCTTAATATATGTGATAAAATTTTGGAACTCTTACTTTGAAATCTAAATGTAAAATGAGTATACGTAATTAGGCGTTTTTTTTTTTTTTTTTTTTTTTATTGCAAATTTTAATTAAAATTCAACTCTATCCTTTTTACACCCCTGTATCCCTCCACACCAGTATCTTCTATTTTTTCTCTTTTCAACGTTTTCTGTTTACCAGCAATGCGATTTCTACACGAAAAAGTTTTGTAGTGAGCCCCTGTTATAATTCTGACAATTTCCCAATAAAAACTGTATGAATTTAACTTCGCGTGCGCATACAACATCGTCATATAGTGCAATTTTTGCCTCGTGACGCTTTTCCCGTCTCAATTAATTATTATTTTACATTAATATACTCGTATATAATATATTGTTACGCTAAAACTTTTGATCAAATTTGTATTTTATTCCCAGTATTTGAAGTTTGCTATTATAGTTTATGTAATTATTGCGATTCCAAACTACATTTAATATAATATATTATATTAATATTGCTCGCGGTCTGCAAATTAATTACGATCGTCATATTATTCCGTAGTCTTCTCGAACAAAGGGTTTCTTTGAATATCGTCTGCATTGGTAACGTATATACGTTATAAATATATATGTGTGTACTGTTTACTGTGTACATAGATTTTTCATATCTCGTGTATATATCCCATACGGCATAAATGCATTTAATATTGGTATCATATTATTATACCACTAATACCGCGGTAAGAGCATAGTAGGTACTTAATATATACGCATGTATATATTATAATAATAATATATGGTACCGTGGTTTTACAAAATTCTGCGGATAGATCAAAGTAACTCCGCGATCAAATGTGTATATTATATACATTGAAGAAGTGCATACACGAGAAACGTGTGTTTTTAACACAGTTATTAAGATTATCGATCATTTTCTATACTGAAAATTAAAATCGAGACGTCTTTGGACACTTTTTAAAGGGACGTTATTTTGTATAGATATAATATATTATAGTAATTGTTGTAATTATATTTATATAAATATATAAATTCAATAAAAGATAAATCAATTTGTATGAATATACAAATTAATTAATTTAAATTAAAGTTTTCATAGTCATTTATTTAATTTGTTTTTTGTTAGCTAACACCTTAGTTAATATTTAATTTAAAGTATATAAACATAACATATTATTGCACGATTTGTATTTATAATTTCACTAATTACTGGGTAATTAGTAAAATTTATATTGAAAAATAAATCATAGGGTTCTATCCTTCATATATCCCACCATGTAATAGTGTACAAAAACCTGGTCAGAAAATATTATAATGATTATGAATATAATATTATACTTACAAACCATATTAAAACGTAGCAAGTATAGCTGCGAATTATATTATAATGTCCAGATAGATAGTGACATTATAGTATGTAAAAATGACTAATTTACTATTTTTCGCATTTCGCCCAGAAACACATCATACCTACTTTATAATATTTCTTGCGTTGGACGTTCCATAATTTATTAAAAAGTAATAGCGTTTTAGACTTTATTATACTTATGCTGAAATGTGAAAAACGACTATATAATTTTAATAACCACACGATATAGTACGGTATAAGTATAAGGAGACGTGACCGCAGAACGGGTGTAAAGAAATTCGTATAAAAATAAACGATATACGTATTATATTATATACTCTCGTGTACATCATTATTCCGTTTTTCTGTGGTTAATATTGGTTAAATTCTGGTTACCAACCTAACCTGATCCGAATATCCGATGTTAAACCGAATTTTACAATACTAGCGGATCGCTACCAGATTTACGCGCGTGTAGATACATAATAAATATGTATATTATTGACCGGCGAAGAGTTTATATAAAAAGTCGTATATACTTTTATACGTGACCGTGATAATGTTGTATGATATATAAAATATACCTAGGTATATGTGGATAGACGTATACGTATAATGTATATTTATACGGTTTGTCAGTACAGACTACAGAATAACCGGCGCGCAAAAAAGCATTGAAATATTAAACCGCACATTTTGCGGGCGACCGAACCAGAGAACGATATATTATTATAGTAGGAAACACGATTGGTAAAGAAACCCGAACGGTAAACAATATTATTATTATTATTATTATTATTATTATTATTATTATCATTAATTAAACGCGCGGGTATAGATTTTTTGTCTCTATATGCGATGATAATTATTACGGGTAAAAGATATCGTTTTACATAATGCATATAGACATATTGTTATATTAATATATTATTATTATTATTATTATTATTATTATTATTATTATTATTATTAT
>JAIUCT010000022.1:9791399-9856745 GCA_021307375.1 Tetraneura akinire
TGAATAATCAAAATTATCATATGTTGAATACAATTCTTTAGACCTGCGATTTGGTCGCAATTGACAACGGAGGTAATGTCCGTTCGACAGCGACCACAGCAAGCCCTGACACATTTTTGTATTTACAAATATAATTAGTCCAAGCGATTAGGATTGCTCTTACCGGTGGAAGACGTGGTTAACATAGTAGTCGGGTTAGTGCGCGACGAATTTATGTACTTGAACAACCAGACAACACAAATGAATTAAAACCTATAGGATATGCATCTCGAAAAGTTTTGGAAAAAGAAAAAACATATTCATCAACAACAGTAGAATTACTTGGATTAGTATTTTATATAATATATTTTAGAGAAAACTTATGGGGACGAAAATTTATCGTATATTCAGATAATATAAGCATACAGTATTATTAAAATTATAAAATTCCCTCTGCTAGAATAACAAGACTAGCATTAAAAATACTTGATTATGATTTTGTAGTAAAACAAAGCAGGAAAAGATAACAAAGTAGTCAATTGTCTATCTCAGTGTTTCCCAAAGTGGGCGATATTGCCCCCTTGGGGGCGCTAAAGCTATCCAGGGGGGCAATGGAAGTTACAAGCTATCCAGGGGGGTAATAGAAGTTACAAGCTTAATTGGGGGGCATTTCATTACAAAAAGGGGGCGGTGATAGTTTCATTAGATTCTGCAAAATTAGAAGAAGAATTGATAGAAGTAACTACAAATGAGGAATTAAAATTAAAGTTCAAGGAAGGTTACCAAGTATTCTGGCTACAAAAGCAGATACCTATACTTTATCCTGGATTGTGGGCGGTTGTACAAACTTTTCTGATCGTATTTCCATCATCCTACTTGGTTGAACGTGGATTTAGTGCAGTAACCAATCTACTCACTAAAAAAAGACAACGGTTACAAATAACTAATCGTGGAGACTTAAGAATGCTGCTTACGAAAATCGAACCTAATATCAACGAACTTCTAGCAAAACACCAACCACATCCATCTCATTAAGATATTTTTTTTTTGATTTGTACCTATACATTATATATATACTCGTATTTACAAACAATAAATTTCATTTTTCATTGCACATGTTACTTTTGTAACAATATTTTTTTAAGGGGGCGTCTGTCGGATTTTTTTTTGGAAGTGGGCGGTAAAGATAAAAAGTTTGGGAAACACTGGTCTATCTAGAGAACATTATAAAATAAATATAATAGACAACGTAATTTTCAAACACAATACAACTCGTAACACACACTGAGGATATACCTACTCAATATAAATATTCTAAAAGATACATATCCCAAAGAAAGAAATATAATAAAAAGTCAACAAAATAATCCATTTTTCTCAGAAATAATACAAGCATTAAACAACGAACCACAACATCTAACAAATATAAAAAAATTACTGAGAAAATATATTATAACTAATCAAAGTTTATATTATAAACGATTTATTCCAAATCAAAATATAGAAATTGTGATTGTAATACCGAAAGAACTCATACACAATATTATTAAGGTATATCATATCCACCGCTATCAGGTCATATGGGTATAACAAAAACTATAAAAGCAATACAAATTAAATATTATTGGCCGACCCTAATAAACGATACAACACACTTTATAAAAACTTGCCACGGATGTCAAATTAATAAAAATTCACATAAAAAAACCAGACAGATATCTACAACCGATTCGGTCACACACTTGTAAACCACTTGAAAGAATAACCACAGACTTCTTAGGTCTGTTGCCGACAAGTAAAAATAAAAATTACATATTAGTATTAACGTACCAGAGCTCTAAATACGTGTTCGCCAAGGCTACGAAGACGTCTGACGCCAACACTGTTGCCAAATTATGCCAATTTCTCATACACATTGTCACCACGTACGGTGTGCCGCGTTTTATTATTTCGGACAGAGGTTTACACTTTAAGAATAATTTATTAGCCGAAGTTTGTATTAATTTCGGAATAAAACAAATATTTTCATCAAGTTACTCTCCTCAATCACAAGGTTTCACTAAAATTATAAACGGTGTAATCTGTCAAGCAATAAGACATTACATAAAAGAAAATAATCAATCTAGATGGTCATTTTATTTACCATATATAATTTTTGGATATAATAACACCTTAAATTTCCACTAATTATTATAGTCCATTTTATGGATTTAATCCTAATTTAGGAATTGATATACAAATAATACCTGAAATTTTATCGTAAGATATAAAAAAATCATTAGAGGAACTAAACCAAGTTAAACAAAAAATACCAGAATATATATAAAAAAAAAGCACGATATACACAAAAATAATATGATAAAACACATAAATTAACTCAATATGAACAAAATCACGTAGTTTTAGTCAAATTCCCATTTCAACAACAAAATAAAACATCTAAACTAGCTCCGAAATATAGAGGACCATTTAAAATCATATCTAAAATAAATGATGTAAATTATTTAGTAGAATTAATATTAAACAACAAATTAACTAAAGACATTATTCATATTGGGCGATTGAAACCATACTTCGAAAGAACCCACATCGAAGAGGCACATCAATCAAATCAATGAGGTAAAACTAACAAAAAATAACACAAATACAAAAACTAAATAAAATATACAAAATACATATAACATCACGACAAGTACATAATATTAATAAAAAAAATGATAAAAACTATTAAAAACATTTATTACATTTTGACAATATCCATAACAACTATTACGTTAACTTATTACGCAAATGCATTTTTTCTTATGACTGCACGGGTCACATTTAAACATAACGGCATTCAATACATTAAATGTAGAATATTGTAATTTACTCATACGTTTAAAAATCGAAAACATACAAAAAAATCAGAAATACGAACCATACAATTTCAAGCCTGTCACATAACAGCTGACTATTTAATAACAAGATGTTTAACATTTGATGATGCGCAAATAATCAAAAACGGATTCTACACAGAACTTATACAGATTGGAGCAGCGCGTTGTGTAGAGGCGCAAAAGCACCTAACATACACGCTTGCTCCTGGAAATACTATATCCAATATTAAAATAAATGAAACAATGTACTAATCAGCAATAATAAAAGGATACACAGATAACTTTGGAAATTGCAAAGGTAAAATGTACAAAACAGATACAATCGACCTGCAAGACGTTATAGTTCAAGCCGAATATAAAATAACACTATCGGAAGGTATAGCACTCGCTAACACCAACGAAAACATTCTCATACTTCCTACAGGCACTCGATTAAAATTATCTGACTCATATGGAATAGACTCGCACAAAGGAGGTGTGGGACATTGGGACAACCACAAAGACGCTGACTGTACACTAAACGATTACGACACACTATATGAAAGACTAGCAACACTAATAACGTCAACGATGTCTAAACACATCTATAATTTCAAAAATGTTTTTAGTACAAACCGACCGCATAGCTTTCGCACTTAAACACATTGACAACGGATACGCCTGTGACATACCAATCATCACAACTGAACAACCACGATTAGTAATACTAACATAACCTATTGGTTATTAACCTATTTAGCTTATTTTCACACGAAACCAATCTCAACATACAACACTGACTTAATAAACAAAAAAAATCAACCCCACTATTAAAACAAATACATCCAAATCAAAACTCACAAATTAACAACTTATCGAAAGAAACAATACATTCATATATAAATTCATACACTAACCCCCGTAATAGTAACATGAAATAGCCACACAGACAAAGCCATATTAGAACACCTACACGTACAAAACATAATATTAAACTTAACCAGTTATGAAAACTACAATAACGGTCACTTATATATAAATCTAACTAACTTTAATAATCACGAGATCATAAAACGAAAATATTTAGGTTACTTACGTAAAAGAGGCAGACTGCTGTACTTGGAAGAAACACACAAAGCAACATTGTGTATAACAAATTATAATTTAAACTACACTAAGTGACAGATGTAATCTTAACAACATGTATATTAAATTATTTATACAACGATGACAAACAATAAACAATTTTTAGTTTTTAAAATAAAATTTTTGACCAAAATGGGAAAATATTAAATATAATTATTTTAATATAACAAAAATTAAACTACTTACAAAACATTATTATACCTAAGCAAACATAATTCAACAAAATATATGAAAAAAAAACAAAAATTTAATTTACTAATAAGACATTATTTTAATATTATGTAAGTTATAAAAAAATAACGAAAATGTAATTACTAACAAAATATTATACTAACCGAACATTATTTAAAAGAAGAATAAATTACTAATAAAACATTAATTTAAGTAAAATTATTTAAAAAAAAAAATAATAATTAATGTTTTAAACCTAACCTTATAAGATATTACTAATAATATATTATATGAAAATAAAAAAACAAGTTAACTTCTTTAAGTTACAATATTTAATAAATATGTCATTAATTCATTATTTACTATAACTATATAAAATTTCAATTTACACATTTTAATTAATGACACCAATAAACAATTACATAGAAATTTCGAGAATATTGCAATATTGGAATAAATGAAAAATAAATATTACGAAGAATAATATTCTACAAATATACGAGTACATAATAATCGTTCTGTGTACCACAATATATTATAAATCAACATACAACAGAGATCATAACAATATACTTGTAATAATATCATGAAATACAATTTTTTTACGGACATTACTTGTAGCTTGATTTCACAAAAAACTCGAATTAACCATAACGTAAATACGCGTTGACCATCGTGTTATACAGTAAAAATAAGACTAACAACAAAATGGTCAGAGTCCTTAGACACTCTTAAAAGTACTTAAAACACTTGACTTAGAACAATGGTTCTCAACCATTTTCGATTTGTGTCACCTTTATTAACGATTATTATATACTTGGTCACCCTACAATCGAAATATAGTTACAGTAATTATATTAATGTATTGAATATCAAGGTTTTTATTAAACAACAGACGTTACTCCGACGTAATGGTCATTAAGACAGTAGATTTTATTTAAAAAAAAATTAAATTCTCTTATTTTTTCTTATACCTTCAATAATTTATGTCACCCTTATTAATTATGTCACTCCAGGGAGACATGACATGTCATCCAGGTTGTGAATCACTGTCTTAGAATAATAGACACATAAATACACCACACTATATAATTAATAGTGAGTTAGAAGAAACGACGATTATAATACTAACTCGCACTTATAAAATGTCAATACGTGCGCATACACATCTTAATTATAGGCCAATAGATAACCTTACTAAATAATAATAATATACTAAGGCACAGATGTTAAAATATTTAAAAAACTTAAGTATAATTTTTGTTAATATTAAGAAATATTATAATTAGATTCTATTACTCATATATGAAACTAACACTAGCCATAAGAATTGTAACACTTATTTTATATAAATGACCAGTTGATATACATAAAAATCACAAACTAAATACTCATTCTATACGCAAAAACATATTTAGAAGATTAGTATAATTCGGAATCTTCACATTGAGGCGGTACGGTCTCGGTGTCACCGTAGTCCGCACTCTCAGTGGTGGATGAAAGGATGGGTCCACTTGTCTGACGAATACAAATACGTACCGATCTGACGAGGTGTCGTAGACGAGCAACGGCCCGTCCAGACTGTCGTTGTCGGTTAGCATGTCGGTGTGGCGGTGGTCCGGCTTGACGGGCGGAGGCCAAAAGCTCCACCTGATTCGCCGTTTAGGTCGAGCAGCACAATTCAGTCGTCCCTTCGAGTCTCCTTTCCATAGTTGGATTGGAGGTCTCGGTGTGTACTAGCGCACCGCCTAGGTTGGTGGCTGACTAGGAAGACAGATCGCACCCAACATCGTTCGTAAAGGTGTACGCACCATATCGGGCCGTGTCAACATCAACACACACATATCTCGATAATTCTACTAAATTCTATTTCCTCAACATTGAATATAAATCAATAAAAAATGACGTTAGCTGGTATACATGAGATAAAATTGATAAATACCAGGAAATAATATATGAAAATTCACATAACACAATATATTCCTTCAACACAGATTCCATTAACAAATACATCTCAAACGGTGTAAATGGAATCAAACGGTGAATCAAAACTAATATTTTTATAAAGTAATTATTAATATTTACATCGAATTATAAGAATCATTGGACATTAATATGTGCAAAATGCAGAAACAAAAAACAAATACATCAAACATTTGACAGTCTGCATATTTGTAATACTGACCACCCAAATTTTGTACTCAAATTCCTAATCGAATGGAAAAAATATAATAACATAACACCATCACATTGGAAAATCATACAAGGGTCAACACCACAACAATTAATTGGGTATGATTGTGGACCTTGGACATTAAAAATAGCTAAATGTCTACTCCTAAATGAACAAAAATCAAATTTTCGTAAAATGACATGCCAAATATTCTCATGTCACTAAATGATGCCGGCAGTACACATTTGCCGAGATAACGCGAGAGCAACCGAGCGCAAGAATGAACTGGATGCGCTCGTGTCGCCTCGTCTCGCCTCGACAGCGCTCGGTCTGGAGGCGGTTTTTTGTGCACGAGTCAAAGGCGACGAGACAAATTCAATACTAAACAAAAAATGTGAGGGCCTGTAAGCCAAGGTAAACCGAGAATGTACTACGTGCACTCGCGCTTCCTCGCCTTGCCTAATGTCTCAACGAGAGTCTCGCCGAGACTGTCTCGGTGAATGTGTACTGCCGGCATGAGGAATTAGAAAAACGTAAAATTATAACAAAAAAGAAAAACAAACACACTCAAACTCAACAAATCACCATGTCAAAAGATGCAAGCACACAAACAACGAGGAGAAGAACGAACAGGAGCAAAAGAAGAAAAACTCAAAAAAATTTTGGATGACTAAAAACAAAACCATGGGTAATATATATATATATTTTTTTTTTTTTGTCTCTCTTTATCTCTAAATGTAAATGTATATCAATGGTGTCAATATACGCATATAAGCGAAAATTAATAATCTTGTAATAATATTAACAATTTAATATAAAAAAAAAAAAAAAAAAATGTCAAGTAACACAAAATTTAAATCAAAATGTATATCTATACTAATAATTAAAACGTATAATAAAATACTAACATAGATATAAAAAAAAAAAAATATAAAAAAAAAAAGTATACAACTAAAACTAACAATTTTATATTATATTCATTAATATTTACACACATATTGTATCACTACTAACCACACATATATTATACATTTTATTATATAAATACTATATTATACTAACACTAGAAATTATGATATATTTTATTTGATAACTATACATATATGATATTACATATTATAAAGAAAATAAAAAAAAAACTTACACTATTTATTAACAATTATTTTTATAATATTAAAAATTATATATTTATATCGATAATTTCTGATATTTGTGTTACAAAACCAATGTATTTTTATCATATTATATTCATACTTTATATTTAAATATGGATGTAAAACATCATTATTATGCCATATTGTATAACATATAAAACTTTGTAAAATTATTTGATTTATACAATAAACCGTGGGAACACGATATAAAAAAAGACATGTGTGCAATTTTTAATATATTAATATTGGTTTTTATTTCAATAAATGATTAAAGAAATATAGTGATGCAATACGACTAATACCAATCATATTAAAGAATACCCTTCTCACCCCCACTACAAATTATACTAAAACATTAATCTTGTACAATATTATACAGCGCTCCCTATTAACAATTATTTTAATTAAACAAGTGGGGATTCCAGGGAGCTTGCTTTGCAAAAAGCCGTTGCAGCTACACTTGACTGACCTTTTTTCGCACACCCGATTGACCGATGTTCCGACTCCCGTTTTTCGCATATTAATATTTTCTTAAGGGCCATGTTAAACTCTGTGAGATCGCATACGTATTCGCGGGCCTCATAGTTGTTTGTCTCATGTCATCCATTTAATTTATCCTTTACGAATGCGCGTATGTTCTGCATGGTTGCTGACGGATTCGCGGACCATGTTACTAGAGCTATGCGTCTTCATTAAATTGTATATATTTTTGTCACATTGGTTTTAGTCGTACTTGCTTTACTGATCTGTATTCATATTTAATACGTAAGGTATATCCTATGTATCACGTAGACCTGGATAATAAGTTAATGTGGTGATTTTCGCATAACGTGACACGTCCATTGAGTGGATGGGAAACGGTGATATCACGCATTAATTCTATATTACAATACAATCTTGTTTGTTAAGGAGGCTGTCCTAGTGGATGTGCACCTGAAGAAATTGTTGTGTTGTAGGTAAGTGCCCAAGCTCTAAGTTCACTGTTCCTTTATTGGACATTAAACTTGTGCTGGTGTCTAAGGTAATTAAACAAATAAGGTATATCACGACAGATCTATAGTAACGAGTATCGTACCACTCCCAGTATTTAATATTTAAATTCAACGTCGAGGATCAAAGGAAACCGTAAGTACAATTATAATAATATTTTCGTAGTGGAATGGGGAGTAGGATTAATATTATAATGCGGCAGGACATCATAGATACGAATAGGTTTCATACACACTCGTACGCCTTTATTATATTCACCGGTTGTCCCTTAATTTTCATTCATATTATTTTATTCCTATTCTTTTTATTCTATTACACAATATTTCTCTAATTCCCGAATAATTTTTTTATTTATTTAAAATTAATACATTAACTATTATAAATTGTAATTTACTTACTTGTATAATATACATATATAATATATAATAATATATAATAAATAATAATAATAATATATAATATATAATTAAATAAATGTGAAATCAATATCAATATACCTAATTATGAAAATAGAAATATTTAAATAATTTATAATGTGGCCTGCAAGTGTTTAAACTTTAAAGTTTAAAAATTCAATGGAAGAGAAACTGGTGTGGAAGGGATATAGGTGTAAGAGGATAGTGTTGAATTTTGATTAACATTTGAATGTTAAGTAATTTGGGGAGTATACTTCAGTAAAATTTTCAGACCCGACACCTGAAAACTCAAAACTGCCAATTTTATCAAAAATTAAATACATAAAAACAAGAATTTTACGAAATATTAAAAGCTTTATATTTAAAAGAAAGCGTAAATTAATTAAATAATCGTTACGGTACCAAAATTTAGAGATTCTCGTCTCTTTGTTATTGAACAGAGAAAAGTACATAATTTTACCTAAATACATTTTATATATTTAATGTATTAAATGTAATATAATGATATTATTTATTTGGTTTTATTTAGAATATCGAAGTCATATTTATTCTGTCATCAAGTTAATAGTTCTATTGCACGTTGCTTTATTTTCATCATGCATCATACGCCTTATAAATATATTTATAGAAGTAAGATTTAAATTAGTACATTATTTAAGAAATAAAAATGTCATATATATAATAAAATATGTTATTATGTACGTACAAATAAATTATTAGAATGATCTTACGATATGTTGATTACAAACTACAGCACTATACTAGTGACATTACCCGTTCCTTACTTACACCAATAAAAAAAAATCGTGAAATCCTTACTTATATTGTTTTTGATTTTAGACGTTTACTTCATGTACACATAATACATGCTTTAATCCAGTCCAACGAACAATGATAGAAAATCAACAAACTTTTTATGGTAATAATAACCAATGAACCGAATTGGGCGTGAATACAATCAATGAAAAAATGTTGACCATTTTCAATTAAAATAGGCAAAGATCTTGTTCTCACTAAGATAAATACATGATTTAAATCATGAAAAAATAATATTTTTGCCTGTATAATATTATATGGGATTATATACTAAATATAAAATAGACAAATAATTTCTAAATAAATTGTTATTGTTTCGTATACTATATTCGGTAATAAAAAATAATATAATTTATAAAATACAATTTAAAATAAAATTTAATATTATAATTTAAATCTAAATTATTTAACTAGAATTGTATGAAGTGTGGAATATAGATTGAGTAACCATGTACAAATATTTAGTAAATTAAATTTTTATTATAATAATTATATCATTGTAACAAATGTATAATAAATAGTATTCAATATTATAATACACGAAACAACAAAAGGACAAATATATTATTTAAAAGTAAAATTTATTTATATTAATATAAACATGAAATACTTTTTCTTTAATATTTATCGGCTTATTTTTAATATACTCTATATTAAAGGGCATTGTAAAATTAATAGATAAAGAATTTTAAAAGATAAAAAATAAAATATATCATATAAAATCCCTTAATATTTCTCCTAAATTGACATAATTAACAGAACATCACTTTAAATTATTGTTTATGATAATTTATTAATGCATTAAAATTTTAATCAAAATTCAACATCTAAATCCCTTCACAGCAGTATCAGTTTTTCTATTTATATTTTAAACAGCTATATAAGAAAAATGGTAAGTGTAATATTTAAAATAATTTAAAACTGAGTTAAGTAATATATGTATTTGAGCTTTAATAAAATTTTCACACCGAAAAACGCAAAATTTCCAATTTTATCCATCATTACAAAAATAAAACCGAGAATTTTAAGAAATATTCAAATTTCTATATTTTCTCAAAAATTAACCTATAATCGTTCCAAAATATTATCACGTATATTATATAGTACCTATGGGAATATCTAATACAATAACCTAACGTATTTTCGTTAATTCTTTGGTAGTTTTAACTACGGGATAAGTACTTTTTTCAGAAATTCATAATTGAATTAAGAAAAGTACCAACTAGACAATATTCTCTTATCGAATTATATTCTAATTTTGGTAATAGGACCATTTTTTCCTGGTTATAGATGATGTGTTTACCAAGCACGTATTCAGGATCAATTTTCGGGAGGGGGAAATTGGGAAAAGTATAAATACAATTTATACATAAATTTTTTAGTTAGTCTTTGTTATATTATAAATATAAAACTACTTTAAAAATTTCGGGTGGGGGGGGGGGGGTTGAACCCCTAAAACCCCCCTGGATACGAGCTTGGTGTTTACTACAAACTAAAAAAAAAAGACATCACACATCCATTGTAAAACCAATAATACATACTTTGCTTTTCTCAAAATCTAAAATATGTTTTATTTACATAATATATTATATAATTAAATAGCATGATATAATATAAATATAATATAATATAATAAATTAATTATTGAAGATATAATGCGCAAAAGTTTTTTCCATTTTATACGCGTGCAGTATGTAATCGGCGACGAGTGTTTGTCAAATACAAAAATATTCCAGCTTTATGTTGAATAACCATTGCTCTCGTTAATAGTGTCCGGTGTCCGTCATATCGTGATTTTAACTAGTCGATGTTTGAAACTGCAGCGTGGTTTAATTAATAATTATAATATATCGTATAAATTCTAATACTAAATATGTTTGTGAATATTAAAAGAAAAAAATATAATATTTTGATTATGTTTACTCTTATCAAATGAAAAAAATTACACTATTTATAATAATTATTTTTAACAAAATAAATACATGCAAATTTTTATTTATTATAATTTATAACGCTATAATTTTGAAATATTAGGTACATTTATAGATTCATTAGTAAATTAAAATTAATTGTGTATAGTTTGTTCATGATTCTTTTAGTTTGTCGATGTTAGAGTTTATCAATACTGATGTTATACTATAAGAACTCCGTACAATCTGAAAAATAATAATCGTATTAATAATATTGAAATATTATTCAAAAACGTCATGTCCAATAAATACAGTTGCGAGCATGGGTAGTTCAATGTACTTTGTCGGAGTCAAGTTAATTTTTAAATTATTCGAGCTGTTCATTCGCATTGCGAGTAACATTTGTTTTTTATTCGAAATGTCCCACTCGGTCCATTCACTGCTGTACATTCCGAAATTTACTGCTTGTTTCTGAAACATAATGTCTATTATTTCAATAAAATTACATAATAATATTCGATTCGAGTATGGAATGATACATTATGGTCACAAATAATATAACAATATGATAATGTATTGTCATTTACCTTATCGTTCACGAGATGATACAAACTATAGTAAACATACGATTGAATTCCAATAGTTAGTAATGTATACAGAAATCTCAATACGTCGGAATTAAATATTGTTCCACTTTTAGTGTAATACTAATAATACATAAATTAAAGTTATAATTAAATAATTATAATAATATAAAATATTATAGTTTATGCATATCAACAATTAAATAATTATAATAATATAATTAATAATTATCGTTAACATTATCATCTCACCATCACAATTAAATAAGGCATCGTTATCATTCCCGTCGTGTCTCCTACCGTATACATATACACGACCGGCCGCGATATTTTATAGAACATTTTCAAATGTCTGAAATTATTTATAGAACATAATAATATTACGTTATGTAAATTGTATATTTTAATTTATTATAAAAAGCAAATATACGATTAGAAGAACACTTAAAATGGAATTGACGACAAAATTTGAATGCCTAGGTACAACGTGTGATATGCAAGTAGAGTTTTGGTCTGATGTCGATGTAGGTATAAAATATACGCAATACATCCAAATAGAATTAATAAATAATTAAGTAATATTAATTTTCATGCGTAGAAATTTTAAACGGTAGGTATAAACCATAATATGCGTTATATCGTTAATAAGTAGTGAATAATTAAGTTTTTTCTAAATAGTAAAATATTATATGTAGGTACTTAGGACACTTAGGTAGTATTAAATCATTATAAATAACATATAAAAATTAAAAATTAAATTTAACGTTATTTAGAATAAAATATATATAAATTTTTTCTAAATAATATAGATCAAATAAATGTAGTTTTCTCTTTTATGTATAATAAGTTTTATAATAAACGAAATAAAATAATAAATAATTTTAAATATTAATAAGCAAAATAATGAAACAATAAAATAAAAAGTACCTAGTTAGTTTATTTCGACGTGTTCAA
Organism: Tetraneura akinire; assembly: GCA_021307375.1. Classification (NCBI taxonomy): domain Eukaryota; kingdom Metazoa; phylum Arthropoda; class Insecta; order Hemiptera; family Aphididae; genus Tetraneura; species Tetraneura akinire. Next base: position 9,804,551 of record JAIUCT010000022.1, read on the forward strand.
CTCAATAAAATAATATTTTGTCATGTAATTATATACCTACTATATAATTATAAAAGTTGTAATAAATCGATATAAGTACATACATAAACAAAACACAATATGAATTTCGCGATGATAAAAATATTCTACTAATTAATTTATTCTTTTCATTATTAACAACATATATAGGTAGATGTAATATAATTTATGTGTCTTTCATTAATATTAATAGATATTTCTTTGATTACAATTTAGATATCAACGTAAGAGTTCTCAAATTTTATTACGTGTACCTATATGTTACATCAGTAAAATTTTTAAGAATCTAAGTTCAAAATTGCTTAAGTTATCGTGAAATATTGAAATAGATTTTGTCAAAATTTCAGATTTCGTAGAAAATTCCGTATTTTTGTCATTTTTTGGTAGTTTTTCCTGTCGCATAGGGTCAATTTTAAGAAATTTGAAAAATGACCAAAACAAAGTACCAACTACCACTACTTTACTACCGAAAACGTATTATATTCATGAAAATCAGAACATTATTTTTGGTCGACAAGGTGTCTACAGATATATACCTGTATATATACCTATAAAAAAGACAGACATAGATCATTATAAAACTAATGCATTCCTCGCTACTCTTTGAATCTAAAATTATAATATACATTATTATAGTATAGCATATTATAGTTGTAACTTATAAGCTAGTTTAAATGAATCTTTAACGGTAAGTAATATTATGTATTATAAATAAATGTCCAAGTATTTAAATATAAAATTTATGGTTATATTTTAATCATATTTACTTATAAACATTGCAAGATTCAATATTAATTGATATAAACTCTTTTTGAATCGTATCGTTACTTATAAGTTCTTTCCCTAAAATAAACATATAAATAAAATTAGAAAAATGGCAATAAAACATTTTGTGTTACAACTTACAATTATTGAATAATATTTTAATTCTCAATGACAAATAATTCGTATTTAATAATATTTATTTATTTGGAAAAATATCGAATTTATAAAATTCTTATGAAATGTAATGATGGAAGAGAACAATTATATTAAAAATTTTAAATCGACTTACCGTTTTCAGTTTTCAGTAGTTTATCAGTAAATGGAATATGTTCATACGCTGATGATATAATTTCATAGTAATTAGATATCACCTGAAGTATAGCGATTAGAAAAATATCAAATATGACCAATCCATATGCAGAATATAAAGTCATAACGCTTTCAATTACATATATGGTATTATAAAATTTGTTATAAGTATTCACGGAAATTGGATACTTCAAATTAATGACATTGATTTTGGGAATATTTTCATTATTTTGTGTTTGTATATTATTATCAACATGATGGTTATTTAAAATAACAATTGGTACAATCATCCACATTATTCCTGTCGACATAAATAAGATAAAATACCAAATGAAAATTGTTGATAAATGATGTCCGCGATGTACGAGTTTAAAATATTTTTGTCGACAATATTTATTAGAAAAAAACGACTCGTGTGCAATGTTAAATAACTTCAACAATTTTTCAGCGTTACAGATTATTATAATCATTTTTACATTCCCAACCGTAATACAAGCGATGTAAAATAGAGTTTGCATAGATTTGAACACGTCGTCTAAGGAATAATTATCAATTTGATATGTATAACCAGATAATCCTACGACAGTAATCACTGTTGTTATTGTAACTAACATAATATTTATAATTTTGTATATGTTATAACCATATATTTTTACAGCATCTGGATCAATTAATTGATAAAAACCAATTATTTTAAATAATGTCAAATTTATCGCATAATTTTTCTCCGTTTTCATGATTGATTGAATAAATTAAAATTCTTATTGAAATAACCTAAAAATAAACACAAATAAAGAACATTAATGAAAATTATATATAAAATATATTATTAAACATAAAGGGATAATAAGTTAATTATATTTTACTATACCTGTAATAGTATAATGTCTAAATAACTTTAAAACTTTATTCGAAATAATAATTAGTCCTTATTACCTAAAATTAATTACATGAAACTATTCCAAAATAATTTTACTCAACACATTATAATTAATTTATAAAACATATAGTTCTATTTTGATTTAGGTAATTAAAATTATTTATAAACAATATTATTATACATAAAGGGATAATAAGTAAATTATATTTTACTACCTGTAATATCTAAATAACTTTAAAACTTTATTCGAAATAATAATTAGTCCTTATTACCTACCTAAAATTAATTACCTACATAAAAGATAAAACTATTCCAAAATAATTTTACTCAACATATTATAATTAATTTATAAAACATATAGTTCTATTTTAATTTAGGTAATTAAGGAATCTGAGGAATCAATAACTGAGTTTAAATAAATAAACATTAAAAGTTTAGTTTATCAGTAATAATTTTAGATTTTGAACGAAGCCAAAAATGTATTAATTTTAAATAATGTGCGTGTCTTTTTTATGTACGAGATATGTCGATAATTGTTTGACCCAAAATAATGTTACGATTTGTACGAATAAAAATATATGTTTTCGGTTGGAAAGTGGATGTAGTTGGTACTTTATTTAAGTCATTTTCAAATTTCTCAAAATTGGCCCTATGGGATAAAAAAAAATTACCATAAAATGAGAAAAATACGACGTTTTTCACGAAAACTGAAATTTTGATGAAATTAATTTCAATATTTCACGATAACTATAATTGTTTTTTTTTTTTTGCAACTGTTAGTATAGAAAAAAGAACTGATACTACTGTGGAAGGACTGGAAGGGATACCTAAAAATCAAAAGCAGGTAGTGTTTAATTTTGACTAAAATTTGAATTCAATGATAAATCTTTATATTTGGAAAACGCTTCTGAGTGAAGTACTGTCAAATTTGAGTAATTAGGTGACTCATTCAGGTGTTTTATGGGCATTAAAATTAAACATAGAAACTGATAAATTAAATAATTGTAATCAATACATATATTGTTTGACGAACTTCACTCGAAATGGTTTTCACGAATGTAATGTTGTATCAATTGCATTCAAAATTCAGTACTATCCTCTATAGACCTGTATCCCTTCCACAACTTTTATTTTAAACAGCTATATAAAAAATGAAATTGGTATAATTGTTATATTCACAATAATTTGGAACTGAGTTAATCAATATGTATTTGAGATTCAATAAAACTTTCAAATTTGTTGTCCTTTTTATTAAACATTATTTCAACATTTTCTCAAATAATTATAACGTCGCCTTTCCATAATTGCATATGGAATATATAATACTTATGTGAACATCCAATTAAATTTCCAAGCCTCTAAGTTCAATATTTTCTAAAATCTTTTGTTACTTTAAAAATTATTTCGTAAAATATTTTTAAAAAAAATAAATAAATCAATATAGGTATCAAAATATCAAAATATAACAATATCAATAAATTTTAATTTTTTTCAAACTTCAAAATGTTTTTTTTAATGTTTTACCTAGTTATAATTTTATTAGTTATCTTGTTAAAATAAACTTGAACTATTGTAGTTATTTTATAATTATTTATTTGGAATGACTTCTAAATAAAATTAATTTTAATTTAAAAACAATTTTTTTTACTCGACTATCTGTTTTAGAAAATTTAGAAATATTTTATTAATTTTAATACCTACACGTATTATAATATTATTATTTTATTAATTTATTCAATCTATGGAAAAAAATGATGATTTTATTAAATATTTTACTCTGTATGGAAGAAATTTTCAAAGACGTAAACATTAGTTATTGGTATAAACTATAAAAAATATTTTAATTTAATTTTGTTTTTAATAATAATTGCACTTGCAGTTCGTGTAGAAAAGTAAGAATATTAAAGAAATATATTTATTTGAATTCTAAAATAATATACGTACTTAACAATAAAACGTACCTGCTGCTAGATTAGATTAGGTTAGGTTACCTGTCACTGCAATCACTTGTGTCGGAATTATAACTAATAGACAATAGTAGGTGTATTGAAAATATATACTGTTATACTATGAAATCCGAACAATGTGGTAGTAAAAAAAATACATTTTTAAGTTTATTTTATAACCACCTTGTCATTTATTATTTATATTTACAAACTACTATCAACAATGGTTTACGTTAAAATTGTCATTTATTATTAAAGAAAAAACTAGTATATATCACAGTAAACTTTAGATCTAAAACTATAGGTTGGCATTTAGAATAAAGTTTTTTCTGAGAACCATAGCCATAACCTAACCATATGTTTATATAAATATTCAATATGCAATTCGTATAATATAATATGTGAAGTTAAGTACATGTGCGTGCAAAACTTACTTGGGTACCTACGTATTTTCTAAAACAATCGTTATTATTTGCGTGACTATAGGTCAGTAATAAATAAGTAGGTACTTTTTTTATATTGAGTAAAGAGCCTTTTAGTATCTGACAATACTTCCTTCCGAATCGTTTTTCATTGCATTCTAATTTTAATCTGAACTCAACATATTGCAGACGTAATGTCACCGAGTCAAATTAACATGCACAACACAATATTTATAAATATATATATAAATACATATATATATATATATATGAAATTATATAAAAATATATATATATACCTAAATGAAATTTATTAAAATAATTTACTTAAAAAATATGTTAATAAAAAACACAATTTAATTAAATTCTAACTGGTAAATGTAAATACTACAATAGTATATAAATATATACCTAGTCATTTTTTTTTAAATAAAAACAAAAATATTTTAAATAAAACAGAAAAAGTATTTTCTATGAAAGATTTACAGTATAACATATCGCACAGGTACGTGAGGGCTCGGACGACAGACCGGTTATGGCGGTGGCTCACCGATCAACATCACCAGCGATACACGTATATATTATGTATTTGCATGTATTTCGATATGTATTTAATCTTCAATAAAAATTTTTGTCAATTTTATTTAACATTATTGTAAATATTGAGAAAAATAAGAAGAATCTATATAAATACTTTCAAAATCTATTTTACTAAAATTTCGACTTTAAACACTTGTAAAGAAAAAAATATGAAGACTTGAGATTTTTCTAATATTTTGGAACTACATCAAACAATATGTAAGTATACTCTAATAAAAAAATTTAATTTTTCAAAATGTTTTGTATTTTTATTAATTATTATTTTGAAATTATTGACAAGTAATAAGCACAATCATTAAGTACCTATATGGATTCTTAGATTTTTGATTGCACTAAAAATATCAACTTCAAACAACTATAATAAAAAAAATTAAGATTTAATTGAGACTAGGATTTTTGTAATATTTTGGTAACATGTTAAGTCATATAGTAGGTTAGGTTAGGTTAGGACTTCAGTAAAATTTTCTGACCTTAAAAGCCAAAATTCTCAGTTTTATCAAACATTATATATCTAAAGACGAGAATTTTAGGAAATATTTATAGTTCTATATTTTGTAGAAAAATTAACCTATTAGTTCTAAAATTTTATCACGTATATATAAATTACCTATGTGAACATCTAATCAAATTTTTAAGTTAAATATTGCCCGAGTTATAATAAAATATTAAAATACATTTTGTAAAAAGTTCAATTTGTGTGAAAAATGCCGTATTTTCGTCATTTGTTGATAATTTTACTTATCTCAATATTTTAATAATCTTATCTCAAATTTCTCTAAACTCAATTTTGATAAATTTGAATAATGTACCTAATTAAAATACCAATTACATCCATTTTTCAACTGAAATTATATGCTATTCGTGAAAAGCAAAGTATTATTTTGGGTCGAATGTCGAAAAAGTGTCTACTGACATGAAGAGAAAAAAGAAAATATAATTTGATAATTAAATAATTAATAACAATATTTTAACAATTTACATAATAACAATATAATGACACCAAATAAATAAATATAAATGAGTATATGAAATATGCTTACCAGATACCTACGAGTACATCAGTTACGTCTCGGCTCTAAAATAATACTAATTAAAAAATATTATGTTATTTTTTTTTTTAACATATACTTGTATAATTAAATATGACTTAAATAGGTATAATTATATTTATATATGAATAAAAGTATAAATTAATAAATGAAAAGTTTTTTAGTTAATAAAAGTTTCTAGAAAATCGACTATAGTAATAAAAATATGTATCTACCTAATAATAGGACTATTTGTTTATATTATGTATCATATAATTAATAATCATTTTCGATCGATATACAATTATTTATACGCTAACATTGACACGTATTAATAGAGTGGCATAGAATAAAAAGAGTTTATAAAATGTATACTAAAACCAACACGATTTAATTTGTTTTTCTTATAAATTTCCCAAAACCCAAATATAAAAAAGATGAGCTGGTACTCCTGCCGCACAGGATACAGGTGTGCGAATCATAGTGTTTAATTTTAATTAGAATTTGAATGCAATGATAAACCATTGCATTCGTAAAAACGATTCTGAGCGAAGTTCAGTAAGATTATAATTTTCGTTTGAACTAAAAATATCAACTTAAAACAGCTATAAATAAAAATTGAGATTAGGGATTTCTCTAATATTTTAGTATGATGTTATGTAATATGTAAGTATACTTCAGTAAAATTTTCAGACCCTAATACCAAAAATTGCCAATTTTATCAAACATTATATACGTAAAAACGAGAATTTTACGAAATATTCAAAGTCCAATATTTTGTAGAAAAATTAAAATAACGGTTCCAAAAATAAACCACATATATATAGTAGCTATGTGAACACCCAAAAAAATTTTCAAGTCTCTATCTTAAAAATTGCCCGAGTTATCGAGAAATATAGAAATGTGATTATTAAAATTATATAAATTACTCGTAGAATCGTAGCTTATGTATATATAGATATTACTACAGTAATATTTTGTCAATGTTGGAATAAAATTACAGGAATATTAAATAAAACATAAAATTTTAGAAAAAATTCAAAAATTTAGCCAGCACGTTGGCTTCGAACCGACCGACGAATTGAACATACTTCTGGGTCATATGCCTAAATCTACGAGTACCTACCTCCTATTAGATTGTAAAATTTGTTTAAATCAATATTCAAAGAGAATATACGAATTTGAACAATGGTTGAAATGAATAGTAGTATTATTAATAATAATAATAAACTAAACTAATATTTTAATGATATTTTATAAAATAATTAATGAAGAAAATTATTTTAGCATAATACGAGTATATAATATTATAATATTTATTTATTATTTATATTTTTGAAACATTGTCTACCAAAATTACAAATAATTTCTTAACAAGTAATTTTAAGCATTTCTACCTAAGTAGTATGTAGTTTTCTAGATATTGTTACGATTTTATCTTATAATAATTAATAATATAATTCTATAGGTTTAATGTTAATTTTTCCTTTTCTTATTTGATAATAAATACTAGAATTTAAACGTAGAAATCTAGACAATAATTGTAAAAATATTTATTAGTTTCACAACTATGCAAGTATATAATGATTGTAGATTTGTAGTGTAAACAATAATATCAATAATAAAGAATATATTTTATTATTAAAATCGTAATGCAATAAAATAACGAACGATATACTATGTTAAACTCGTATGTTAGGTACATTATAATATAATTGTATTCAAAATAATGTTTAACTGTTAATATAATAATTTGTTATAAAATATAATATAAAAAATTTAAAAAGTGTTACACAATTTAATTAAACACCTAACTGTAGTTACAAGAATAGCGTTTCAATAAGCTTATTACAAAATATATTATGCACGGTTAAAAATCCGTTCAAATTACTTTATTTTATTCCTAATATAATATATATATATTTTAAATTTAAAATTAATACTACCTACATATCCATTAGTTATGGTAAAAATATTAAAAACCGTGCAAAAAGGAATATTATTGTTCTTCAGAATGTGTTATCCATTTATTTATCAGTATGCAATAATACGTAACGTAAAATCGAATAAATAAAACATACCATTATTAACTATTACCTATAATACGTTTTGCTAAAGGTTGTGGAATATTCATATATCATTTCTTCTCAGTTCTCATCAGAAATAATATAAATTAACTTTAGACCGTTTATTAAACTCTATCAGTGAAACGTAAATATTAATTCATCAATTTGTAATGTAAGTAAACAAATATTAAAAATTTAAATAATCATTGAATTACCTACAACAAAATGTATTATCATAATGTGAGCTTAACAAAAAAAATTTAATAAATTTCAAGATGGTCTTTTAAGTCAATTAATAATATTATGAAATATAATTTAAAAATTGTCTAGTTGAATTAGTATAACCTTTAATGAATTCATGCATATTTGAGTGTTCATTTTAAATTTTGGTGCTTACATTATGATAGTAATGACGGATTATAAAACTAATAATTATTTAAATAAACAATTTTAGATTTTGACCAAAGCGACGAATTAATTATGATTTTAGAATATTATGTTGTATATTAATTTTTATTTTTTATGTATAATTATAAATCGATATCCGATTATCTGAAATAAGTTGAGATGTAATTTTTCAAATTTCCAATAGTTCACCTATTGAATGCTAGAAAAACCAACCAGACTTAAAAACGTAATTGATTTAAATATGTTTTTTTATGAAAGTATTAAATGAATGTAAAAACTACACGTTTATATTTTTTATACAAATTTTATCCGAAAAAATTGAAATTATCTTCAAATTATATTCCATATGTATTTAATATACATTGAATATTGTATATTATATATATATATATATATTATACATTTAAACATAAACCTATCTAATTTATACGTACACAATTTTCATACTTCTAGTTACACTAAAAGTAAATGCCCGATAATATTCATAGATATTTATATTTTTCTACTTTCAATTAATTTCCGTTTATGCTTACCGTTGAAATTCTCAGGCTTTTATTAACCTCATCGTGTTCTTATCATTAAATTAAACGCATATTCAATAATAAAATATTATTATCAAAACCTGGAAATGTTTACCTCACAAGCTATAAAAGTGTAAATACAATCCGAGATGAACAGGGTGGTAAAATTTAATTAATTTTTTATAAGATAATATTATATATTTTATATAGATAATATTATTAAGTACCCGTATTGAAAACAACAATATAACTTAAAACATTTAATAATATTATTATTATTTATTATACATATTTTGTCACCATCCTAGTACTTTTTTTTAATTTCATTAATGATTAAATTATATTTACTTAATAATATAAATAATCATTTTAATGATTATTATTTATGTATTATTTAAAAAATGCATAAAATTCATTTGAATTTCCACCATTATCCTAAATTTCTAAATTAAGTTTATAAGTTTAAATTATTTATAAAATATTATTAAACCACAAGTTTTAAATACCAATCATTAAAAATGACGAAAATAATGCACATTCTACATAGGTAGGTATAATTATATAATTTTCTGTTAGTATTATAATAATTATTAAAATAATAGAATTACTATATAAAAGATAAAAATTATAGATTAAAAATATATTATGATTATAGTTTGGACTAAATTAATGTCAAAAAAATATGTTATGACAATATTAGAAAAATATATAAAAATAATAAATTAATAACAAAACTCAAAATGTATTTCAAAACGTGTACTTAATTTAAATAATAAAATAATACTCGTAAAAAATAAAATTGATTCATTTTGTATTGTGTAGGATTATGAATGGTCAACAGCTACAGCAACCTAAATGTACCATGAAAATATTATTAATACTACCTATGATTATATTGACCGCGATAATAGCGTTATTATACAATCGTTCTGATCAAACATTTTTGAAGACTTCGATTTCGGCAAAAAAACTTTACCATATGGCTAATAAGGAATTAATTGCCGAAAACATTGATGAAATAAATGACCATATTGGACAAAATTATGAAATAAAGACACATACATCTGTTTCGAAGTTGACATCAGCAGTAACTGAAGAAACAAACAGGAAAAGCGACTCTTCATTAGAAGATTATAATATAGATAGCAATAACCACAACAAAAATAATGAAACCAAATATTTTCCATATGAATCTAGAATGTATCAAACAGACAAGAGGTATATTGATCTATTTTGTTTGGGGATTTTAATATTTATTTTTAAATTGCATGTTCTTTTGACAACATTATAAATTCGAAATTATTAACAAGAAAAATGTAAATATAAATTAAGTACCTACCTATCGAAGTTCAACTTTTATATTAACATTGTGTTTTTAATGGCAATCATTAATATTATTTAAATTGTTGACAGGCTATTAAATCACGATGACTATTCTAAAATAGGGGTAGAAAATTTATCAAAAAAAGATGCGTCTATCGGATATAAAAATCCATACGATTTAACTACAAATGTAGATAGTTATAAGGGAAATCAAATTCCAATTTATGGAACTGGATGGACAACAGTCGATCAACCAGAACAATGGCATTATGATGATTCCTCACCATCAAAAATATCAGTACATGGCAGTAGTTGGGATCGACCTTCCCATGTTCTCGAAAACTATAAATCATCAGCAGACCCATCAATCGCTCTCACTAAAGAAATATATAATAAAATTAATTTCCGAAAAATTGGTATATTGGCATTAATTAAATTTGGATTAGTCAAACTACAAGCTATTGGCTTCTTAAATATAGTATTCCTATTAGGTTTGAAACTAAAAATATTTATAATAGCGATATTTTTTAAGTTTTTTTTATTATTGAAATCTATAAAATTTTTAAATATCTTATCATTACCACTGTTAATTCTACAATTATTACCAGCTTTCATGCAACTACTTTCCATGGCGCAACAAATAATAGAAATGATAAGAAGATCTTCTCCTGAATCTAATTTTCAATCAAATCAATCAAGTATTTTACGACCTGGTACAATTTTTGGAAATCGTATTCCTAGCACTATAACAGGAACAACCGTTCCAGGAGGAAATATGTTAAATAACATTCCTGGTATGTCAACTGGTAATAGCAATACTATTCCACCACAAAATACTGGAACTCGTATGTCCGATTCGATTTCTGATACATACATTTTAAATAGCAAAATCGGCAACAGCATTTCTGCTGAAACAGGAATATCAGATTTTAAACTTGATAATAATATACTTAATGTTAGACATAACGAATCATTTAAGCTATTTGACTCGAGCTTGAATATTTTAGAAAAAGTATTAAACTCAGAAAAATGTATTGAAAGAATTGCCTGCCGAATTTCTGCAGCAGAAAAATTCGGTATATTGCCATTCTGGATTAATTGGTGAGCGTTAATATAAGTACATATTGTATTACATTTTTACATTATTGCATAATTGTTTCGATTTTACAGTTTTATCGATTATTATTATTAGTAGGTATTAATTTTTATCGTATAGGTATAATTTAATTATATACTCAGAAGTCAATCCAAACTAATCCTTGAGATATAAAGTATTATAAATAAAAAATAAATATATCATATATGACATTATTATATTAGGTAATCGATTTTACAAAGCTGAAACAAAAATATACAATTATTAAACTAGTATTTTAATGAAATAATCTTCATTAATAATATGAATGAACTTACTTAGAAGTCCATAACATAATATATGTGGATAATAAATATATATAATATAAATATCTAAATATTATATCATTTGGTTTTAATTAGGTATATTAATATTTTTTATTATGTATTGTAGGGTCTTTTACCACGTGTCAAAATTCATTCCAAATGACAAACTGGAAGTAGATTTCAAAATATATAAAGATGTCAATAATGAAGTGTATACTAAACTATCGACGACGGACAATTGGGAAAAGTGGTGTATTGAACGTTATGTTTGTAATAGTGATAAAAAATCAATTACGATCGATACAAATTAATAATAATTTCCATTTTATACTCGTATTTCACAAAACACATTAGTTCCTAGTAGAAATAAAATATTAATATAAAGCATTAAACGGAAAAATAAAAATGTAAAAATAGATCATAATATATAGGTACGTATTATAAGTTAATATACAATATTATATAGGTAGGTAGTGTTATTAATAACTTTATTAATTAATTAATAGTTGTAACGTTATATAATTAAAAAATCATTTAATATGTGTTTTTATATTATTACTATTTAGAAATTACTATCAAAAATATTTTCATAAAAATAAGATTATTCAATTGTAGAATATACAATAAACGATTTTATGTAAGTTTAAGTAGGTATATCTAATTGTTCTTTTCTTTATATCAATTTGTCCTCAATAATTTTTACTAAATAAAATAATATAAGTATTAAATATTTAAATTAGTTATTATTTATTAATAAAACAATAACATATAAAATATAACATAACATTAATAAACATCAATAGAAGGAATACAGGTGTGAAGAGGATAGTATTGAATTTCGATTAAAATTTGAATGCAATGATAAACCATTACATTCGGAAATACGATTTTGAATGAAGTTTGTCAGATAATAAATGTATTGATTAAAATTTTTACATTTTTTTTTCTTTTTTTCATCATTTTTTAGTTTTTTTTTTTTTTTTTTTTTTTTTTTTATCGCATAGGGTCAATTTTGAAAAATTCGAAAAATGACCTTAATAAAGTACCAACTACATCCATTTTTCGACCGAAATTATATGTTATTCGTAAATAGCAGAATATTATATTGAGTCAAAAAAGTGTCTTCCTTCATAATAACAAAACAATAAAACATTTTTTATAAATTAAATTATTATTTACCAATATTAAATTAATATAACATATTAATTACGATTATATAACTTTCCATTAATAAGATATTATAACAATATATTGTAACAATTAAATATAAAATAAATTATTTTTCGACATATCCTCTATTAATTGTATATATACGAGTATATATATATATATATATAATATATATTATATACTATTTTTTTTATCGATATTCAAAGGAACTATAATTTTTAAAAAAAAAACAATGAATAGTAATATTGTTATTATAAATATTTTTAATAACAATATTTTGTATGATTAATAATAATAAAAATAATAATATTAATAAGAAAAATAATAAAAATAAAAATTAATTATAATAATAATAATTGATTATAATGCAACAATTTTTATTTTGTAAATAATATAATTAGATAAATAAAAAAAATAATATTTTTTCTATTAATATTTCAACACGACTTTTCTGTAAACATATAAAATGATTTCTTATTAATTAAAATAAATTCTATAGCAAACTATTTAATTTTTTTATGTTATTTTTATTAGGTAGGCTATATAATTTATATACTTACACATCTTGGTTTTGTGGACCATAAATACTAAAGTGTAGATTTGGAATTTTTTCTGACGATTCAGGGTTATCATAATTTTCTGCTTTTCCATTTAAAGTAACTATAGTTATTGAATCTGATAATGTACGTTCATTGTCCTTTCGTTGTTTTATTGATTTCATTGAATCTGTGTACCTTTTATCTTTTTCTCTGAATCATATAAAATCGTATTAAATTGGATGTTTGTTTTTTCGTGTAGCATTAAGTAATGGATACATATATAATGTATAAATAATAAAATTGCATATCACCTGAAATAACGCTGTGTTAACGTTTTATTACTGTACATAATATTATTATGATATGTTGGTTCACAGATTTTACGTTGAGGCTCATTAAAATAATAATTATTAAGATGTTCATTATTTTTTTTTTTTTAAATTATCACTGTTTGTCTAAAAATTTACATATTACATAATATTAAATTGCAAATTTTTGTATTATTTTATCTTAATATTATAATTATTATTGTCTATATAGATTGCCATAATACCATTGAACCATCTTAATTATATAGGTGGGTACCAAATTATTTATTTTTCGATTTATGTGTTATATTAGTAACCTATCCATTACATAATTTAAATACCTACTATGAAACCTTTAATAATAAAAACTTGTCTCTTATTAACGTTGTTTATTGATAATAAAATATTATTTATTTATAATCTTTAGTGAGTATATATTTACGTATAGTTATAGGTACTTAATTACTTGATAATATATGAGATATATGAATCATCTAATCATTTCCTTAATACATAAAAACGATTATTTTATTTATTATTAAAAAAAAAAATTAGTATAATAACGTAATATTTGTATTACATGTTTTTTTATGTATTAAACCTATTTATTACATAAAATATATGCACGTCTCATATATGTATACTCGTATACGAGTATACCTAAGTGTTCCACTAAGACTATGCTTTCTAATAGGTATATATATATTATATTATAGATATTTTTTTATGTAAGTTTTACCTTAATAAACAATAATTATTAAAAACGGACCTTACTTTCCACGTAATTTCAGCATCATTATTATCTGCGTTTCTACATTTATTCGATTTACTCGTCGTATTATAAGTATTTGAATTACAGCCAGAAGAAATGTTGTTTTTAATTTTATTTTTCCACTTCAATATAGCCTCCTTTTGTTTTAATTTTAGTTCTTCAAATTTTATAAACCAATTTTCATGATCACGTACAGCATTATTTGAAATATCTATAATTATTTAAGTACACCATATATTATTGTAATAATAATATAATATTAAATATTATTAAATAACATTTTCAAAATGTATTAATTTATTACGGGATAAAGTTAATGAAGACGAGCTATGATACTATAATATAATTTAATTGTATTAATTTAATTTAATTTAATGTTTAATTAGTTACTCGAATTAAAAATTACAAAATTCCTTATAGATGTGAAAATAACAAATAAGAACTAGTGCATTGAAATACTAAAGTAGGTAGGTACAAATTATTATGTCTAAAGTCTTAAAACATTTTATAGCATATCAGTGATATCACTCAAGCAAAACGCATCTCTGAATTTATTTATTCCCTTACAAAACATACAACGATAATATTATTATTATTAAATGATTATTGAAATAGGTGTGTGTTCATTTATTATGCTCTAGTGAATACGTGAAGGTTTAGAGTTTAATCTGATTCATAATACAATGCAATAACAGTATTATAAAACATTTTAATCTGTAACTTATAAAAGTATGATTGTTTTCAAAAAAAGGAAAAAAAAATTTATAATTCAAATATGTAGAATATAATTACTATTTACCAAAACTTAATTTGAGTAGGTAAATCTATTGGTTTTACAAAGATGTGTGTCTATCTTTTTTATTCTTTTTATATCTGAAGACACTTTTTTACTGGAAATAATAATGATCCGATTTTCATGAATAGCATGTCTCCGGTTGGTAAGTAAATGTAGTTATTGGTAGTTTATTTAGGTCATTTTTCGAATTTATCATAATTGACCCTATGTGTTAAAAAAAACTACCAAAAAATGACAAAAATACTGCTTTTTTACGAAAACTGAAATTTTGACGAAATCGATTTCAATATTTCACGATAACTTGGATAATATTGAATTTGGGGACTTTAAATTTCTTTTGCATGTTCACATAGATACTATATATATATGATGAATGATAAATCATTACATTCAAAAAACGGTTCTGAGTGTAGTACTATAAGATTTGGGTATTTAGATTACTAATTTTGGAGATATTGAACGTAGATATTGATAAATGTAAAAATTTTAATCAATCTACATATTATCTGATGAACTTCACTCAAAATCGTATTTCCAAATGTTATGATTTATCAGTGCATTCAAATTTGAATCAAAGTTCAATACTACTCTACACCTATATGCTATATCCCCTCCCTTGCTATTTTGTTATTAATTATAATATATGTACATATTTCTTCAATAAATATTTATTAACTATATTTATACATTTATTCCAAGAACCACTTTTTGATTGAATAATAAATTTATTAGATTTTTTCCCCCTTTTTCTTCCCCTAATTTTATCCATTTCTATGTCTCTCGCGCTAAGTTTTCCCTGAAAATTTATAATTAGATAAAAAAATTTAAATTTTATTTTTTTTCTTAGACATTAAATTCTTCAACTTGTAATAAAACTGGTCACCGGCTCATAGCAATACTATAACAACTTTGGTTTTATGTTTTATTTTTTAGTTGGATTGATTTATAATAACATAATTATATGACATTAAAAGAAATCAATAGACATATAAATATATATATTAATACAATATTACGTGGCATTGCACGGATGACATGATCAATAAAATCTACACCATCGTGTCGAAGTCGAATTTTCAAAAATGTTTCGTGATCCTTGGTAGACCAACCTCCGGTTAATCCAAAATTTCGTGCACAAAAATCATGAAAATCTGCTATTTCCTATTTAAAGTATTTAGTGTTAGATACTATTTAGAATGGTTTTTAAACATGATATTCTTATATTTGCATTAAATATATGTATAAATTATTATATTAAGATCATTACTTTAGAGGAGTATGTATTTTTGGATATAGGAATTCTTTTAATTGGTTTTAGCTCCTTCTTCTTTTTTATAATGGAAGAATGGTGTGAATTTGAAATAACGTCATTTAGTGTTAGTTGCTTCACTCGTTCAATTTCGTCGATCAAAGCGCATTGTTTATGAGTCTCTTCTCGTAATCTTAAATATATTGTTATCATGTGATTTATTAACACTATTATTAAAATATAAACAAATGTATTTTATGTTATTTACTGATCTAATTTGGATTCATACTCACTTTTTTAAGCCTCCTTCTTTTAATTTTGACAAATTAGATTCAAACAACTTGATATCCCTCCGAAAATTGTCAAACCCTAAAATAAATCATTTAAATTATCATTATTTTGTAATAAATAAATGAGTTATGATAGTTATATAGTTTAATAAATATATATGCGTATTGTATTATTTTCAATAACTAGATTTTATGCAAATAAACTAAATACTTCTATAATTTTTTTTGAATTTATACTGAAAAAACACTAAATTAATAAATTTCTCTCAAAAATTGTTTTTTCCTCATTAATAGAAAAAAATCCTTCAAAGAAATAGTAGAGAGTAATAAGGTCATCCCTTTGTTTATTTTAATTTTTATACAAATAAATATACGTATATTTTAAAAATATTAAAAAACTAGTCAGAGTTAAATATAAATAAAAAAGTTAAATATAAATCCAATTTTACGAAAAATTTTATTTTTATTATGAAATACAATACTCGTATACTATAAAATAAAGTAGGTAAACGGTTAATATAATATTGTATAAATTATAAATTTATATATTCGAAATGTAATATTATGAATCTATGATAACGTGTATTTATGGCATAAAATTGTCGGTTACTTTAGTTTCGAATAAATTCACATCTTTAAACTATATACATATATAAGATATAACTAATATTGGCAATAATAAATAAATAAAAAATACTAGAGTCTATAAAAGTTAAAACAGTATTATTTAATAATATTATACGGATTCACGATTAGCATGCCTAAGTTCAGTAAAATTAGCTTTTGTCATTCGCATTATTCTCGCAAAAAAGAAATAATATAATGTTATATTATAATTATATTATACATACTTTATAAATAGGTACCATTGCCGGTTAGGCCATGACCGTATGGATACATTTTGTGAAATAAATAAATTTACAAAATCATGGTAATAAAATCAGCGTATGATTTACCTACTGCTTTGATTTTGTTCACATCGGCGGCAGTCTTCTTCAGATACGAAAGTTTTTTTTTCATATTCTGTACAGAATTGGCAAGTTGATTCAGATCAGCGTGTCTGAAACACGATTACATGACTATATTGTTGTACCGAAACTTATACTTTGTACCTATTACGTCTATCGAACTCAAATACCGTATCCTCTATAAGATATAGGTAATATATATATAAACTGTATATCCGTAATAAGTTATAATAATAGTTATTATAACGCAAAACGTGGTCATTAGAAGTAAATATATTACATTTGAAAATTCCCAAAAGAAGTCATAACTAACTATTAAACCCGTAATATTATACAACATACATATATATATATATATATGTAATATCGATATGTATGTATTGCGTTTTAAGGTCTAAATATATTATTTTACAAATAAAAATATTAGAAAAATTCTAAGTCTCATTTTTTTTTTTTTTATAGCTGATTAAAGTTTATATTTTTAGTTTAAACGAAAATCTTAGAATCCATACAATATTCTTCTTATAATTTCTCAATACTTTTATATAAAAATTAATAAAAAAGCCAAAAAATTTAGAAATTTTTTAAAATTTTTATTGAAGCATACTAATAGGTATAATATATTATATTAAGTAGAGAATGATAAATGTAAACATTTTAATCAATAGGTACATATTATCTAATGAACTTAGCTCAGAATAATTTTCACGAATGTAATGAATAATGATTTATCATTGCAATCAAATTGTAATCAAAATTCTACACTATTCTCTTTACACCTGCATCCTTTCCACACCAGTATCCCTTTCCTTGCTTTTTTTTGTATAAATATATGAATAAAAAAATATTTAATGGTCTAATGAGCAAAAGAAATTGACGATCAAACACAACGTGTTCCACCGTGTCAAACGTACACCAACACAACATGATTCAACGTAGTGCATTATGTTTTAACGTTGAAAATAACTAGGAAAAGTTCAATAAATATGATGTGCATACATAAAGAGAAAAACAAATCGTACAGTATTCATATATTATTATAGCATAACTAAAATAATATAATGTATACAAGTATATTACATTTTGTGTAATTTTAAGGCGTAAAAAAATACATTTCAAACGTATCGTACTATTAAACACACACGTTTAATCGAAATCGTCTTTGACGAGATTTGATTTCAATTTTATTGAAATCGATTACGAAATGATACAATTATAATATTCAGTCGTGCTTTTAAAAAATTTAAAACAATATCGTATATTATGATATCGATGGATTTTGCCTACTTGTGGGGCGATATATCGTTTGTAATAATATAGACTTCAATACCGTATACTGCAGGGCCTAAAATTGTGTGTACTACGACACTCTTAGTGCAGTACGAATAATAAAATGTGTAGTACGAAATTTTAAATTGTGTAGTTGATTATTGTCTTATTTTTTTTATTTTTGCATTATAAATAGATAGTATTATTTGAAAACCATATTATAATACATGAAATTTCAAAATTTAAAGTACCTATTTGAAGAAGCCAAGTTACTAGTTAGATAATCAAAATAAATATTTTTTCAGAAATTAAAGTATATTTTAAAAAAAGGCTTCGCTCAGAATCTGAAATATATAATATATTATACTATTTTACTATAAATTTAATGAGTAGAGTGTAGTACGAAAATTTTTAAATTTTAGGCCCTGGTATACTGTAAACTGTATATAGTGTCCGCGTTTAACATTTTTAATAATTACACCTATACAGAATCATTTTTCGATTTTTCGATGACTTTCAAACGTTTAATATAACATTAGATTGTCTACCTGACGGAGTCGAGTTCTTGTTTGTATTTGAACATCTCTCGAGACGTGGGCCACACGTTCGGTTGCAAATGATTTCTGAGGATTTTCCAATGCATCGCGTCCGTCGCGCGATCGTCCGACCAAGACATTACGGTGTTGTTGTTATTATTTAATAAAATAAATACGTTATTATTGTTTTAACTCGATGGTTTGATACGGACCGTCGGCCAGTGCGCTTCGTCCCGTAGCAGATTATAATACGCTATAGTACAGTACAACAATTATTATAATATAATGAACGATATAATATTATATTGTGTTATGCGTTGTTCTGTTTTATATAATGTTCAAAAACTTCAAACACAGTAGTCGTGCGCCACCTGTCCCGTGTCGGTTGCCGGGTAACATTCAAGGACTTTTCGATGACGAATAACAATAATTTAATGTAATATAATAATATTATGTACGTATAGGTACAAGAGCTCGCACAGACCAATCCCAAAACGAGCAACCGCTAACCGAGTATGCGTTCGCAACATTTTCATTTCCCCTTCACGGATTACATATTCTATTATTATTATTTACTATTATTATACGCGGCTATAATAAGGGTAGAAGTACTTGTCGTGTCTGCGTGTACCCGCTGCGACTGTTTTCGACTTTGACACGGTTTCGCAAGTGCAGATAGGCATTATAGTTTTATTCGAACGACAATGTGATATCTATGTGTGTACCACTTGGTGTCACGATAAACGTATCGAAAATAACAACAACATTCAATACTTACGTCGAATTGTGGAAACGACTATAAATACGTCTATCGTGCATATGGTTGACGTACACGATATTAATCAAAACCGACATAAATACATAATGACATAATAAAATCATGGGCAAAGGTTCCCAAATACTCTAACTCGTATATATTGTTAAAGTCACTTATAAAATGGTAACATATTCATTTAGAAACCACTGTTCCGAGACAAACGATGAGAGGATATAGACAATTTAAAGAAATAATTATAAAGCTCAAGGTCGTTCAGCTGTTTTATATTTTTGTCTAACTTAATTATTTTTTTTTTTTTTTATTTCTTCCCTAGATTTAAGGATTGGCTGATCTAATAATAATAAAATATAACATATAAAGGTATGCATATAGGTATATATATTATATATCATTGAACAGTGTTACAATTAATTGGATCGCCGAAAACCCTGAAAAATGTAACCTATAGCCTATAGGTATACGAGTACATTTTTCCTGTGTATAGAAAAACGGACAAATTGATATTTGAAAACTACAATTTATAATACTTAAAACGCTATACTTGAATCTTCTAGTTAATTTCACTTTTATATTCGATTTTAAAATGTATTTATTTTATAATTTTATATATAGGTGCCTAGTTATTTGTAAATTAGTTTAAACTGATTTTTATTACAATTTACGAAATACTCGATATAAATTTATATTTTTAAAATCGATTTTACATTTATAATAAAATCATACAATATAGGTAGGTATTAGATTTTATTACATTTATAATGTCTGTGGTACATTATTATTTCGTATTTCAGTTAATTTAAATTTTTTTATTCAAACAATTAATTATATTTTTAATATAATATATGTTATGTTCAATACCTACATTTGTCACATTTTTAATAATAACTAGAATAACTTCATAATTATTTTTTTACATAGATAAACTTTATAATTTCATAACTTCTAATTCCATTTTCCACCACCAATTATCAACTCAACTCCCCAATAACTCGTTTAATGTTAATTGCCAATTCTGACCCCTCCTCTTTTACTATGCCATAGTCCAAGTTTCGGTTCATCTGTTAACTTAGTTAACTTATTATTATTAATTATATTATTAATATTATATTAACTCTTCTATATTTTATTTTGTTGTAAATATTTAAATTTTTGTTATACTGATGTCATTTTATTCTTGGGCTTGTCCCGTTTTTGTTAAAAAATAAATAAATAATCGTAATTTTATATCATAATTCATAGATTTTCATCCGAAAAGTATACAGCAGGTATGAAAGACATTTTAATTAAAAAATATAATATATAAAACGCATTATAAGAAAATGTTCTAAAAGGAAATGATTTTAAAATATATTTTCTTATATTCTGTATAAGGTAAATTTGTTCAATAGTCTATTTGGAAAAATTATAAAACATATGTTTATGTTTAATATGGCAACCATAACAATAGCAACTACTATAATAATAATAATTAATATTATACACTATTAATATTTATTACGAGTAATTAGATA
Source organism: Tetraneura akinire (assembly GCA_021307375.1). Lineage (NCBI taxonomy): Eukaryota > Metazoa > Arthropoda > Insecta > Hemiptera > Aphididae > Tetraneura > Tetraneura akinire. The sequence goes on from JAIUCT010000022.1 coordinate 9,826,424, forward strand.
ATTAATATTATATGATTTGTATTTACATTGTTGGTTTCTATCTATCAATAATTTATCACGTTAAAAAATATTAAACAATTATTATTATTCTTTGTATATTTAAGTATACTAATTAATTAATATTTAAATATGGACTTGATCACATTACATGTCACTTTAATTTATATGTTATTACCCTTTATTACATTTACGAATTCGGCACCTATATGATACATAAATCATTATAATACAAAAATGGCAAGCCTTGGTACGAATAATGAAGAGACAATTAATATTTATTATGATGAGAAAGGTAAATAGGTATAAATTTATAATAATATTAAAATATAATTAAAAATTATTATTTTAATTTTATAAAAAATTATAACCACAAACAAAGTTATTATTTTATTACATTTTTTTTAAACACCATTTATAAATATTTATTGCCGACTTTACCCATTGATTAATTTACAAATATGGACAAACTACATTTAGGTATATATTATGTGTAATTTTTAACAAAAAAAAAAAAAAAAAAAAAAACGTAAACCGTAAACCACGTCCTATTGTAATTATTCTTAAACTCGCTGAAAACTGTACCCGATTTGTAAATATGTTGGATACTTAAGTTTATGATTATTATTTTAGTGGTACAAGAATCAGACGACACAGCGAATGGAAAGCTAAGAGGACAGCCGAAAACTTTGCAGAAGACAAACGTGCAAGGGATGATGAGATCTTCTGTGCGTACGACCATATAGGACAACTGAACGAGATTAATGACAATGCGGATGAATTCAACGATTGGTTCTCGTCATCGACGATCAATGTTGATACCGTATCTAAGATTGCATCGAAAGTGGAGATCCCGAAGGCCAAAAATAATGTACATACAAATTATATTACGGCATTGCCATCACATGGTGAAGAATCTTCGAAGACATACTTAATGATGTTTGACTGCCATGGACGATTAAAAAAGAATATTATAAAGAAATCTGTAAAAAACCGAAAAAAGTACTAGAATAACTTATACGCTGTATTCCAGAAAGAACAGAAATTATAATGTTACGTGCATATTGTATATAGATAAACTATCTATATTATCGACGAATTCGGAATTTTAGTACTTTTTTAGAGATAACTTTATTGAGACACTACTAACGCAATTTAGGATTTTACTACTAGAGAAAATTGATTGATATTTTTATCGTATATTTTGATATAAGAACTTGTCTATAGTGAATAATCTGCAACCAGTAAACACTCTGATTTATGATTATTATATTCACAAATAGTATTTGGATATAGGATTTCGTAAGATTTTGAAATATGTACTACTACACAATTTGTTATTATCTAATCCTCTAAGGAAAGTAGAAAATGTTTTTGTAAGTTATTTTTATTAAGTGCAGCAAGTTCCATATATATATAAATATAGTGATCGATTGAGGGTTTATATTTCATTTTATATTTTTTAAAGCATTGAACTAAATAAATTTATTTAGTTTTCCCGGACAGTACTTAATATATAAATAAAATAAAACTTTATTTTTGATAATTCCATGAATTGTGTACATTTGATAAAAAAATTAATGGAGAAACTTCAATCGCCTAATCAGCAAATCAATGTTTAGCCAGGTCTAAATATTTATTCAAATTATTAGAAATAGAAAATATTAAAATACGGTTTTCAAATTTAGACCCATTGTGAAATATTAAAAAATTTTCTTTATTATTAGTTACAGTGTAAATTTTCTTTTACACCATCCGATAATTAGTGTAGGTAACAGTTCATAATATTCGGATATCTATTTGTAAACCATACGGGGAATTATAACGAAGGCATTCATTTGTAAATTATAATTTATTATTATTAACTACTGATAAATGATAATATTAAAAGAACTAGTTTTTAGTGGTTTTATGTTGAATATTATTGAAACATATAAAATATTTTGTTCAATGTAGAAATTCAAAAATTATAAATCATATAATTTAATTTCAACCCCTCCATTTTTTTTATGAATTGTCTATTTGACCAAAAGTGTTTTTGAGGTAATTAATTTTTAATAAATTGTACGAATACCAAAAATACGAGTATATATTAATTATTTATATTTAATTTTTTATTTATTAATATATATTAATAAATATTTATTTATATATTTCTTTATTTGTTTATAAATATTTATGGATATTAAAAATACTTATTAGTTTTGCCATCTATAATATTGAAGTATGAAAAATGTTGTATTTAAATGATTTATTTTTATTATTTTTTTTTAACGAATAATATTGATTTACATATTATATTGTATAATTATTATATACAGTGAAATTTGTTTTCATATTATTTATTTTACATATAGTACTATTATTATTATATTATATAGAATTACAGTTACATATACAGATATACAGTTTGGGTATTACCTAAATGAAAAAATAAAAATAAAAATAAAAATGTAAAACAGTATTTTATTTGGCAAGCAAAATATGTTTAGTTTCAAATAAACGATAACATACAAAATATCAGTTTCTATTGTAATATAATATTATTATAAACACATAAACATATACACATAAACTTAATATATATAAGACGAGTTAAACGTATTTTAGCCCATCGACGACGACGAAGGACGGTTCAATAATCTTTATATCACACGTTAATAATACTTGAAATAAGACGACGATTTGTACGGATGAAGGGACTCGTGACTGTTATAGTCGGCGGAAGAGTGTTCGATAGTGTGGTGGGGCCCTCCAATTTTCTTGACCACAGCGTTGAAACCGTGTTCGTGGTCAGCGGTATACTCGACCACTCGGGTGGAACCGTCAGCCTCCACTAGACTGTATGATCCTTTGACGTTACCATGTCCGTCGCTCACTTCGTGTTGGCTCTTGATGTCATGCGTGTGAAGGTCTTTTACGCCGTATTCGAAATGATATGGCGTAGGTGCGTGAGCGTAATGATCGTCGTCGTAACTTTTGTAGTGTGATGGGTAAGCGAAAACCAAGTGTCCGAACAGAGCAGCAAACACAATTAACTGAAATGAATTAATGTTTGTATGACCTATAGTGTTTCGTTCAATTTTCAATACGATTGTTAGAAAAAAGTAAAATAATATATTTGTTATATTTGCTAATATTACTCGTTTATCACCTCGAACTAATAAGGCTGGATTAGGTTGGGTTAGGTTATAGATAATCTGTATATCAACTATATTGTAATAATTTCTATAATTACTGGGAAAATTGGTTATACATCTGCGTAAAGTCATGTTATCTAACTCTATATATAAGTACGTAAACACATTATTATATAAAGTGATCCTGCCTCAGCTATAAGATTTAGAATAATATAATATTAATTGTCGATAATGTTTACTATATACCTACATATGTCTGATTATTTGAATATAATATAAGAACCAAAAATTTATAATATAATATAAAGTATTATAATGTTGAATATACTCGTTGATACGTTAGGTATATATTCATCTGGAATGCGATATTTTTCATGAAATTATAATAAAAAAATAATCTTACCTTTGTAGCCATTTTGGAAGCGTTGAAGTCTTACGGAACGACGAGGTAAAAATCGCACTTATAAGATACACAAATATCGAAAAAACACTGATGTCAATGAATACTTTACTAGTAGTATTTATACACGGACGTCCCTTCCATTAGAGTAGAATGTTTACATAGATATATTTTGTTTTGTATATCATGCTATATAGAATGTATCATTATATAGGTCAGTTACATCAACTCATTAAAAAATAATGTGTATTACATTGGGTACATATGTAGGTACACATTGTAACGAAATTTTCATTTTTCTATTTATTATCATACCTACTTGTGCGCATTATTACATCATTAATTATACATTTTTATTTTAATTAGAATAATATATTGCATGTAAGTAGGTATTATATTTTGTATTTCATGGTCCATGCTGAATCTGTTCAAATATTATATAATATAATTTTCAGTAGATATATTATATATTGTGTACATAATAATATTATAGTATAATAACTTAGGTACTTGTATTATTAATTAACATACTCCTCTATAATGGTTTTGTTAATGACTCTTTATTGACGATTTTAGCAAAATACGTTTTATAAACAATTTATTTTGGATAAATTATTATTTTTTAAAGCTCGTTTTTGTAATAAGTATAGATATTATTATTTTTAAAGATTTTAATTATACTTGCACTTCAGTTTGAATATACCTATTCCCATATAATATAATAACATCATTGCATTCTTACTTTCTTAGAGATATTATGATATAAACCTATATGTAGTCAATAATTGCACTATTACAGCACTAGTAATTTTGACTATAATATGTGCGTTGACTCTACAGCGGTTTTAAGCCACACGACATGGTCAGATATTTTTTTGAAATAATTATTTTAGAAATTTAGTATAAAAACGTATGTAGTATAAAATTATATCTATAATTAGGTATATTTAAAATAATTACATCAGAAATTCTTTTTTTGTTCCTTTATGATACAAATTAATTATTTAAAATATAACATAATTTAATTTGTTACCTGTATATGTTATTATGTCCTACTTTAGATATCTGCACTTAAATACCATATTATTAATATTATTATATATTTTTATTTTTATTTTATAACTTCCGCGAGTATTTATATATTTCCGGATGTTATATCTTATATTTGTTGAAAATCGAAATGAAGATTATATTTCATGTCATAAAACAAAAATATTATAAAACATTCATCTTAACGCAATTAAACCTAAAACTTTCTTGATATACTAATATTTTCCGATATATAAAACATGAATTTTTTTAAAAAGTTATAAGTAGGTACCTATTCAAATTTCATCGTTTTTTTGAAAATCGTTATTAATAAATATCTTATTAAATAATTAAAATAAAATAAAAAAAACATAATGTCAATATAAAAACAATAGAATTAGGAGACAGTATGATTTTTTATAATAAATATATGAATAATATTGAATCAACTGGGATGGAACTAAGTTTCGAAGTGTTAAATGTATTGACTCACGCACGCACACTGTAAATTAAACTTTATTGGTATAGAACTATAGACGCAGCAGTAGTAACGATAGTAAACGCGCTCCTTTTGATGACGTCATTGAATATTGCAACTTAAACATTTTTTATTTTAATTTATATACTAATGTAGGTAATATAATACATGTAATGCTATTTAGCGTAAAAATATATTTCATTTTTGTGATTATATATTATTTTCAACTCCTTAAAATTATTTCGATGCTACCACACATACACCATTTCTTATCATAAAATTTTTGGCAGCTAACTTTGTCACTCGTTAATATTATAATCATAGTAAAATAAATATTTATCTAATATTTTATTTTTATTTAAATATTATATCTTAGTTCGTGGTTTGAAGCGTGGCTCGCAAGGTGGATATCCACCTTGGTGGCTCATTTTTATCGTTGGTTTTATCCATGGCTAAATAACATTTATCCATGGTTATTTAGCCATGGTTTTATCTATCTCGATATTTATAATAATATATTATATTATATTTTGATAATGATTCGAGCAGTGTAACCTGGTGGTATCATTGACAACTATTTTGTCAATTTTCTTGGCATCCGGTTTGGTAGCAGGTGGGAGCCATGATAATCGTGGCGGCAAGTGCATAATAACATAATATTAAAAAATTGTCCTTATCATCCACAACTCACAACCACAACCGTAAAAGGCAAAACCGTTAAATTGTTAAATATTAAAACAATATTATATTGTGAATCGTTCAATCGTTCATCTTTATATTCATCGTTCGATGGCTGCTCGTACAATTAATATTCAAATTTATATTACGTCGTTCTAACGATTGTTTAGTTTAATAGTCAACCGAATACTTAATGTAACAGTCACAGAATAAAAGTAACTTTGGTACATCCAAACGAAAATACAAGTAGATTAAATCGTCCAATGTAAAACATAATCTGTTTTCAATATAATACGAGTAATTATTGTAAGTAGTTTTCATTCACCATACTATTAAAGTGCTTTAGAATTATCCGTAATGTATACTTTGTATTTCCATAGAAATTAATCAAGATGTCACAGATCGCGTTGGATTTGTACGATGAAATGTTAAAGTCTATAAACAATTGCAACAACATCAAGTATATGCCGTACCGAATTGCAACAAAATTGATAGTCATACAAAAACTGACTCACTGTGAGTATCAATTTATAAAAGTACAACACTCCACACACATTACAGACACAACAAACAATATTATAAATGTTTGATATTAATACTATCTTATAAAAATATTATACCAACAAATTTCTCAATCATTTTTTTATATTTCATCACTTACTATAAAGGACAATACAATAGAGTAATATATATAAAATAGTAGGTACGTATTATATAGATTTGAGTAAATTTGTAAGTAGGTACCTAATAATACCTAATAAAATAAAATATTAGAATAACATTTTTTCCTTTTTTTTTTTCTAATATAGGTACACAATAAAATAACTATTTTATACTTATATTTTTCAATTTTATTACCTACCTATAAGAGCACTTTTAAATTTATAATTATCAATGATTATATTGTTATCCAAAGAAATTTTTATTTTTTAATTAGTTCACCATTGATACCGACAGTATCAATTTTAATTTATTGCTCACTTAATCCTAGAATGTTAAACAAAGATACCTAACAATCACATCAATACATCATGAACTCATAATTATAATATACCTATTAAGTTTTGAGCAATATTATAATATAATAATAATATAATAATTTTATATTGTTTTGATATAAAATGAATTGAATTATTTGACACACAACAGATAATTTTCCTTGGTCTTCATCTGTATATGTTAGTATTTTATATATTTTTCAAGTATTTAGCTCTATACTAATGCTATATTTATTTTTAATAATAATTGAGTACCTACTATATTAATAGGCAATAGATAAAGAATCCTACCTCATTGATGTCTATAGTCTTGGTTTGACTTTAAACTAATTTGAAGTTGTTAAATTCAACCTTGCATATTATTCATGCATTTAATATTTTAATGTTTAATTTTAACTGATATCATAAATGTTTGCATCTACTTATTTAAATACATATTAGATATACCTTCATACACATAAGAAAATTAATAAATTTTTATTTTTGAAATATTTATATAATATTACTTTAAATTATCACATTGTTATAATTCTATATGAAATATTTATTTTTTTTAAAAAAAAATGTATTTTATAGGTACCTACATAATATATACAATTTTGACTACATATTATTTTTATATAATATAATAAAACAATATTTATAACAATTATAATGAGCTTGATTTTTAATATTAAATATTGTAATTATTTACAACATAAAGATAATAAAATAAAACAAAAGTAAAACAAAGTGTATTATAATGAGCATTTTCCAATATGGAATTAATTGTATAGATGGCACACCATGAAAGCATACACGGTTGTCTACTGATATAGATAATACTGCTGCCTTCATATCTGGCATTAAATCTTTGTCCAAAAATTCTAAGCCAGTAATGAACATTGCATGAGCTTGTTTCACATTATAAATTATTTTTAGATTATTTGCTTCATGTATACTAACACTTCCTGAATACATTGTACCTGTAGCAACATATAATCCATCTTTACGTACTGCTAATGCTGATGAAGGCTCAGAGAATGATAGTTCGTATAATAATTTATTATTCTCTGACCATTTTTGTAGGCAAGATTTTTGTTTTGGGCCATTTGTAATTGTATATATGTTATAAATTGATTTATTATCAGTTATTCCAAATTTACATCGCTTAAAGATTTGTTTATCATTAAATGGATAACTGAGAACTGATTTTGTATTAGAAACAGTGTTCCAATGATAGGCCTTTCCATCTTTTGCTACACTTACTATAAATTTACCATCTGAACTTATATCAATATCATCTATTTCTTTAGTATGGCCTTCGTATACTTTAATTGGTTTAGTTTCTTTCAAATTTACTATTGGATAATTCCAAAGACGAATATATCCATCAGTACCTCCTGTTACCATTAAATTGCAATCATTGTTGACTTTGACAATTCTTTGTAATGGTTCATCTTCACTAAAATCTGTTACTAATGAATCTCCTGTAGTTATTTTAAACTTAATTTCTTTACTTGCTTTACCATCTTGAAATACTGGTTCTATTATGATGTCAACTATGTATTGTCGACATTTGTCCTCTTCATTTGCAGCAATATAAATTTTATTACCACTGACATTTGTACAACAGTTCATAATTACATTTGGGCCGCTATCATGACGAATTACTTTTGTCATTGTTATAGTTTTACCATCTCTGTTTAGTTTAAATACTTCAAATCCATTAGTTATACCAGTCTTACTTGAACCTCCACCACCAGCCACTAGTATGTAGTTTTTTAGTAGTGTTTGAATTGAATACATTGGTAAATTTGTTATAGTTATTACTTGAGGTTTTCTTCCCATGTTATTTAATTATACAATTAACTTAAATTTTAAACATATTATAAATTATAAGATTAATGATATATACTATTATATTAATTATTAATATTTAAAAAATTAAGTAGTAAATTAAAATGTAATACGTATTTTGATTTTAAGTCAAAACGTTATCACTTATCAATTATTATAATTGATAAATAAAACAGTGTTGACATTTCATAATTCCTTTTAACGAAAATTGTATTTTTATATTTATGATTATTCATATATTATATTTCTTAAAAAATTTAAAATTACATTATATTTAAATATTTTAAATATAGATATATTAAATAACAAAATAAGATGCAATAAATTAAATACCATTATTATAAAAATACAAATTAAAATGTATATAGACAGTTGATGATTATAATAATTATTAATTATAATAACTAATAACTAATAAGTAATAATAATACCTAACAATATTCATTATTTTTAAAATATATAGATATCACAATGACATATTAATTATAATTACAATTGAACTTTCTAAACAGTGTAATTTGTATCATAATATTATGTTCAGTAAACTATATGTAGTTAAAGCATAGATATTATTTTATTGTTTGCATAAGCGGAACTAATAATAAAAATAAAAATTACCTCAGATATTTTAAAATATTCCTGAAAATTTGATATTTACCTAATTTAGAAAACATTAAATTTATGTACACAAATAATGACTCTAGTCTTCTTTATTTTTTTCAGATATTAGTTAATAATTTGTATTTTATTTTAAAATTAAAAGATAATTATATATTATTTAAATTATAAGTATAATATAATAATATAAATTTAATATAACTATTATTTTATAAAAATTCTTACTTAATTAAAAAAAAAAAAATATTATGTATTATGATTAAAGTACCTAAATAATAATACGAGTATTAAAGATCGAGCTTGAGAGATTTTAAATTGTTTATTTGCATAGTGATACCTACAGTGGTAGCTATATTAATTTTAACTATTAAATTTGTATACAATTTTCAAATTAAAATTTGAAATTAATTAACTGTTTATACATTCCTAAAGAAGATAGAAGACAAATTATTTTTCACCTTTATCATTCTTTGACTTTCGTCAACATACCTAAGGGCAATCTCTAATATTGAACCCCGGTTCCGCCTATGATTATTTGTAATTTATTATTGTACTTGTACTTTTTATTTACAGTATTTAGCTAATGTTTTTGATAAATATGTATTCTTAACCTTATTATCACAAAATATTATATATAGTAATATATTATTTAATTTATAAAGCTATTCTTTAATTCTAAATTTATATAAATTCTAGAATTATTATTAGGTATTTTTGTTAATTTTAAATTTACATAATTACCTACCATATTTTTCATTATTTAGGTTTTCTATGTTATTAACTGAGAATAGTTTTTTTATTTAGAAATTAACGTATTTTTTGTGACTATATTGGTACCTCAATTTGTATATTTAATGATACATTATTTTATTATGTGCCAAGGGATTTTATTTTTTTAGGTGGGAGAGTATGCTCATCCTAGATTTTATAATATAGATCTACTAATTGTTAATTATATTTGTATGTATTACCACAGACTATATGAAATATATAATATATTTTCATATAGTCTGTGGTATTACTGTCGTTTTGTACATATATATCACAAATATCAGATATGTTGTGATACTTTAAAAGTTTTAAATATAATATAGGTACATTTTTTAATTAATTTTTTTTTTTATGTTGTAAATTTTAAATACAAAGTGTTTTATTGATATAAATAAAAATAAACATCTTTTTTTTCAATATAAAATTTTAATTTAGAAATCGTCCTTCCCCAAAATGTAAGTCAGGAATGTCCCTGTTATGTGCTTAGGATAAAATATATTATTTAAAGTTTAATGTTTAATATAGATATTATATTTAATTAACACAAATGAAAATACAATTCTATTATAAACATATCAGAAAAAGTCCATATAAAATATTTTGTTTTTCCAACCTATTGTGTGTTCACTATGTAAGTTGGTAAACATATTGAAAAAAGTTACTTTATTTTTATATTCATATACATATAGATTTTTTATAATTATTTAATACTAATATAGTTGTTTTATGTTTTAGTGGATAAAGTGTCATTATATATTATAAATGGAGTTTATGAACAACACAAAGGAAAAGAACATAATCTCATTGATAAGGTTATGTTAGAGGATATTGTATCTGATATATTTTTTGCTGTTCAAAAAGCACATTTAGATTTAACTTTTGATAGTGATGTAATTACTAAAGTTTTAGTTCATTTATTGAGACAAATACTTTCCAAGTAAGTTTTAATATTTTAGATTCTGAGCGTAGCGAAGAATGTATTGGTTTTACAATGATATGTGTCTTTTATTTTGTTGTTTTTAAATATGAAGACACTTTTCTTACCCGAAATAATGCTCCGATTTTCACGAATAGCATATGTTTTTATAACATATAATTTAAATTAATTATATTTAGCATAAATTTTTTGTCAATTTTATTAACATTATTGTAAAATATTGAAAAATAAGAAGATGAATCCATATAAATACTTTAAAAATTAAATTTACTAAAATTTAAAATTTAAACACATATAAAAAAAATTGATAGCTACTTGATATTTATTTAAGTTTGTTCAATCAAATTTTTGTGTACTTTTTATTAATCATTTTTGTAAAGTATTAAGAAATAATAAGAAAAATACTTATATGGATTCTTAGATTTTTTTATTACACTATTTCACCTTTAAACAACTAAAAAAAAAAATTAAGATTTGGTATTTTTTGGTATCATGTTAAGTAATACATTACTCATGTAACATTGTAACATTTTACAGTAAAATTTTTAGACCTTATGTTCAAAATTGCTTGAGTAATCGTAAAATATTGAAATTGATTTTGTCAAAATTTCAATTTACGTGAAAATACCTTTTTTAATCATTTATTGGTCATTTTTCCAATTGCATAGAGTCAATTTTAATAAATTCAAAAAAGTACCATTACATTCACTTTCCAACCGGAAACATATGCTATTCGTTAATTTTCATGGATCATTATTTCCGGTCGAAAATGTGTTTTTAGACATAAAAACAAAAAAAAAAAAACAAAATTAGACACAATCATTATAAAATCAATACATTTTTCAATTTGCTCAAAATTTAAAATTATTAGGCATTAATTTGATATTTATAATATAATTTTTTACAGTATAAACAATACAAATAACATAAATATAAATAACATTTTTCATAATGTAATTACAGGTATACAACTAAACAAATTAATTTGAGATCTGCTCTTACAATAATTGCTTGTCTATCATGTGATAGACTTCGTGTAAGATTGAGTTATATGTTTCAATTGAATTGTGTCAATAATGAGGTTGGATTGACTAAAGAATGTTTTTATAATTTTCTAAAAGATTTTAGTTATTTATTAGACTTTTTATCAGAAAAAAATGTTTTTGAAGACTCTATAAACAATATCATTGATAATTGCTTTCAAAAAGTATGTACCGTAATACCTTATTAAATATTAAAAATTAATTTTATATTTATATTTATTATTTTTTTTAGTTGAATAATACAATTATTTTAAATGAAGGACAATTCATGCAATGGTTTATGACAGAGCCTCCTGTATTAGAGTGGTTACAAATATTTTATAGAATGAAAATGGCAGAAAATGGTAATGTATATATTATATATGCAATATTGATAATTGGGAAAAGATATTATTAACTAAAAAATGTTAATTCCCAAAATAATTTAATTGTATAGGGAATAGTGTTAAAAAGTCTTGTAGACATATTTTCATATTTGACTAGTTAATAAAATTAATTCCCAATAATTATTTTTAAAGATGATTTTTATTATTTAACATAGTTAAAAATTAAAAATTTTGTGTTACAAAAATGTTATTACATATTATAATATAACTTATAAATCAATTCTTTGTTATTTTTAGTTAATCATGAAGTAAACTGTAAAGTTTGCAAATTACCTGTGAAAGGTTTGCGTTATTTTTGTTTAAAATGTGTAAATTATAATCAGTGTCAAAACTGCTTTTTGATTGGTGCAATTAACAAAAAACATAAATTAAAACATGCAATGCAAGAGTATTGTTGGCATGTATGCATATAAATTACATATTTTTAAACAATATATAATTAATTAAATTTTAAAACTAATTTACGTTTCAGGAAACACCTCAACAATTATATACACAATATTTAAAATCTTATTTAGGAAGAATTTTTGGTTTAACATCTAAAATACGATATCTTCCTGTAGAGATGCCAAGTGAAACTGTAGAACCAAATAAAAAGTAAATATAATTTTAAATAAAACTAATATATTATAACAATTAACCGCTAGATTAATTTGTTTATAATTATTGTAATAAATTTACAATAAATTGAAAATATTTTTTATCTAATCATAGATATATTAATTGTATTATTTATTAATTTATTATATAATAGACTAATATTATGTTTTACAGTTTACATGATTGGTTTGATTAATTAGGTATTAATTTTCAATTTATTATAGTATTTTATGGACAAATGAATCTAATAGCAACTCCATGGATTGCAGCACTGTTAAATCACCACGTCATGAATTACAGAGTGTAATCGCACAAATAGAAAGAGAAAATAGGTATTATTATAAATTACTACGGTATTCCTTAAATGAAGAAATAATTACAAAATTTTACAATTAATAGTTTAAAAGATAATAGAAAAGTAGAAACCTTATATAGATATATTTCATAAGCATAAAATATAAATGTATAATATAAGTACAATAATATAATTACTAATATAATATAATAAAACCAGTCTGTGTTTTGCACTGATGATGGCAACTTTATTACTGAAATACGTATTTGCTTAAAATAAAAGTAAAATTTTTGTGGATTTGGGTTTTTATTTATTTAAATTTAATATATGTTTAAATATTTTGATTAGTTTATAGTTTAAAATGTATATTATTTTAACTACATGGATATTATAATGAAATACGTATTTATATTATATTTAATATAATATGTCATACTCATAACCCACATATCAAATGTTGAACTTAATGTGTATTTTTAAATTGTTATGCTATAAATTTATATAACTTACAATATAAGACAGGCAATAAATATATAAGAGTGTATATATATATGTTACGGGCAAAGTATACAATTTGGGCATTTTATACATTGTCCGGACATTTTATACAATGCCCTTCGTATATTGGGCAATATAGAAAACGGATGAGATGATTTAATGAATAATGATAAATCGTAAAACATAGTTAAAATAAAGTCAAATTATTATCTAAAAATTATTATCTGTCACTAGTTTATTTGTTCTTATCGTATTTTTACAATGGGGATGTCCCACATAATATACGCGTGTACGTGACATAATATATTACCTATAACTATATTTACTGATTTATAAGTTATATTTTATGTAGTTGTAGTGCTTATCATGCAGTGCCACAATCGGCCTTTTACCTATTCTCAAAAATAAACTATTTAGTAACCGTGAATCGTTTGTATAGTACAGGTTAATTGATTCAGTACGTAACTAATTATTCGAATATGGAAAAGTTTAATGAAGATTTAAACAATTTATTTTAAAAAAAAGGTTAAAATACTTCATTTTTTACCAAATTAAAATATGATCAATTAATAATAATTTGACTTTATTTTAACTATGTTTTACGATTTATTCATTAAATCATCTCATCCGTTTTCTATATTGCCCAATATACGAAGGGCATTGTATAAAATGTCCGGACAATGTATAAAATGCCCAAATTGTATACTTTGCCCGTAACATATATATCTTATTTCTTTAATTTCATTTAAATTTGCAACTTTAAAGATCTATTAAAAAAATTGGGACTCTAGATTTACAAAATATATAACAGGGATCATGTGAACACTAAATACAATTTTCGTACTATAATTTATATTTCTTTAGTTATCATGAAAAAAAAAACTGTTGAGAAATTCTAAAAATAACTAAAACAAATTACTAACTCAAAGAAATTTTCTATTTGAATATCCTTTTATAGTAATTGAACCACTATTTCTGTCTAAATTTGTTTTTACAAGTACAAAAAAAAAAACATGTTCTTTTTAATTATATTATTTCTTAGTTTATTATCATTGTAAAATCAATGTATTCTTTCAAAAATACTATTTTTTTATAATATATATCTATAAGTTATATATTACATATGTATAAACCTAACCTAACACATAAGTCTACATGTTTTCTGTGAACTCTGTGTTTATCATATTGTGTATATATCATTATTTAACTACTTAAACTTAATAATTATTTTGTTTTAAATCTCATAATTTAATCATAAGTTAAAAGAATATAAATAGTACTGTGAAAAATTATATTATAAATAGTTCTGATAATAAATTATACTCTGCAATATTTATGTAAAATTGAAATTTTAAAATAAACATTGATTAATCTAGCTAAATAAAATCATATATTATAGGATATGATAAATATATTATTATGCTATGATAAATATAAATTACATTTAAACTAATTTAGGTTGTAATTATTATATTTAAATATTATAATGTGTTTTAGATTATTGGAAATCGAAGTTAATACTTTGAAGCGAGGTGATTCTCAGTTTGAAGCATTTTTAGATCAACATCGTAGTAAAATTGAACGCCAGTTAATTCGTCTAAAACATTTAAAAGTATTTTTAAATTATAAATATTTTTTTTTTATATAAATTTATAATTTATATATTTTATTTATAGAATCATTTGAGTGGTACTTTTGGACGTGGAAAAATGAAACGCATGCAAAGTACACCACTTATAATATCAAGACCTGAACACAAAGATAACATCGCTGCAGTGAATTTAAGTCCAATATTTTCAACAGACACATCGAGTATGATGACAACAATGCATAGTGGACTTAGTGCTCTTAGTACATTATATGGCGACAAAATAGGCAATTTTACTACAAAAACTGAAGCTAATGAATTCTCATGTTGGTTAGGACCTAAAATAGCTTCTACTGTTTCAACTGATAATACTAAAAATCAACTAGAAGGCACTTATATTGAAAAAAATCCAGAGCATTTAGAATTTTTTTTAGATCCATCCAACAAAGAAAATATTGTGAATACAGAACTTGATAATATTCCCCATTCTAACACTGATCAAATATCTGTTTTATCTGATATCTTGAACAAGCATAAAGGAAAAGTACTACAAAAATCACCTGAAAAAATTTCCATTACAGTTAACAAACAGTCCTCTGTCTGGCTTAATACAAGTAGAGACTATGCTAAAGATCCATCCAATGAAACTGATGATAAGGATATGGAAGAACTGCACACAGAACTAGATAAAATATTAGATCAATTACAAAAACTTGTAACTTAAATTTATTTATAAAAAAAAAAAAATACATAAATTAGATTTTCCTATTAATTATAATTTTGTACTTTAAAATAATTATATGTATATATATATATATGTAAATACGTATATGTATATTAATTTATATTTTAAGTACTATTTATTTTACAAATTAACTTTAATATTTTTGGAACTACTTTTTATTTTACATTCATAAAATGTTTTTCTATTTTTTAATTACTATTATAATCTATAAATAATTTTTTTTACACATATTACCAGGGTTCGGATTTTATAGCATTTGCTAATTATTATATGATACAAATAAAAATAGCAGAGTAAGCTATAAATTTGTTTTATACATCAGAGATTCCAAATATGAAATTTTATTTTTCTATTTTTTGCATATTTTAAATATTTCTGATTATTAGTGCTATTTTTGAAGTTTTGGTGCTTTTTTTGCTAATACACATAATGCTTTATTTTGTGTTTTTCGTAAATTTATAAGTTCATAAAATTATAAAAATACTTTATACTAAATAATAATATATTTGTTTTTATCATTTTTATTTTAATAATATAGAGTATACTTTTATAAATATAAAATTTATACAATAATAAAATATTTTATAAATATTGTTCTAATTTGCAATACACATATTAATTTTTCTCTCAATATGCTGTGCCTACATGCACGTGTATCCAGTAGTTAATTCGGCGTTGTTTCATTAGAAATATATAAAAATAGTATTCATTTATATGAACCACATTAAATTTTTATTTTACATGAAATTCCCATATTTTCGTTTCGAATATTATACATTTACAGGTATGACTTCTTATCTGTTTTATTAATATTTATTTTATTATTGTGCTGTAATTTGAAAATTTGCAAAACATTTAATCATACAATGTAACTCAGGTAAACTAATTTAGAATATTATTTAATTACTAAATATTAAATAATAAATACTTGAATTTTTTTCTTATTTATAGATAATTTTGAATAGTAACTCAGAGGATAAAAAGGATATATGTTAATTAAATTAAATAAAAAAAAAATAAAGACAATTTGGATTTAATTTTTTTTTTTTTTTTGCTATTTTTGATATTTTTAGGGCATATAGCGCATATTTTATTGTTTTTAGTGCTTTAAAATCCGAACCCTGCATATTACCAATTATTTAGGATTATTCTTAGTTAAAAATATAAAATAAAAGTTGATGGCATTTACTTTTTTAATTTTAATTTTAAACATATATTATAATGCAATGGATATATTTTTAAAATCAAAATATGTTAAAATTACTGCTTAATATTATTTTGTACTAAAATATTATTTTGATGATTAATTTTTTAAATATAAATATTTCAAATGAACGTTATTATTTTTTCAATTTTTAGAATAGTTTTTTTATTTTTTGTATGATCCTTACAGTCATCTAGAATATAATATAATTTTAAGTTAATTACAAATTAAATAAATATTTGTATTGCAATATTTATTTATTTTCTTAAATCATTATCGATATTTATAGTATTTATAAGGATTCTTATTATTTCTCAATAATTTTACAATAATGTTTAATAAAAGGGACAAAGAAAATGTTGAAAATCTCATTGAAACTCAAAACATAACTCAGTTACAAATTATTGTGAATATTACAATTGCATTTTTTTTATACATTATTAGCTGTTTGAAGTATAAAAAAAAAGAGGTAATACTAATGTGGAAGGGATACAGCACACAGGTGTGTAAAGTGGATAGTGTAGAATTTTGATTAAAATTTGAATGAATAATTTATTTTATATTTTTATACATACCTATAATATATCGAGCCTTAACAGACCTAAAGTACGAAGCGAAATTCTTGACAAAAATGAGTTATTGGTATCAAAATCTTTTTAAAAATTAGTTCAATCTATCTATAAAATAATAAATAATAATTATAATTATTATCTACTTCACTTCACATTGAGTGACAAGTAACGTGACCGTCTAAATTTAAAGAAATAACTCAATATTATATTAAAATAAATTTTGTAGTCATAAGCAAAACTAAATTGTTTTGGAGTAGAAATGTAAAGTCAAGAGAAATATGAAAAAAAAAAAAATTAAAAATTATCATATTTAATTTTATAATATCATAATTTTATAAGTATACCTAGTTTAGTGTTTGTGAATTTAGTCAATCAAGTTTTCTCAATTACAATATTTGAAGTGCATACCTATAGGTACTTCTCTTCTTAATATACCTAATGTAAGCATATTTTGAAAGAAGTTTGTTATTTAAAATTACTTCAGATAATATTTTACAGGACGCTTTAAAATATTTATTATACGTATATATTCTTAGTTAATTTAATAATTCGTTGTATATAATATAATAGTATTTTAATATCAGTAGGTATTGCATGGACATTGGTAAATAAAATTTTATCAATTCGGTTTTTTTTTAAATTGAAGTAATGTTAATTGGTAAATATCTTACAACATTAATGATTTCGTAAATGTTATTACAAATAAATTTTAAAATATTATATAATATAATAATAATAATAATAATAATAATAATAATAATAATAATATTAATAAAAATATAAAAAATATTATATCTATAGGTGGGTACCTACCTATCTATATATTATAGGCACTTAATACTTATATAATATTATATATTATGTATATACTGTATAATATACCTAGGTATATAAAGTATGAAATTCCATTTTATTGTGATCACATAAAATTAAAATAAAACCGTTGGCAACTTAAGCCATTAATATATTTTTTTTTTTTTTTCATATAATTTAATGGTTTTTAAATACCTTCTGGCTCTTATAATAATTCTACTAAAGAATAAATATAATTTTTCTTTTGTTTTTCGTTTAAATATCGAATACCCATCCCCATCTACTATTAAGCCGATTTAAGAACGTATATTGATTAAAAATGTTTAATTTCAAATAAAAAAAAAATATATAGGTATACCTTTATTATTAGGTAATATAAAATAAAAAAAGTTTTAAATAATATTATTATATTACAGGTGGTATACCTACGTATTTTAATTTTAAATATCATTTATTATTATAATACGCAACTTTCATTTGATGGTTCAATAAAAAAAATAAATAAATAAGTACGAACCACCAAGAATGGAAGGGGCAATAAAGTAATAATACATTTCTAAAGTTACCTATTAATTTAAACTAATTATGATAATAGGATTGCATCCCTTATTATGATAGTGATTTCTATGTTGTAATTCGGATCAGTGAAATATATATATCGTTAAAATAAATATACCTACCTACATCCTTTTTATTATACCTAATTAGAATTATTTTTAAAAAAAATAAAAATGTATATACCTACAGTTATATAGGTACAGTAGATACGAGTTTATATTATATACGTATATTATATATCATTCAAATAATAATTGTCAATAAAAATAAAAAAAACAATTAAAAATATTATGTATGGGGGTACCTACTACCTACTACAGTACCTACTACCTAAGTTAGGTGGGTAATTGAATTTGTTAAATGTTAGAGGTATCTATATGCTTAGGGTGACCAAACGTCCCGTTTAAAACGGGATTGTCCCTTTTTTTTATCATCACGTCCCGTTGTCCCCGACAAACTTCGAATGGGACGCTTTTTATCCCGTTTTTAGAAGATTATTGACTGTTGTACGCCAATAATTTTAGTATAAAAAACTGATTTACTAAAACCAAAATGTCTTAACCGAATTACAATTGAGAAACACACAATACTTATATTTTCAAAAAAAGAACAATATTATCTATGATAATATAAAGAAGTTATTATTTTGAAAAATATTTAAATACCACTGATTTTATACTATAGATTTATATTTATTGTATATAGTATGGTATATTATAAAATCAATGATAAATGCCTATAATATATGAAAATATCGTAATATTATGTTCACAACGTGAAGATAAAGTTTTGAAATGTGCTGATAAAGTTGGTTTTTTATTTTCCTTGTATATAAATTTGAAAACATAAAATAATTTAAATTTTATTCCTTATTAAATATTCAATTTAATATTTCAATGGTTATCTGTATTTTATTTATATATACTTACTAGTAATTAGTACCTAGACACAATTTAAAAAAAATAAAAAAAAATAAAAAAACAACTAGAGGCTAAATTAAAGGCAAGATGAAAATGATTGAATTATAACTGAAATTTATAATATTTTTATTAATTTAATATATTTAATAAAATATTATAAAAACCAAAATATTGTAATATAGTTAATTTAATTTAATTCTAAAAATGAATGACAATGCTCATATTTATGTTAAATTATATAATAATGAAAAATATTTATTTTGGTAAAATATTAAATAAGTTTTAAAGCAATGTTATAGAAACTATACAAGCGTTTTAATGCCCAATTTTTATCATACGTATAAAATACATGACTTTAAAACAAAATATTGACTATTTTTTGTACATACATATTAATTAGGTACATTACAGAGAAATTCAAATTGAATTTAAATTTCTTAATAAATTTCTTTTCACTTATTTAATAATTGGAATCCATTATTTTTTAATTATAATTGATTATTTTTATTTTTAATGTTTGACATAATATTTTAAAATCCTTTGTATTCAAAGTACATAATAATATTATTTTATTATAATAAAATTTTTGTAATTATTATGTACCTAGTTACCTACTTACTCATAATATTTAATAATGTCTTAACAAATAAAATTATTAATAAGGTATTATTTTTCAGTGATTGATAATTGATTTATTATTTGATGAACTATATAAATTAAATATTAATTAATTTACCATAGAAATACAAAGTTTATGAAGCAGAAATACAGAACAATAATTTAAATTAATATTTATATTTTATATAATATTTACGTAAATTATGTTACTTTCTGTAACTATATACCTATCAGGGGTGGATAGGCCAATAGGGGCAATAGGGAAAAAGGGATTTTCCCTGTGGGCCCTCATCTTGTATAATGTCAGTGGCCCCCCTTGACACCACTCGATTTTTAACAATTTTACAAGTTATTGTGTTTTTAAATAAGAATATACGAATAATGCGAGTACGCGAGCAATTTTTTTTATTTTGTTGGCCTTTTAAAATTTTTTCCCTGTAACAAAAAAACTACCTATCCACCCCTGATACCTATCATAGTCATAGAAATATTACAACAAGGATAACAAACAAAATTTAATATAATCACTCCAGTACGAAGACTATATATACCTATTTATGATAAAAAAAAAATGTTCCTTCTCGGTGACGCGTTATTACTGTCACGCAACTACGCAAGTCAATTCAATGTGAACTCGCCACGTGCTTTCGAAGAGTATATTATTATATTTGCACGTCCCGTTGTAACAAAAAAAAAAAAAAAAGGAGGGAAGGAAGAGAATAGATAAAATTTTTAAAAAATTGGAAGAGATAGAGGTGCAAAGTGGATAGTGTTGAATTTTGATTAAAATTTGAATGTAATATTTAATTAAATATTTAATATAATTTTATATATTATAACTTTAGTATAATTTTAATTTTTAATAATATTATTACATTAGGAAATACGAATTTGAGCGAAGTACTGTCATATTTGGATTAGAGATGATTCATTTAAGTATTTTATGGACATAAATATTGAACGTAGAGACTGATAAATGTAAAAAATTTAATCAATACATATATTATTATCTGATGATATTCGCTCAAAATCATCATTTTCTCGAATGTAATGATTTATCATTGTATTCAAATTTTAATCAAAATTCAACACTACCCTCTTTACACTTGTATTCCTTACACAGCAGTATGAGCTCTTCGTATTTTATCATGATAATTTTTGATTTTTTATAAAAAAAAAAAAAAAATATTTAACTATACACGACTCTGCAAATAAATGTGAATTCTATCGGAAATTGAACACGCGTTTACTATACACGCGATCTTTGTCGTTGTAATTCGTTTACGTTATAAATTTCCGTTTTGTACATCTTATTATCGTTACTACCTATTTTCGGTGTTCGGTCACTATTAAACTAGGTATTATTGTAATGTTGTGACCGACAAGTTGACAACAAAAGTTCCGGCAAAATGCAATATTAATCAAATACACGTCGTACTACTAACGTCCGGGAGCTACGGAAGCTAAAACTCAAGAGAACCGTACTATCTTCTTCGGTATCGGTAACCATGTCTATATACGGCGATGATGACCAAAATTCAAGTGTATATTCCTATCGGATCCAAATCGCTTTTCCTGGTTATAGACGTTATAGTGATTGAAAACGTACCGTTAATATTTAAAGCTAGTAATACTAACTGTCATTGGTGAAATTTTAATTATTTCTTTATTATATTATGAGTGAAACATACCTATGCCGAAAATCAAATTTCGATTCCATCACATTAATATTAATATTATATAAATATATATTTTAGTATAACTGTTCGACGAAATCATGTAAAAATATATATGTAATTGTATATAATATTATTTATAGTTTAAGTATTGACTTGTGGATAATATATATAAATAAATAAAAACCCAAATCCACAAAAAATTTACTTTTGTTTTAAGCAAATACGTATTTCGGTAACAAAGTTGCCATCATCAGTGCAAAACACAGAAACTGGATTTTTATTTATTTAAATGTATATAATATTATTTATTTATTAATTTATATTTGTAGTATTTTGAAAGTATTATTGTGTCCGGGTCGAATGCATTTTAGGTATACGGATAGTACACGCATCTCGAACACCAAAATTAAAACTCGCTTAACACTGCCGATCAGAGTGTGTAAATTTGTTTGGATAAATAGGTACTTAAAACTATATGTAGGAATTAAACTAATTAAATAATTAAATAAATGATAACAACCAAATAAATAAATACAAATAATAACAAAAAATAAATATAAAAATATTAATATTAATATATATCAGGTATCGTAAACTCTACAAAAAATAACAATAAATTGGTGATTTGCTCCGACCAATATAATATTATATTCAATAAAAATAATAATTTGGCGACTCGCGCTGATTCAATATATTCAATTAAATTTGTTATTAGAGCAATCAATAATTAACTGTATTGTACTATTGTGTATTAGCATAATAATAAATTGTACGACGATTATTGCGTCTACATTTAAATACAATGTACTTATATTTAAGAAAAGGATTATTCCAACAAATAGTTTTGAATAATAAACTAATGTTCGACGATCAACGTCGATACCCACATAAATAAAATACGATTATATTTGCTATAAGAGCAATGCAGGATTCGTAAATATTAATACAATATGCAGTGTTCACATTTATAATATTATAATATGAACTTATAAAAATTATAGTAATTTAAATTAATATGGTATCATAAAAATACAATAAGAGAAAGAAAAAAAAAGAAACACAATATTAAATGAGTCATACAATTATTTCGCGAAAAATACAATCCAAACACGACAGGTAAATGAGATGTACGAGGTTAGGTTAAGTTAGGTTAGGTACTCAACGATATAATATTATAAAACCATACACAATCACAAAACAAACTTTACACGGGAGTTGGCTTCTTGATGATAATATACAATAACATGATCATTTATAAACATTAATTATTATTACTAAAATAATTCACAATTATATCGGTATTATAATAATTATTATGTTGTGTCTCGTGTGTATCTGATCGGCAGGAGATGGTGGTGTACAACTGGTGTGGCCTGAACAATTTGGATTTTAAAATTTCGACGCAGCAATGTGTTGGTTTTGCAGAGACGTGATATTTTATACCTATTTAATTTAATTTTTTCGTAACATAACTGTACGGAAATCAATCTAAAATTCTAGATACAGACATTTTTTAATTGAAAATTTTGAAAGGTTATTTTGAATTTAACTAATTAACAAAATATTTTATGAATTTAATTAAATCTATAGAAAATTATAAAACAGTTCCACAGAATAATAAACTCGATTTAATAGTAATTAAAGTGTTAAAAAATGTTTAATTATTACCTGATAAAGAAATATAATTTAATGATTATACAGGTATTGTTTAAAATAATACATATTTCTTTCTTATGCAAATTATTACTTTTTAATACATATATTCAATTAAATTAATTAACAAATGAAATATATGACCTACCACCAGTAATTTATACTAGATTCATTGATACTTGTCAGAGTGAGAAATTCGAAGGAAGTTCATTATAGAAATACTCAACACCACTGTCCTTGTCTATTATAAATATCCATGTTCTGTATAATACTATAATTGAATTTTATGTTTGAAACTATAATTAATACATCATATTATTATACCTTTGTAGTTAGGAAATCTCTATAAAGGTGTTTATTACATTGTGTCATGATATACCTGGCGTATTATTTTATATTATTTTTATGTGGAAATGTTATAAATTTATAATACTTACTTATATAACAAATTATTCCGTATGAAATGAAAAATTAAGTATGGACAAAAGAATAAGTTCAAATTGGATATCTTAATATAATTCGATAGTGATAATACAAATATTTATGAAAAATTAATAATTGGTTCAGATGGGTCAAGTATTGGGTATCGGTGTAGTGAATAATAATAAAAAAAAAAAATTGTTTAATTTACTATATTTTCCTGAATTATTGATTTCAATAATTATTGTATGGGAAAATTTGTATACCTACGTCTTGTATAATTATTTCATTAATTCAACTTTTGTTGAAGTAATTTCCTTACTATATATTACAATTTACAATATTGCATATAGGTGACTTAAAATGTGAATCATTGTAGTATTTTTTATAAACAAGCACATTAAATAAAATATTTGTACTTAAAGAAGTCAAAGACGCAGGTGCGCAGTTTTATATTGTAATATAAAATAATGAATATTGTTGCATGAAGAATTTAATTTATATAAATAAGAGAACAATAATTATTATTTTTCATAAATTAACATCCCACTGTAATAATTATTATATTCTATCATTGTGATACAATATTACAAGATTTCAGGAAATCTTAAATTTATGTTTCGTATTTTAAAGTACTTACCGATACGGCGATATATCATAGAATTGTTTGAAATGTGTCATTTAAACATCAAAGCAGCTACAGAAGTAATGAATAAATTATACGTTTACGTGCGCCACGCGGAATTTCCAAGAATTTCACCTTTAGCTTTAAGGCAGATGCATTTTATAACATATAGAAACCACTAAAAAATTGTTTTTTTTTTTATCCATCAGACATCAGAGTAATAATTATTTTATAAAATCTATGATAATATTAATTGTTTATAGGTACTGCTTTCTCAATTCGTAGAAGTTATACTGAGTACAAATTAATTACGTATATTATAGATAGTATTATTTATTATAATAATTATTATATACATGAACTGTACAATAATATTATTATGCCCGCTGCATAATATTCGATAAACCGTAAATATGTTTGTACTGATTAATTTTAAAATATAATAGCTATTAAAATCAATTTCTAAATTAATGTAGTAGACAATTCTTTATTTTATTTTTCTAAACTTAGCCTAAACTACCCAATTTTCACACTATTAACACGGTAAACATACTTAGGTATTGTTAAAAATTAATAGAATGCTAGTTTTATAAATATTTATTTAAAAATTTATAATTTCGTGTTATTTTCTCTTTTTTATGTTCAGATTTTCTGTAATTTTTAGAATTATAATATATATAAAACGAAAGTACAAAAAGAAATTAATTTAAATTCTTAGAAATTCGTATACATTTTAATAATTTTCAAATATTGTCAATAATAAAGCATAAGTTAAAATAAAATGTTAGTTTAGTAATAAGTATAAGTTTAATCATATAGTATGATAATGAAAAATTTATCTCAAAATGAACTATATAAGCAAAGAATTTAATTTCATACCTAAAATGATGGAATTCTAAATAAGTTATAAATATTATCATAATAGTATTTAAACAATAAACAACAACGTATTTCTGGATTCTGGAAACATAATTATATACAGAAATACAGATTATAGGTGCGACCCTACATAACTTAAACCTACATTTTGCATACAATTTACAAATATTTGTAAAATGGTTTTTAGAATTTGCATATTATTCTTTCTAACTTCCTAATTTAAATATTAGATTTGTGAGCATTAATTATTATACGCAGACACCTACTTTATTCTAAATCTAAAAGTAGTGTCTATAAGTAGGTATAAAAGATATGTTCTGGATCCTCCACACATGCAAATTTCCCATAACCATAAGTCGACCAAGTGGAGTCGCAATACCGATCGACCGCCCGGGTGTAGTACAACGTTACCAACGTCCCCCTCTCCCCTCAATTTCGTAGTTTAACAACTAATAATAAATTACAAACATATACTCAAATAGATGGAATATGAAATTTATAATATTATTTATTTTATAGAAAAAAAAAAAATGCGAAATGGAATAGTATAATAATAATATTAATTATAAAATGCACCTACCTACTTCAAATAATTATGGTACAAGCACAGTCATTAAAAATGTTCATAACAGTTATATACGAATAAAACTAATGTGTAATTATTATTATTTATTATTTTAATTTAAATTAAATAAAACCGAAATCCAGAAATAAATTTACTTTTATTTAAACAAATACGTATTTCGATAGGTATTGTTATAGGTATACCTATCATCTTCGGTGCAAAACACAGACTGTAATAATATTATATTCACGACTGTGTAATTATTGTAAAAATTTACATATTAATTTTCTTTAATATGTTAAAAATATAATTATATATAAATTATATACCTGTATTATAAACACAAAATATTATTTAGATAAATTTATTACATTTTATAACTTTTTATTATTACTCTCGTAATTTATTAAATTATTAAATTATTAAATTATCAAATTATCAATATTCTCAAACGAGTGTAAAAAGCTGATAGACTATTCCATATGGCTTATACATTGCTATTTAATATACAAACAAATTTTTTTTTTTTATAATGCAAACATATATTCACCACTACTGTCTTTTAATTGGACATTTTAAAGTAATTTTCTTAAAAATTTCGAAAAAATTACTTAAGCTTCGCGGAACCCTAAAGTGATCTTCGTGGAACCCCAGGGTTCCGCGGAACACAGTTAAAGAAACTATTTTTATACATAATAAATTTATAAACTGAACAAGTATAATTTTATATAGTGCGCCATAGTGGCGTATTCAGAATTTTATTTAGGGGAAATGTGATTAAAAAAGTTTTCTCGTTCCTTTATAAATATTATATACGAGTATAAATTATTGATAGGTATACTATACTACACATTTCTATTAATATATCATTCTAAAAAAAAAAAAAACACCTTCGTGTTTAATACGTTTACATTATTTTTATCAAATAAACACTAGTGTAAATTATAACCATAAAATATTTTATTTAATTATTTTAACAACATCCGTTATTTTAAACGTGTTATAGCTAAATTATTTTCCAATAGAAACATTGTTTTATTACTTACCCTGATATAGTTATAAAAATGGCCAAATGGGAGAGCATATTATGATGATTTTTGTAAATATGCCATTATAGAATTATAATAATAATATGTATGAATTATAATATGTAGAAATTAAATAAAAACGAGAGTTTCACGGTAAACACAATGTTATTGTTGTGTACAGATATGATAATTAAACATAAGCCAAATAACAAGATAAACAACTTTTAATAAAA
Organism: Tetraneura akinire; assembly: GCA_021307375.1. NCBI lineage: Eukaryota > Metazoa > Arthropoda > Insecta > Hemiptera > Aphididae > Tetraneura > Tetraneura akinire. The sequence continues at coordinate 9,854,231 of JAIUCT010000022.1, forward strand.
TGGTAATAAAATGCAAGAATTAACTAAAACGAGGTAACTTTTTTTTTTTTTACCCTATTCTATTCGTTTTTTAATTCATTCGCTTCTTAATGTAGCGTGATATACGCCCGAACGTTTGTTTTTTTTAAATGTTTTATTCATATTATGTAGGTAGATATTGTATGTTATGTTACAAATACATACATCTACGCAAATGTTTTAAATCCTAAACGCGCTATAATAACTAATATTATTATATTTTATATATTGTTTTTTTTTTTTATAAAATATTAAATTAAATTATTATAATATTAATTATATATTATTATGTATTTAATATAATATTCAAATTTTAAATTTTAAATTTTTACGACGTTTTTAAATATTATTCTTTTTTTATTCTTTATTGAAAGAAATTTTATTTTTTAGGTCTTAATTAATAATAATAATAATAAAAAAAAAAAATGTTTACAAAATATAATTTTTTTAAATATATTATGCACTTGAGTATATTTAGTGGTAATTTGTAACGATTAAAAAAAAAAAAAAAAAAAAATTGAAATTTTATTTTCATATTACGCCCATCGTCACGGTCTATGGAAATGATTAATAGGTAACAATTATTGTTCCGTCTATTTAATTTTAACGTTAAAATTCAATATTTTGTTTTTTATAATATATGATATTATAATTTTATGATCGTAACGGTAATAAGGTTGTTAACGGTTATATGAAAATTATTATTTAATCGAAAATTAAAATTATCAATCAATAATTTGCATTTAAAATATATAATCAAACATTATTAACCAAATACTCGTAATTTTACTTTTATTATAACGTATTTGCGTACAAAATTGATGTGTTTTTTTTTATATATATATTTTTAATATTGTTAACGAATAAAACGATTAACGATATAGGCATATATTAAATTACTGTGATTTTATAATTTTCGGTGAAATCCTATGAATGGCTGAAAAAACTCGCCAACGTTATGTGCATACTCGCATAAGGCATAATTATAATATATTAGGTACATATATAAAGGTAATTAAAACACGAAGGAAAAATCGATATCGTTACGTATATTATTGTATTTTTTTCTCGTTTGATTATCCATAAATCATAATGGCCATAATTAATATCACGTTAAATATTATTAAGTTTTCCACGAGTTCCGATGATGCAGGTATAATGGTATATACCTACACGTATAAATAGTAATATGGTAGGCGAGTGCTATTCAAAGCTTTTTGTTTTTAAATCGTCGTCTCTGCGCGAATAACTCTCCGCATGTCTTTTTTTCAAACCAAACCAACGGCCGCAATAAATACGGTTATCGCTATTACCGCTATTACGGATATTTGGATCCCATAGGTGTTATTGTTCCGGTGGAAAAGTGACGTTTTGGCAGTGAAAAAAAATATTATATTTACAACACCTCTTCGGTACCTATATATTTATAAATATATTATAATATACTCTGTTTAAACTATAAAAATGGTTATCGATTTAGATTTTTCTCCTTCAATTTTGCCTCCGATCTCTCTACGACCACGATGATTTTGACGTGTTTCTGAATAAATGTACGATATTTTTATTGTGCACATAACCTTTAATCCTAACATTATAATAATATTAATAATCCTCGGAATTCTACAAAACTTGGACAGCTATTAGATTCTGAGCGAAGCGAAGAATGTATTGGTTTTACAATGATGTGGGTCTTTTTTTTTTTTTTTGTTTTTTTTTTTTGTTTTTTTTTTTTTTAAGTATGAAGACACTTTTACTACCCGAAATAATGCTCCGATTTTCACGAATGTTGTATGTTTTCGATTGCAAATTGGATGTAGTTTGTACTTTATTAAGGTCATTTTTCGAATTTCCCAAAATTGACCTCATGTCACACAGAAAAAGGACGAAAAAATAACGAAAAAAGGACATTTTTCCTTCGACGAATTTGATTCATCGGATAAATTTGTTTATAATAGTAACCATAGTGATAATATAAATATTATTGTTACTAATAGCAACCAAAGTAATAATATTATTATTGTTACTAATAGCAACCAAAATAATATTATTGTAACTAATAGCAACCAATCAAAATCAACCATCTATATAAACAGAAATTTCCATCGTAAATAAATATTTAATAAATATTTTTTTCGTAAAATTCTCCTTTTTACGTATATAATGTTTGATAAAATTGGCAATTTTTGGCATCAAGGTCTGATAATTTTACTGAAGTATTTTTTTTATTTACATAAAAATCCCTAGTCTCAATTTTTTTATAGCTGTTTAAATTTGATATTTTTAGTACATCGAAAATGTTATGAAAAAAAATGACGAAAAAACGGCATTATATGACGGAACTTCGCTCAGAATCGTTTTTTCGAATGTAATGGTTTGCCATTGCATTCAAATTATAATTAAAATTAAACACTATGATTGCACACCTGTATCCCTTCCCTTTTTTTATTTTTTTATTATTATTATTATTATTATTATTATTATTATTATTATTATTATT
>JAIUCT010000022.1:9856755-9881588 GCA_021307375.1 Tetraneura akinire
ATTATTATTATTATTATTATTATTATTATTATTATTATTATTATTATCTATTTATCTGTCATCTGATGCCTACTTTTTTCTAAGTGCGTGGCGGACGTATTTTATTGTAAACTATTATCCTATTTTGACTTGTGAGGCGATGATTGTAAAAATTAATATGAAATAGTTGTAGCTTTGTATTACTTTTTGACGTGTAGATTGTAAATTATTATTGTTTCCCTGCATCTGTTAAACCGCAAAAAACGGCGTGTCTCGCATACATTTAAAGTCTAGATATAAAATATTGCTATACAGTATTTAAATTTTCGTTGTTTTGGAACGTCGGCCTCTGAAATTCGGCCTTGCACCGTCCGTATCCGTGTCATTAATTATTAATTATTGTATACGTAAAATAATATAATATATTATAACGAACGGAAAATAGAACGTCAGGTTATTGTTGTCCTTGTCGTATTCAAAATATTATTGTTTGCAGCGATTTTGCGAGACTAAAAGCGTATATTGAATTACACTGCCGTAGTGCCGTGGTTGTCATCATAACGCATACATTATGTAAAATATAATATAATATTAATATCGACGTGGTCACGTGGACGAATATAAAATCAGGCAAAGCGAACGGACGGTATAATAATTGTTTTTATATCACTTATAATTAGGACTGAGATTTATATTATGTATAATAAAAACATTTAAAAATGTGCGCGTAAAAAAAAAATACGCGGTTTAGTTATTCAGAATATGTTTATATTGTAAACAAAATATGGAATAAAAATATTATTTTCGTAATACACGAATTAATCGATAAGAATAATTTACGAATAATTGAATAACCTGCAATAATGGATATATTAAAACTCTCATACATAATATTGTTATTTAATTTTGGTTTATTTTGGAAAAACTAAAAACGTATTTACATGCAATAAAAACGATTTGCCCGTTATCTAAATTATTTTAGAAATATATAACACGACGTGTAAAAAATGTGTAATTTTATTGAAAAATGTGTAAATTTTAAAACAAGCTGTTAGCCAATAAGAATTATTATGTCAAACGAGTTTTTTTTTTACTATTTCGTGTTTCGTCAAATCCATTCAACTCGTGTTTTTATGTAATAATACAATCCTAACTGTGTGTAATATGGTTACGGACAAAAAACGTGTACGATTATATTATTATTATTTATTATATTCGGTCATATGCGCGAGCTTAGTGCGGCGTATAAGCTAAAAAACAATTTTATTTATTTATCTATTTTTATTTTTTTTTTTTTATTTTTTTCATAAAAACCACGCGGCCGTACCACGCGTGTGATATATACCGCATAAATCGTCACGTACACGATGTCGGATTTCGCAGAAATGACCGATTTAAGCTCCCTGATCTCGTATAGGAATCCAATTCGATAAAAGCTTGCCCCGACCGTTATATTTCGTATATTTTGAGTCCGCGAAGAATTCGCGTCCACGTCTGAGACAGCACCATCATGTAATATTTTAATGTTTACAGGCACTAGGCATAGCTTTTTATATTACATACTATATTATAATGTAGTTTATACCACTTTTTTCGACAAAACGTGGTTATTTTGTATTAAAAAAATATATATATATATATTATAATGTATTATATTTTTATACGTAAACGGAACGAGTAAGTATTAAATTTATTAATTTTTAGAAAGGTTATACAGGTATTTCAATATCGTGGAAGAAATAATATGTATTACCTACTTAGAAGTTAACCTAACCGTACAACATTTATAAATCTACCCATCCATTTTCATGGAATAATTTTTTTCTTAGTATAATATTATATATATTATTCTAAGAGAAAAATTATTCCATGAAAATGGTGGGTAGATTTATAAATGTTGTACGGTTCGAATTCACAATATTATTAATATTGTCGTGACCAATATATTCTTAAAATATCGTTACTCGCAATAGTCGGACGCAAAACAATATTATATAGTAATAACTCAATGCGTTTGAATTATAGTAAAAGCATTCCATGAAAAAAAAAAACAATTAAATAGAGACTGTACGCGTACATAATTCGTACGAAATCTCGTATTGTACGAATATTATGCAAAGAATGCAAACATTTCTCCTTTTTCTTTTTATTCATTTTCATTTTTAAGTTCATATTAAAATTCTAAATTCTTTAGAAATTTTAAGTGCGTATAAAATAAATGTTTAATATTGAAAAATTATAATTTCAATTTTACGTTTAATTGTTTTTAAATAATGATATAATTATTTACTAATATGGATTGCAATAATTTCTTATTTTAAATTTTAGATTCTGAGCGAAGCGAAGCGTTTTACAATGATGTGTGTCTTTTTTTTTTTTATATATCTGTAGACACTTTTTTGACCCGAATAATGTTCAGATTTTCATGAACAGCGTATGTTTCCGGTATAGGAAAATGAATGTAAGTTGGTACTTTATTTAGGTTATTTTTTGAATTTCTCAAAATTGAGCTTACGCGATAGGAAAAATTGCAATACTAAAAAATGACAAAAATACGGCATTTTTCACAAAAACTGAAATTTTGACGAAATGGATTTCAATATTTTATGATAACTCATGCAATATCTTAATTATTAGAGACTTCAAAATTTTATTGGATACTCACATAAGTACAATACATATATGTGATAATATTTTAGAGTAATTACGTTAATCATATTAGAAATATAAAACTTTTAATTTTATAATATTTTAGAATTTTAAGTATACTTATAATTCTCGTTTTTAGCTCTATAATGTAGGTATGTTAAAATTGACAATTTTAAGTCTGAACACATTCACATATATATTACTTAACATTTTACCAAAATATTAGAAATATTATTAGTCTCAACTTTTATTTATAGTTGTCTAAAGTTGATATTTTTAGTGCAATCGAAAATCTAAGTATCCAAGTATACCAAGAATTCTTCTTTTTTATTTATCAATATTTTTAAAATAATTTATATTATCTAATTATCTTTGCTCAAAATAGTTTTCACTAATGTAATGATTATCATTGCATTTCAATTTTAATCAAAATTCAACACTATCCTCTTTAGACCTGTATTTCTTCCATAGCAGTTTCAGCACTTTTTAGTATTATTAAACGGATTAAATTTGCGTTGAAATAATTACACTAATATTGAAGATTAGATTGTGGGATAATCAATATACGTATTAATATTTAGACGTGAACAAAATTTTAATTTTCCATTTATTTTATTAAATTTAATTAAAATAATTTAGTTGAAATAAGTAATAATATTATATTGACGTTTTTATATTTTATTAGTTAAAATTCTTACCCATTTTGGGACTTATTTATGTCAGGATTAGCTAATATTTGAAAATATAAACATTTATGCGCAATTTATTTATTAATACGTTTTACTTTTTTAATTGAATAAATATCAATAAACAATGTTGATAACGCCATAACATTTTATGTAAAAAATGTTAATAATATTCCGATATAATAATATGTATAATTATAAAGATAAATAAAAACTACTAAATATACATAAATATATAATTTATTGAAATATTTACAAAAAATTACAAGATGTTTTACAATTCAATATAGTAGAAAATGTAAAAATAAAAAATAAAAAAACCATTATTAATTTCAAATTTTTTACATTTTTTTACTTTTTTGTAATAACAATAATAAAGAAATTAAAAAAAATTGTTAATTTATAAATTGAATAAGTTGTATGGGGAATTAAATAAACAGATAAACAAAACGGGCATAATGACAAACACAACACACGTTTTGTTTATCTGTTTTTATTGTTATAATATAATATAAAATATAAAATATAATTTATATTATATATTTTATACTATATTATTTTAATATTATATTATTTTTATATTTTTAAATTAATTAATTTTCAAGTATAGGTAAGAATTTTACAATACAATTTTTAAAAATAAAATAAATATGATACAATAAATATGAAATTGATAATACGATTAATATCTTTAAATATTGTTGATATTGTTAATATAGAGTTTTTTGAATTTTTCCATCATTTCATCAGTTGAACATTTAACAGATTTAAGATTAAAGTGTGGTTTCCTTTCTTTATTTATCTTGTTAGTATAATATGGAAAATTGGAAAAGCTCAGTTTATTGCGGTTATGATTAATGCATACAGGTATTTTATTTCTATTTTTCGTCAAACTACGCCGTCTCTCTTCTGGTTAAAAAAAAAAAAACAAGTTAACTATATAATTCATAAAATTAATCTATCTATTAAGTCTTACCCAATTTTATTAAGCTTTTTCTGTATTTTTCTCTTAGCTCCAGAACAATATTGGTAATTTCGTTTAATTCTGTTAGTGCGGCTAGTATTCTACTATCACAATTAACTTTTACTTCTGCCATGATTTTTGTGGTATCCATAATATGATATTTGCAAGGAGTAAAATAATAAACTTAAAACTGTGTTGTGAAATAAAAATAATCTACTATTTCAAAAAAAAAATAAAATTATATTATTAGAAATAAACGTTTAATACTATACCATGTCATTTTCAAAATATTGTAAATATATAATTTTGAAATCTTAATATATAATATATAATTTATTCATAATAGTATTCGTATATTAGTATTATTATTATACGTACTTACGTAATGAGTTAATAAGACGAATATAATTATAATAATATCAATAAGCAAATTTTATTATTTTTATTTTTATTAATTAATTCAGATTTATAATTTAATATAATATAATATTTAATATTATATAATTATATTAATATTACCTTTACAGATTGTACAAATCTAGTAAAAAGAATTAGAACGAATTATTATAATATTATTTTATTGATGTTCGTTATAAAAAACAAACTTCCAGTCGCGTTAGAAATAAAAAAAAAAACAATATTTAATATTATTATTTAATATTTTTATTTTAGAACCTTTTACAAATACGTGCGCAGTTATAGTAGCCAACGTGAAAAAAAATTTCATTTAGTATCGCTTCAAACAATTATTTAAAACTATATGATTAGTATAATATAATATATTATTGTGGTTTAATTAATGCAAATTACCATACAATTTACTAAAACACTCATCTATATTCAATATTACATTAGCTTATTATATTAAGTTTTGAATTTAAGAGATTTATGCTCATACGTGTGCATGTACGACTCTGCATTTAAATGTTATACACGTTTAATTTATATGTCGTCAATTAAGTACACGTAATATTAATCATATTAGTAAAATGAAATTATTATTATTTATTTTGTTAATAGTTTCTTCGTTCGAAAACACGACGTTTGTACGATTTTAAGGTAATTAAATATATGAAAAAAAAAAAAAAAATACATGCTATTATGATTTTAAAGCGTTTGTAAACGTTTAGGTAAAATTCAAATTAATTAGGTAAACTAATTTAAACGTATACGTATCATAATATATTATATCAAAGAGAAATTAATTACCTATAATATTATTCATGTAAAAACTTTTTTCTTAGATCGAGTTGTTAGAACAAAAATCAATTAGGAATCGTGGAAGCTATACATGAAAGTTATCAAAGAGAGCATAATGGAAAATGGTTTCCATTAGTATATTTGGCATAATAATATATTGTGTTTGTTGTGTCAAATACCATGGACAAATGAAACACGGATGCCATTAAACGTTGGAGATGTAGTTCAATTTGCTAGATTCGGAAAGTAACCTTTTATCAAGCTAAGAAAATTAAAAACTACTATATATCTAATATAGTATTGTCGTCTGTCGACTGGTCGTAGATATAGCCAATTTGTAATATAATAATGTACGTGTGTACGATATGATGCGATATGATGAGATATGGGTATCCTATCCTGTATTATAAAATAATGTAATAACGGTAATTGTATTAAAAAATTATCTAATTTCTATTGTTATTTCGAGATATGAAAATATTCCTATCATTGTTACATTGAATCTCGTAATAAATAAATAAAAAAAAAAAAAAAAAAACGCTATTAAATAATTTAAATTTTGTTTTCTAATGCATAACCGTAATGGATGTCATAAAATATCTTCCTGACAGTTTTATAATTTACATTTCTACTTATTTGGGTAGTGTAAAATTAATTTCTTATGTCAAAAATTAATCCGTCATGTTTGGTGGTCTTACACTCAACACGTTAGTATACGAGTATGTTACTACCGTACTATAGATATTATTTTGTTGTTCTATATTAAAATTTTTTTTTTAAAAAATAACATTTCTTTGTTGTAAACACACTATACGCATTATAAACACGATGTGCGCGTATTATAATACTACATCAAGTCACACAAATTTCTAATTTCGAATAACAAGTAAAATAATAATAATAATTACACAAGTACACGAAGTTTTATTATGTTTATTATTATTATAATACGAGTATCATCGTTGTAACGTTTTTCGACAAGTAATTAAAATTATTCACGAATTACATTTTTAGAATTTTCTCGTGATATACCTGTATAAAATCTCGGCATACAATACGACGAAACACGTTGGTTTTTTCGTGTAAAACCGAAGTGTATGATCAAAAAACGACGTGCTTATCGTCGTTCCAAAGATGAAAAACGACGATTTTAAATTTAATGTCTGTCAAAGCTTGACATTAAACATGACGTTATCGCCAATTGTCGTTCGAATACTAATGTGTGGGGGTTTTCATTAAAAAATGACGTTAAAAATAAATTTGTGTAGGTATAACGTGGAGTTTGTTTTGATCGTTTTACATTACATTAATAAATTCAAACGGGATTTTTCCATTTATGTGTCCCTAGTTCGTATTATTATTAGATATTCAAACTCACGACCATTCGATTTATAGTTTGATAAAAAGTATACCTAATAATATTATTAAACGAGTATTATTACATTCGCCACGAAGAGTGGCGCCGAAATAATTTTTATAGGGGTGGCACCGAGAAATATAAATATCCACCACCCACCCAAATGTAACTAGTTCATGGCCATATGGTGGTTTATAATATGTATGTTTTTTTTTTTTACTATTTACTCAAAATTTGGGTCCCTAATCCCTAATAGGTTCGGCGCCACTGGCCACGAAGTTCCGGAATTTGATCAAATAAATTTATACGTATTTTGCGATCGTCTTGTTGATGTCATGTCTGTTCAATTTTAACATGTCTTCGTATTACGAGTGCGTCATGTAGTCGTACGAAAAGTGCGATTTCGCCGTGGAAAACTAACTCTTGAAGACCACATTTGTCTGATCGTTGTACATTTTCACGTTGACAGTCGTGTTGTGGATCAGATATCGTCGGGCCAGGACCTCGCACGACACGTGCTCGTCAATCGTGCCCACTAAACGCAAGTACCACGTGTCGTTTATGGCGATCGCGTTCATCACGTGCGCCACCATCTATACACAGGTTGTTCACTATGTAAGCACAAACGATGACGGGTTTGATCGCGTATTTCGTATTCATTTATACGCAGAACAATTTCATGACCACGATGGAGATGCACTTCGTCACGTTGTGTCACGCGCGGTGTATAGGAATTCATCGTGGTCAACCGGGATGTGAAGCGCATCGATGACATTCCGTACGTTTGTCATTCGTACTACAGGCCACTATTGCCGGCCCGAGTACTGGATAGCGCACCATGGCTCGCACAATGCTGCAGTTTTCACCTCACAGGGTATACGAGTAGAAGTCAATACGGTCCTCATGGTGTCATCCTACGGTGTATTTCTTAAAATTCATCCACTGTCACTCTCGATGCGTTAAATTGTGTAAATAAAGGGTTTTATGATGAAAAAATATTCATATAATTGGTTTTTTCTATTCATTAATGTGTTCACGGAATTCATATTTTCCATCTTTCTCGTGTAACATTTATTTTTACATACATTTCTACTTTGGCTCACCAACGACCATAAACTTTATACATAGACAGACACGGCTAATAAAGTAATAACACAAGAATTGCAAGTATAACTTATACAGGCATTAGGTATAGTCATAGTGATGTGTATTTACATTGTAAAGCCAGCGGTGATAATATCAAGTACGCATTGCACTATGCAAAAATATTATAGGAGTAAAGAACGTGCGACCTCTATCTCTATAATATGCTCATCAAACATTCGATTTTTGTCCATGAGTTTAGGTCTAGAACATTGTGATACATATTTTATCTATCTTTTGTATCTAATTCTTTTATTATAATTTGTTTTCTTATACACTCTTAATTCTTATCCTTCGTGAACTTCATAGTTCTTTGCCCTTTATTCATTGTTCTAACTTATTTTAGTATATTTTACTTATTTCGCATTCGTTTTAATGTTAGTTCCACAGTTCTGCCTTATTCTCGTCCGTCATATGCAAACAGAAGATAATAATTAATATAATTTCGTCTATTTTTAAATAATATACGAAAATATTTTAAAATTCAAATATTAAGTTCCAAAATATTATTCCTACATAATTTTACACTTTAAATTAATTCGGTATCGATATTGTTAATTATATAATTGACGTTATAAAAAAAAAAAAATTATTGTGGATAATATATTTACATTATAATTAATAGTAATAAACTAATATCTAATGAGAGACATTGAAATTCACTAAAAATTTACTTCTATTTAGTAAATGCATATTTTAATAAGGATATTGCTAACTTCAGTATATAATGTAGGTATATCAAATAAAAGTACTAACATTTTTTTTTTTTTTTTCGTGGATTTGGTTGTTTATTTTGTGATTTTGTAGTGTAATTTTTGAAAATTATTTTTTACGCCCGTAAATCGTTAGAGATGCTAAAAAATATAAGCAGACATTATTTGGATGTTGACACAAAGGAGGAGGTGTTAATATGTTTATTTTAATATTTTTTGTGAATATTTATACAAAGTACTTAATATTATTACCGGCTGCAATAGGCATATTACGTATATATGTGTGATGAATAACATTTTAATTTTAAATTAATGAAAACCCGTTTTTAAATGAAATCGCTCTAATGAAAACGGCAAAAAATAATACGGTTTCCATCCCTGCCTTTCACATATCATCTAGGATTGTTGTAATTAATTTACGTTTTTTGTCAAACGAAATAAAATTTATAATTTATAATTTTATTATTATTATTATTATTTGTTTGGATAACGTATACGAAAGGAATACAAATTGCATTAATAGTTTGAATATATAATTCAAATATAAGCGAAAATTACGTTACATTATTTTCTGTTTTAATATATATCTCATGTACGATGCATCAATGCAGAACACATGTTGCACGTTACAGTAGCGGAATATTGAAGGTAATAATAACATCACCGAAATTTAAGTCTGGAACAGCTACATTAAAATGTGGTACGAGCTCAGAAATTTTAGGAACAAAAAATAACTACCTACATTTATTGTCGTTTGTATTCTATTGTGGTATTTTGTAATAACGTAATCCGGCAGGGAATATAATAACCACGTTAAATAATAATTTCACATACATTTATTATAATTTTATATGTTATGCTTCTGCCTGAAAACTTTTTTTGGTCTTGTTTTTACCTTTATATTAATTTGGCCATTTTTAATACCTACATTCATATTATATAACTTTCGTGAATAATACAACATTATATAACAAAAGAGTACTGATCGTTTTCTCATAATATTAATGGACTAATAATTATTATTATATTATATAGGTATTTCGATTTAAAATAATATAGGTAAAAAATAGCTGATTGATACAATACTTTTTATTTTATAAAAATAATGGTAAATTAATTTTATATTTTGAAAAAAAAAAGACTTTATAATAATATCTCGTTTAAATAAGTACATATTGTTATTTTGTTCAATCTCCGTTTCCACTGCTTTAAAAGTTTAAACATACCCTGAAGTCCTGAATAGTCTTATCCACTTAAGTATCGTTGTATTCAGTATTTTTTTATATTTATTTGTTTTCGTTTATAATGTAATAATTTAATATGCATAATATAATATTAATTCCAATAAAATCAGATTAAAAATTAATATATTTTATTTTTAAGATTATTAGAACTTACATACGTTTTAATATTATACCAGATGATTGAATACACGGAAAATATTTATTAACAATATTATTACAATATTTTGATATTATATAAGAGCTATAAGTAGGTACGAATAAGTGAACACAGTAGTGTAATTTTATTGAATGACAGTTTGTATTTTAGAAACTGAATTATAATTATTATTTTTTTTTTTTTTTGTCTCGTCGGAGAGTAGGTAAATTTTATTTAAAATTTAAATAATATAATTTATTTATATATGATTAATTTTAATTTACTTAAAATAAATTCGAATTTAAAATGTTATAATGATTTCTAATCGTATTTAACGAGTTAATTTATTTTTAATCATTCAATATAATTTGTTATATAATTATATTTTTAAGTAATCAGTAATGATATTTATTATAATTTATGATTAATTAAATATTTTTAGTTCTTAATAGTAGATATTTGTTAGCCAATTGTATTTCTTATGTTGTTACACGAATACTGTATGTTAATAACCTATGTTTAAGTAGAATAATAGTAACATTTATGAGTTTAATTTTGTAATAATATGATATGTGTTTAATATAATGAATTAATGACATTTATAAAAAAAAAGATCTTATCTTATATAATAGGTAATAAATTTAATATTTTGAGACATGAGTATCTCTAATATCTAATAATGTGATAAACTTTGATTTTTGAAGTTGAAATGGTTTTTTTTTTTTATTAAATTTTAAACTATAGCGTTCAACAGAACTGTAAGACTTTTCCGTCACAATTTGAAGTTTTTAAAAATAAGTTTGAGCGTTCATATAAAATCGATTTTGTCTTCTGGGATTTGGACAACACGTAGCTTTTTACCTACTAAAAATTTTAACTTGAAATACTGAATCCAAAACTATTCTATCCATTTTTTTTTTTTTTTTTTTATCTACCTCGATTTAGAAATTTTTTTTTATTTAACTTGATTTGCGCTTAATATTACACGATAACAAATAATTACGCCGACAAAAACAGATTGTCGTATGTCGTCGTTATCTTCAATAACATAAAAATGTAATTTCACTACAATACGAGAGTACAATAATCTCATAATATTTTAAGTCATTAGCAGAGTACAATAATTTAATGTATTGATTTTCAACAAGAATTATTTTATTATAACTAAAATGATTTTATATTGTTCTAATAAATTTGTTGAATAATATATATGTTTAATTATAAGTTTTGATAAATTCTAATTGTTTATTCGCGCTATATTGAAATTTAGCCAAAGTGTCATCTTTGGGGGGTACGCCTTCGTCGTGTAAATCTCGGTAAATTATTTACCAACCGCACTCGAACGGCGTTGGTAATATTTTTTCATATTATTTTGATAGTGATAATATTATTATATTTTATTTTTACGACGATTATTATCATTACGCCAGTTTTAGTAAATTTACAAATTATTTTTCTCTCTTGTTATCTTTATAATAATAATAATAATATATTATTATATAAATATATTATATATATTTCCATCCAACACCGACACTCGTTATTATACTCGTATATTGTATATATACTACGATATTATTATATTAACATCATTCCTTAAAGTGTGGTCTTCTGGACGTGTTATAAAGTATAAAACTATAATAATAATAATAATATATTAAGAGAGAGAAATATTATTTTTATGTCTGATATGGCATTATTATGGTGCCGCCTTCTATACAATAATATTGTTGTATTAAATTGGCACAGTAGGATCTTATAGAACTTAGACGCCACTTTTTAACCCTATATTTATAGAAACACTTTTATTCTATTTGAACGTAAGTATAGTGTGTATAATGTGTACATGTATTCCTCCTGTATATTACGATTTACGAGTATTACTCTAAGATGTATTCTCTGTATATTATAATGTTCATAATTATTGTGTTCATATTGTGTTGTAGTTTTATTTATAACGTGTACTATAATTCAACAATAATTATACGTTTATAATGTATGAGAAATTGGAAAGAATTAAAAGAACATGATAATATTTGCGGTTGATTTTAATATAATAATAATCATATGACGTGTTGAACAAAATTGCACAATATTACACTCGGATAAAGAGCATATTATAGTAATAATTATTAGCACACCCACACACAAAATAATATAATTCGTTCAAATATTATTTTAATTACACCATATTTGGCAATTTCAAAAATTAGTAACGAGCATAACTGATTGTTATGAAAATTATAAGTGTTTAAATTAAATTATATGCTCATTTTAAAATTTTTTTCTTAACCCCTTAATAATTTTCGTTTTATTTTGTTGGCAATATTATTATAATTATACTTAGTATACTGATAGTTTTCGCATGGGGTTGTAATTTATAAAATATTATATTTATATACATTATCATACGGAAAACGGAAAATATTAATGTCCCAGTCCTCGACTTCGTGGGCGGGGAAAATTTTCTTTTGCGAGATCGAATTCGTTTTGGGTTAGCACGCGTACTAATACCTATAAGGATGAACCATGAACGTTGATATTACAATATAAAATATATTATCTTAATATTATCGTTATCATTTCCGTCTTTCTTCCTCCGCAATAATAACAATATAAGTTATAACTATAATAACGATACGGAGGCTAACGAACCGGATAAAAATAATAATCCGTTGGATATATAGGTATATACTCGTATTATATCGTTTCCATTCACGTCCATTTGGTGATTATTTTTCTATAAGACTTCTTTACCTATTTCATATTATATAATATATAAAGCATATATACCGGAAATAAATTGTTAATAACGAACAAGCAACGTACAAAATAATAATAATAATAATAATAATAATAATAATAATAATAATAATAATAATAATAATAATAATAATAATATACAAGTATACGTGTATTTTATATACCTACCTAACGTAATATGAGCTGTTTCGTATTCGTATATATATTATTATTATTGTTGGGTCTCCGTCTGTCATTTATTATTATGTGGCGCAGTTATCGGTCGCCGACGAATTTTCTATTTTATCGTGATCTGATTTTCCGCGTTCAGATGAATTCTTGCGGGAGAAAATTGAGAGAGTAAAAACTAAAAACTACAGAAAAAAAAAATAGAGATAGAGAGAGAGAGAGAGATAACCATCAAACATATTTATATATAATTTTCAAACGCCGGCGGAAAACAGAACGCTCTATAGTCAGCGTGTTGTCTTTCAATCTCTCGTATATTATTTAATATATTGTATAATATATACGTATATAATAAGAACAGACGTGAACAAGGGTCAAAGTTTTTCTCATTACGTTATTGTTATACTTGTACGATATAATATATTATATATACAATGAAACGGTCGCGTCGGCAAAATTCATTCGATTTCGATTACCAAAATGTGGCGTGAAAATTTAATAATTTCCTTCGTTTATATAATAAAATATAATAATAATATACTTACGCTTTGTACGTTGTGCGTACACTGTTATTACACGGAGTATTAAGACTTGTGTTATATCGTAACATTATTTTCAGACACGTAGCCAGGATTTTTTTTTTTTTTTTTTTTGTGGGGGAGGGTCAAAAATCATTTCAATAATTATTCTCATTTATTTATTATTAATTAATAATTCAACTTTTAACATGCATACATTATTACAATATTTACATTAATACAGAACACTAAAATTATATTATAATTTTTATAAATAATAATAATTTAATAATAAAATTATTTTATAATATAATCAATTAATATTTAACAGTAGATAATTAAAAATTTCGGGGGGGGGGGGGGTCCAGACATTATTATTATTATTATTATTATTATTATTATTACGTCATATAGGTGGTGCGTGTATGTTACAAGACAATAATTATTTCATTCCCGACGGCTATATTATAATAATATAGCATTACCTATATATCTCAATTGGACGTATTAATGAGTTGACGTGTTAAAATTAAAATTTATATATCGATTATATTAATTCGATTTATGATTTATTAATACGCGTAATAATATATATTAGAATACGAATATAATAATTTTATATTATATAGGTAGGTAAAACGATAAAAATGCTAATGAACCGCAAGATTTGGGCTGTGTTTAGTATTAAATTAATTAAAAAATATATATATATATATTGAAAATTTCGAAGAAACCTAATAAAATGATTAAAAAACGTGTTACATTATTTATAATTTCTTCGAAATGATCAATATTTTATTTAGAATCGTGGGCGAGTCGGACTATTTATGTAAGTATAAAATATTATTTGTTGGATTCGAACTTTTATGTAGTTTTTCTTTAATATCTATATTTATATCATTATGTCATTATAATATTGTAAGTTTACAAACAATATGATTAAAAAAATAATAATAATACAAATATTATTATTAATAAAATACTAGTATCAAAGTGGGACTCCTCTTTTAATACTAATGTGTGCTCAAGATTTAGAGTGATATTGGGGTTGTATTCTTCTACCGAAGAAATAATAATGACGTCATATATATATAGTGTGATGTATGTTTTTTATAATATTAATAATCGTATGAATGTGGTATAGTTCGAATAATAAAAAAAAAAATTATTATAATAATAAATTATAATAAATCTAACAAAAAATTAACGTAATGTATTTCCATCTTATTTTCACATTAAAATATAAACTAAATATGACGTAATTACTTATCGAAATTAATTAATATGTGTTTAATTTGGATAAACACCAATTTTATTATAATATAAATATATAGGTAGGCAATCTTATTTTTAAATGCGAATTAATTTTTAACAATTTACTATTTTAATTAAAAAAAATATATAAATACAATTAACAATAATGTTTATAAAATAATTAATAAGAGCTGATATTGCTGTGGAAAGGTTACAGGTGTAAAGATTATAGTTTTTAATTTTAATTACAATTTGAATGCAATGGATAAATCATTATATGTGAGAAACAATTTTGATCGAAGTTCATCAGATAAAAAATAAAATAAAAAAAAAATAAAATAGAATATGTCAGTATTAATTAAAATTTTTACATTTATACAGTATCTAAGTTCAATATAAATGACAATTAAAACCATAAATATATCACCTATATACCCAAATCTCACAGTACCTTACTCAAGTTTTTCGATTGTAATTATTGCATTCAAATTTTAATTCAAATTCAAAACTATCCTTTTACACCTGTAATTCTTCAACAGTAATATTAGCTTTTCTTTTTATACCTTTTAAAACTTAAAAAAAAAAAATAATAGCAAACGTAATAAAAATGTGATGTAGTAATATATGTAATAAACTAATAAATGTATACACAATTTTTTAGAATATAGTTACGTAATATTAATATATATTTGAGCTTCAAAAATTTTAAAATTTTTTTGTCAATTTTATGTAACATTATTTTAAATTATTGAAATATATTAAGATGGATCCATATAAATACTTTGAATATTGATTTTACTCAAAATTAAGCTTTAAAGACCTATAAAAAAATTGAAACTTGAGATTATTCTAATAATTTTGACAATTCATTAAAACTAGTATGTAAATAATATACTATATAGGTACGTACTTCAATAAATTTTTTTTATTTTTTTTTTTTATTAATTCAATATTTGTAAAAATATTGAGGAATAATAAGAACAAACCTAATTCAACTATTCCATAATTTTATCACATATATATATGGTTCCTATGTTAACACCTAATAACATTTTCAAATCTCTATGTTCAATATTGCCTGAGTTATCGTAAAATATTGAAATCGAATTCCTTAAATTTTCTGTTTTCATGAAAAATGACGTATTTTAGATTCTTGGTTTTACAATAATGTGTCTTTTAGATTCTGAGCGAAGTTATATTTGAAAAATATCAATTATAATAATTTCTTTTATAGGTATTTTATGTTGAAATTTGAATAAAATCAATATTTAAAGTATTTATATGGATTCTTCTTAATATATTTCAATATTTTACAATAATGTTAAATAATAATGACAAAAATGTTTGAAAATTTGATTGTAGTTTAAAGATATTATTTAACTTAATTTAGTTTCAATTAATTGTGAATTTACGATTTTTCTTCATAGTCATTTAAAGTATAAAAAGCAATGGAAGGGATACTAGTGTGAAAATGATACAGGTGTAAAGAGGATAATGTTGAATTTTGATTAACATTTGTTTGCAATGATAAATCATTACATTCGAAAATTTATCTGCGAAGTATTCTCAGATTTCGTTATGTTTAGGTATACTTATTTAGGGATTTTATGAAAAATTATTTATATTGAACGTATAGAGACTGATAAACGTAAAAATTTAATTAGTACATATATTATTTGATGAAAATCGTTTTCATGACGATTTAATATGACGATTGTAATGATTTATCATTGCATTCAAATGTTAATCAAAATTCATCACTATCATTTTTATACCGGATTCTCTTCCACACTAGTATCCCTTCCATTGCTTTTTTTTTTGTAATAAAAAGAGCTTGATTTTTATATTTGCCAGGGGCGCTTTCGAACCTTCCTACAACTCTGCTAGGTACATATATTATTAAAAATGAAATTAATATCAATGTTATTCAATAGCATTCAAATTTATTATAATAAGAAAGTATTTTATTGTATATTATTGTTTTTATCATCACTTTTGAAAACTGAAAATTTAATAATGAATTAATGAATAACTAGAACACGCGTAGAGGTAGACTATTCGTATTATACGCATAATTGATATATTTTTGTTAGAAAATAAATTTTCGGTCATGTTAGAATTAAAAATATACGATAATATATTTTATTGTCATTTTTATATTATGATTTTCAAACGTGATAAATAAAACGTGTAGGTACTTATTTGTCATTGAAATGTCAGAAAATCATTTTACTTTGCAGCGTTAGTATTATTTTATTATAATCTGTGGTTAAACTATTGAAAGAAAAAATCAATTGTTTGTAAATTTTTCTTCATTATTATAAGTACAATACATTTTTTATACACATTTTGTAAACATTTTCTCCGTGTTAAATATTTGTAAATATCGTTCACAATGTGTGTGTATAATAATTAATATTGAAAATATTTATAAAACTTAATAATATCACTGCCGTTATGTTATAATATTAAAACGTTTTTACCAACCTACGATCCCCCGGTTTAATAATGCGTAGGTTATATGTTTATAATATAATACAAAAATATTCCTATGGTATAATAATGTTATCTTCATTGGGTACACCCTATTATTATTAATATGAAATATTTTTGTCGTAATAATATCAGTACATATATTACATTTTAGTGACGGGTATAAAATACTTCGTAATATCAGAGGCAAAGAATTTCGGGTTCCTCGTTCAGAGAAAAAAAAAAATTCCGTTTCGAGTTATCCACAAAATAATATACCTAATCCTCAGATAACTTTATCGGTGCTTTTATTCACTTTTAAACACGTGATATTTAACTATTGGGGAAAACTTAAAATCACAGCTTTGTATAAATATACTCGTACGTCCATGTTTGAATGTATTAACACGCGTAGATATTATTAAAAACACATTCTTTTTTATTTTTTATTTTATATCTAATTATTTATAAAAGCGACAATCACAGAAATGTTTGGCGATAATAATTGTATTATTGTTATTTCACCGCAATTACCAACCAATAGATAAAATATTTGTTGTCCTTGTACCTACGGTTTATTTTACCTAAAAATGTACAAATTAACAAATTGAATCACTAATATTATTATTACATAGTGATAAACAGTATAATAAATTATCATATTAATTATTATTTACCTTAGATATTAATAATTATCAACCTTAGATAAATACATACCGGTTGGAGCTATAATAATAGCCATTATTACGCGTAGTATGTGCGTGAAGCAGTCTAGTTCAGCCCCGTAGTGTTTATCGCTTTATCGGGCATGATTCAGAAATGAAATTAATATACAGAACGATACAGAGTATCTATTGCGTTTGGGTACGAGTATAATAATGCATAACCATAAACACCAAACGTCTCGTACATGCGTAGTAATGATATCGGGGCTCAGATGCCAATTTGCAATGCTTCGAGATTTTATGTTATAGCTCTATTCAATACGTATTTTATCTAAGTAATTGACCAACAGATATTTATCCAGTTATATTTAACTGATAGTCGTTTAACTATTTTATAAACTGATAAATTGTGTCTTAAATTGATTTACATCGTAATCCAATAAAATTATAGATAATAACATTTTTATAATATAAGTTTTATTGGTATATTGTACTCCCTGTGAAAGTGGGCTGGAGATTGGACACGTTTATTTTCATTTTATATCTATCATAAAGAATTGGCGTTAAATTTATTACTATTTTCGAATTACTGATTAATAATTAATTATATAAGATATTATTATAACATATAATATATAATACATATTATTATATTAATATATTCACTATCCCATTAAAAAACATTTCAAATATCTTGAATAACCACTTTATTATTATGAACTACTCGTATATGATTTTCGGTTTTAAGATCTAAAATACTTTAAACGTATCCAGTATTAAATTAAAACAGAAATATTTTAAAAATCAATATAATTTAAATATGTTTTTTTAGTTTTATTGTAGTATATTATATTAGATAATGTAATATTATAATATTAAGTATATTTTTAAAATATTTGTCAAACATTTCAAATTTTCAATATTTGCACATAAAATGTGTTTAATACATTTAATTAAAGTTTTATATTATAAGCTTTTAAATTATAAATTTATGTTTTTATTAAATATATATAATAATAATATGTACCTAGTATTAAACTTGAATTGAAATGTTTTTTTTTTTTTTTAATTTGGAAGATATATTATTTAGTTTAATAAAATATTTTTTAATATTTAAATATTTTTTAAAGATTAATATTTGTAATTTAACAACGATTTAAATATAAATAATGAAGATTTGAAAACGAAACTACTGCGTATCATTTTAACAAATGGATGCACGCGATCTTTTCTGATATGCACAATAATAAACAACATAACCTTGACGTAAATCAACAATAATAATTAATATATTATGAGGTGTAATTTGACGTTATATTATGTACTATTATTAGTTTACGTCAATAGTAAAATCATAAAATAAAATTATTAGAATTGTAAATTATTTATTAAAATTTATTTTTATTTAAATTTTACAAGAGTATAAAATATTAAAATATATTATTTATTCATGGACTTTATTCAAAATATGTTTAAAATATTTTTATGCACAACCATATAATTGTAATTATATTGTTAGTCAATTTATAAGTCATACTTGAGATTTATCTTACAAATATAAAATATGATGTTAAATTCTAATAGTCGATATTCGTCACTTCAATTATACCAATTATATAATGTAATACCTATCTATTATATATATTATATCAAACATTTGACTTATCAAATATAATTTTTTGACGTTTATAATTAAATGTAAATTTATTAAATGGATTTTAATTTGTAATTAACTTTAAAAAATTAATACAATTTTATATTTGATAAAGTTTATCGACAATTTCGTAATAAAATTATTGTGATTTCTTTAAAAACGAATGTCTTGATAAAGAAATCGTTTTTAAGATTCTATATTCGAAATTTATTAATAAAATTATAAGTCAGACTTCCAATATTTTAGTGAATATATTTTTTAGCATGGACTTATTAGTTATTATGAAATATATTAATATAAATTTATTTTCTATAATAATTATTATTAAATTATTATTAATTTTATTTTAATATTTGATATTTGTATGGTATATAAAATATATAGGTAGGTATGATTAATCATTTAAAAGAATAATTAAATATTATTTATTAGAATAACATAATATAATATCATATTATGATAAGATACCTATTATTATATTTTTATAATTGATTGAATATTTGAATGTAATATATTAACAATTTAATTGAGTGTTGAATTATTATAAATGTATTTCTATTTAGGAAATAATTAATATATTTTATGTAAAATGTAATCTTATTATAAATACGATATAATTAATATAATTTGTTCAATTGTTCATTATAAAATATTAATTATTGTTTAATATTGCTTATTCATGTTGACGCCGATGAGTAAAGAAAAAATATTATGTATTTTAAATCAAAGCAAAATAGGTACAATTGTTCTATTATTAAATTTAAAGTTTAAACATTACTGGATTAAAGTGTATTTAGGTACAAGTTAAAATGCAAGCGATATTGAATACCTATATAAATGTAATCACTATAAACATTTAAATAGGTACACAGTGTTTAAGATTATTTAAATTATATTGGGTATCACATAATACTACGCCGAAAAAAAATTCAATGTATCCGGTTTTAAGTTACATTCACCTTGTATATAATAACGCCCATTCTCTGACGTGGGCAATTAAGCTATTTAAGTATAATTTAAATAAATACTTGTACTTGCCTATCGTCAGTTATATTCAGTTTCGAATTTGCGACACGCGTAAATAAATCTCTCGTAAAAATGATTGTGATGTTGATAAATTGGTTGTTTGACTATTTTATTATTTTAGGAACGATTATTATCGCTACACTTTTGTATTATTACTCAACGTCTACGTACGATAAATGGCGAAAATTAAACGTACCACACATACCGCCTTTGCCTTTTTTTTGGAAATTTTTTAAACTTCGCATTAGCTAGAGAGCATCAAGCGTATACGTTCGATAGAGTGTACAGACAATTTCCCAATGAAAAAATATGTGGATTCTATCAAATGAGAACGCCATATTTGATGATACGTGATCCAGAACTCATAAACAGAATAATGATTAGCGACTTCTCGTATTTTACTGATCATGGATTCGAGTTAGACGAATCAACGAACGTCATTGGGAGAAGTTTGTTTTTTATGAATGGTCAAAAATGGAGAACAATGAGACAAAAACTCAGCCCTGGATTCACCTCAGGCAAGATTAAAGGAACTTATAATCAGATCACAGAATGTAGCGAAGAGTTAATAAACTGTATTACCAATAAGATAAAAAAAACCAAACAAATTGAAGTTCATGAAATTACAAGGAATTTTACTACTGATGTTATTGGAACGTGTGCATTTGGTTTAAAATTAGATACCATAAAAGAAAGCGATTCAGATTTTCGCAATCACACAAAAAAACTATTTGAAGTCAGTTATCGACTAATGATAATTAATATATTGCTTATCATGTCTCCAAAGTTTTTAAAGTTTTTTAAAATTCAAGCAATCTCACCAGAAACGTCTGAATTTTTCCAATCAGTATTTAACGATGCGTTTAAGTATAGGGAAGAAAACAACATAAGCAGAAATGATGTGATGCAAACTCTAATTCAAGCAAAAAAAGATTTAGTATTAAATAACAATTCAAATAATGAACGTAAGATTATTCAAAAATTATTATTTAAATAATAATAACTTATTTTTAATAACTGATTTCATTTGAATTTTCAGATAAATTTGTCGATTTGGATATCATTGGAAATGCTCTTCTCATGTTCACTGGTGGTTCAGAACCAATTTCAATCATAATATCTTATTGTTTGTATGAATTAGCATTGAATAAAGATATCCAAGATAAATTAAGAGCAGAAATAAATTTAAAAAATAAAAAATATGATGGTCAATTCACCAATGAATATTTGAGTGAACTTCATTATGCCGATATGGTTTTAAATGGTAAATATTAATGTTTTAAATTTGTGTAATTATTGCTAAAATTAATATTGGATTTTTTTTATCCAATTTATAAAATATTATTTTGTCTGATATCTATTTACTCATTGTAATAATATCTCCACGAAAATTAAAATTATTTAAAATTAATATGTTTTTTCTTTTAAATTATTAGTTATGTAATGGACAATATTATTATCTATCTAGAACTCATAATTTAATGATGATTTAAAAATTAAAAAAAAAAAATTTAATTAATTTCTAAAAAAAATTATATTTATGATATAGTGACTTCATAAGTTTTAATGATTATTAATGATCTTTGCATTATTATCGTGGCATGCAAAATATATTTTAACATAATTATTATTTTATAATTTTAATTAGTTATTAGTATTAGTCAATTTATTAGCAAATATCGTATACTCCTAATTATTATGAACGTAACACGTATAACAATATTGATAATTTGAATTTTACTATCCACGATATATAATTGAATACTTTACTTTCTTCAATAAATTTAATAATTTAAAATAATTTTTATTTTTTAGGGGATCTTTAAAATTAAAAAAAAAAAATATTTCTTTATAAAAATTATAGGTAATATTATAGTCCGTTAGGTTACTTATGATTAAATATATATATCTGGGAATTTGGTACACATTATATTATACTTTAATTATAGAAACTCTTCGTAAGTACTCCATCCTTACATTTATTATAAGAGAAGCAACACAAACGTACAGTGTGCCCGGTGAATCATTTATAATAGAAAAAGGACAACAAATTGTAATACCAATGTATAGTGTACATCGGGATTCAAAATATTATCCCAAACCTGATGTTTTTGATCCAGAGAGATTTACTCCGGAAGAAAAGTCTAAACGACCGAGTGGGACATTCTTTCCTTTTGGCGATGGACCTCGTATTTGTATTGGTATATAATATGCATAATTAAATAATTAGGAATATTTATTAATCGTTATTATTTAAAATTTTACTAGGAAAACGATTTGCTGAAACGGAAATGAAGTTAGCTTTATCAAAAATTTTGTCGAAATTCGAAGTCCTGCCATGTGAAAAAACTGATGTACCACTTGAAATGAAAGTTGGAGCTGAATTTTTGACACCGAAAAACGGAATTTGGTTAAGTTTTAAACCAATTATGAATTAACGTATAAAATAAATAAATTAGAAAATAATTTAAATTTTAAATTAATATTATGAATTACCTACCTATTTTAATTTAAAATATCAAATCAAAGTAATTATATAAATATAAATGTAAATTATTTACATTTTTACGTATACGACTAAATTAGTTATAATTTTCTCACTATTATTATGTTGTTATAGTTATTGGATTAAATACATTAAAATTATAATTAATTTTAATAATATGAATTTGAAAATCATTCCATAAACAGTTGTTTTGTACCAAATATTATTATTATTCATAATTTTTCTTATAGTTATAATTATAATTATTGTTCAATTAATACAGCGTACTATATTGATTAAAAAATATAAATTATAACAAAAATCTATAAATATGTTTATTTTTTAATTAATTAAAATTTGTGAGTTCAAATTCGTAATATTTGATTAGGTATTAAATTATTTAATTGAAATAAAAATACGATTGTTTATATAAAAAGAAGACATATATTATATCATCATACTGCTGTGGAAGGTTATACCATATTTTTTTTTAAAAGAGGATAGTGTTCGTATTTGATTAAAATTTGAATGCAATGATAAATCACATTCGAACAAAATGATTTTGAGTGAAGTTCATCAGATGATACGTATATGTGTTAATTAAAATTTTTACATTAATGTAGTTTCTACGTTCAATACGAATGCCCATTAAACCCGTTAATGAGTCACTTAAATCGGAAATCCGACAATACTTAGATCAAAATAGTCTTTCGAATTTAATGATTTATCATTGCATTCAAATTTTAATAAAAGTTTAACACTATCCTATTTAGACCTGTATCCTTTCCACACCTACATATCTTTCCTTGTTTTTATTCTTTAAACAACAACTACAAAAATAAAATCTTAAATGTAATATTCACAATTAATTAGAACTGAGTTAATTTAAATGAATTTGAGCTCCAATAAAAATTTTTTATCAATTTAATTTAACAAATAATAATAATAATAATAATAATAATAATAATAATAATAATAATAATGTCTCCTGCTTCTACTGCTTCTATTATATGTTATTAATTTATTATATATTTTAATAAGTATTCGTACAAATACGAGTAGGCACAGAAGAACTCGGTTTATAACATATACATACACTATATAATCATATTATTTAATTTATCAAATTATTTAAATGTGCGTTGAACGGGTTTTGGGAATAGCGGAGTTGCGGAGTGCGTCATAAATATTTAACTTTGCATTTTTGTCCCTTTGTGCGGAGCAGATTAAACATACATAGTATAATATTATTTATTATATGTAGCATCATTTTTAGATTGGCTGTTTGGAAATGTCGTGTTTAAATGTTTTCAAAAATTGTAATGTATAATATGGGGTATACCATACAGTAGTGTATAGTTACGTCAAGAGTTAATATTTTAAAAAGTTTATAAACGACGCATTTATATGTTATAAAAAAAAACTCGCGGGATAAATAAATATTACGGAACGATAAATAAATCTAAATTCGTAAAATTATAATATAAGGGATTTTGAAAATCATAGTTGTATCGGTCGTAAACTATATCCAGCGGTCGGTAGTAGCCAACAAATTAAAGTATTAATATTTTAACATTAAAATATTATTCTAGTTGGGAAAAGAGTAAAGTTAAAAGTTTCTTTTTTTTTCTATTTATTTTTAAATAAACTTTTAAAAAACATTTTTACGCGTCAAATGCATGTATAATTATTATTTATAATACTACTGGATATTATTATTATTATTATTATTATTATTATTATTATTATTATTATTA
>JAIUCT010000022.1:9881598-9904042 GCA_021307375.1 Tetraneura akinire
TATTATTATTATTATTATTATTATTATTATTATTATTATTATTATTAAAGTCTCTTTTTAATAGCTGTATAATATTATATTATATTTTATACTATACAAAGTAAAAAGTATACAAACCATTTAATATTATGACGCGAGAAAACGTTGGAAAAAATTCTTGGATACTGCAGTTGTATTGAAAGTGTATAAAAATTATTCAATATGTTTAAAATAAGCGGCACCTTCAAAACGTATACGTACTTTGACGTGATATTTACGTAGGTACGTATATATTACTTAAGTATAATATAAAGTGTACGTTGCGAAATAAATTTGAAAGTAATAATCGATTCTATTTGTGGTAATTGAAAAATCCAGAAGCTTGTATTATCCTCACGTGTGTTTCACTTTGAACTTTATTTCTGAAAATATAGCATTTAATAATATGTGAACTTTGCCAGTATACGTACACAAAGGTCGAGACCGCACTCGTAAAGTATATACGTACCTATTAATGTTATGGGTTGATCGATGTTGAATACCCCTCGATAATAAATGTGTCGGTGAGAGAAGAAAATGCATATCTTTAAACGCCACAACATAACAATATTGTACCGATTGGTAAATACCATATTATAAAATATCATTATTTACATTGTTACAAAACGTGAAACAAAATTAAATAAAATAACCTGTAATAATACGAAGTTTTGTTATTATTTAAATTTACTATCGAATTATCACTAAATTTACCAATACGAAAATCATTTCACATGTATAATTAATAATTTTATATAAATTCCTTGAATAGTCATAACTCATAACACACGCGACATGGTAAAATTTTCAACGGAATTATTAAAATTTCAGAAGATTTAATTATTATATTATTCATTTTTTCGTTAAGTACGTTTCCATTTCTACGTACAACAGCAAAACAGCTTTTAAGTAAATACGACAGATGTATGTGTTGACGCATTGCGCTAATGAGGGCAAAAGTTACAAATAAGTACTGTAATGGCTTGTGAAATATTATTCTGTTATATATTAAGGGAAAAGAGCGCCTCGGAGAATATAATAACATAAGAATGTCTGAGCGAAAAAAAAAAAAAAAAGGTAGTAAACTCACTGTAGACTAAACGATAACATACTATTTTCAGATTATTAATCGGTGAATGACGTACGATTATATATTGTTATTTTTTTTTTCTCGTCGTTGAAGTCTAATAGTCTAAATAATAGTTTCCTACGTCCATCCAATGATGAATTATAAAAGAATCCGGCAACAAAATATAATTAAATACACGATCCAATGTAATGTAGGTATAATATAAAATTTATTTAATATATCTAACGTTTTATTTAATTATGAAAAAAAGTATTTTAATATAATTCAACTATATACGAAACTTTGTTCGTTTACTATTGTATTGTATATCGTAATTACAGTTTTTATTAATTATTTAAGATTATTAGTAAGTTTTAAAAGTTTTAACAAACAATAATTAAATTAAATTTCCACTAAATCCCCATCGTCAATCAGAGAATAAAATAAAGCGAGTGCTGCAAGTAATAACGTGAGAATTTTCCATAACAATTATAAATTTATATTATTTTAAACAACAATAATATGTTCGTTGAAATGAAAAAAATAATTGTATTATTTAAATAATAATATAATACAATTTATTAATGGATATATAAATCGAGAAAATATGTTTAACTATAAGATTTAATATTATAACGAGTAACTTTCTTAAAAACTATGTAATAGAAATGCCAATTTTATAATAATTTATTATGTGTATTAAACTGAAAAATAAAATAAATGAACGCATTTATACAATAGGATATTATTTTTGTTTTTCTTAATTTTTAAAATTTATAGGTGTTTTGTAAAATAATAAAAATAATGACTTTATACTTTTAAAGTTATGTAATATAAATGCAACGTAAAAAAAGAAAGAAAGATGTTTTATTATAATGTAATATAATATAAATATTATAATAGATATTACTAATGATTTGGTACACATAAAAATAATTTAATTTTAAATCACAATTTTTATGAAATTATGAACTAGACATTTCAAAATTGTCATATACCTATTATAAAATATTAGAATATTATGTTTAAAATGCAAATTATTTTTTAATTTCACATAACTTAAAAATTGCAGTAATATTACGGATTATATAGCTTTAAAACTAAAACTTTCGTAAATTGATTTGTAAAAACCTGTAAAATTATTATACGTATTTATTATAGGAATATTGAATATTTTTATATCACTGTTAAGGTGTAATGATCAGATATAATTTTTTAAACAAACAAACATAATTAATTACGCAAAATATATTTAAAATAACATTAAAAAAACATTTTTCATTATTATTATTTTTTTTTTTTTGCTACATGAATTTATATTTGATTACCGTGTGTGTAATTAATCATTAATTTACCTTTAAGCTCATATAACATTACCTATCAATTAAAAATATTGGTTATAACATAATACATGAAAATCAAATAGTAAAATAAACATCTAAATTATTTTATAGACAAATTATTATTATATTAATATTGTTAATAGGTAATCAGATTATCGTTTTTAATAGAATATTAAACTTTAAACATATCCATTCATGTTGTTTAAAAATATATTTTTACTAACATCAAAGATTTAAAATAACGTTTTAATATTTATGATTTTTTGTCTTGTGCAGGTTACAAAAAGTGATTAATTGAAGTTGATCAAGTTTTTAGTTGTAGTCAACAGTGTAATGTTGAGTTAATTAAGTATAAGAATTAAGAGGGCTCAAAATGAAACACATGCGAGACATTTATAATAATATCATAAATGGTGTGTGCAGATTGGTATAGTTACCATATTGTTAACGTATTTGTCATATTATAAAAGTAAAAAAATGCCTTAAATTAAATCCTATTTACATAAAGTGAGACAAGGAGCGTAGAAAAAACAAAAATGACAGGAAAACCGTCTAGAGTGTTAATTTTTAATACTTTACTGAAATTATAATAAAAAGAGATAAATAAATTGAATTTTCATTTACTTATAAATATATATAATATAGTAGTTCATAGTTCAAAAAAATTACATCGGAAGGATATATTTAATATTATAAGTGTATTTTAGAATAGAATAAGCACGTACAATTTTTTATACATGCATAAAATGCTGATTTCACTATAATATATTTTTATTATTTTAAGAACGACTGAAATCTTAAATAAAGATTTTACCATTATATTAATGTAACTGCTTATGCTTACGGTTTTATTAGAATGCCAAAATCGACTATATTATACTCGTATTATAAATTCAAATTGAAATATTTGACGATTCGAAAAGTTGGATGTACCTATACAAATAAAAAATAAAGTTTTTTTTTTTTTGATAATGGATGTAGGTACGTGATTTCTTTGTACTAATATTCCAACACTATAATAATGTCAAAGCCACTGTGAAAAGTTTTAAATATACGATAAAAATGTATTACGAATTTTTTAGCATTTAATTATTTTTTATATATACCTAACCTATATATAATTATTAAATATTATTATATGATTTAAGATTTTTCATACTAACTATTGACGTATTGTTATTGGTCAAATATTTTATAGCTTAAAATAAAAGAATGTTTAATTATTATTTAGACATATTGTCAAATTATACCCAAGTAGACTTAGGTATATAATAAAATATTATATGAATACTGAAAAGGTATATAATTAATACAATTAATAAAAAATAATAATTTTTGTAAATGCTAAAGCAGTAATAATGGTTTTATTCTGAATTTTTGAGTATTCATAATAATTATTTATAAATTAGTTAGGTAGAGATTTTTTCAATGAGTTTTTTTAACCGTAGGTACCTGTATTTTTTAATAATATAATTTTTATCGATTTAGTAGAACAACGTTTGAATATAAAACAATTAAAATATAGTAAAGTATACGTAGAAGGTTTAATTAATTTTTTCCATCAATTGTTTAAAATGTGGTTTCGCGAAACAAAAAATATATATTTGTAATATTCTTTTGACCGTGATGGAAATATTTGAAATGTTTTGTAATTTAAAATGAAAAACATCCAGATGAATAAATAATTATTTGTTTTAATTAGTGATTTTTTTTTTTACTCAAGAGTAAAAAAGAAAAATGCCTAAAGTGTAAATTTCTAGCAACTACTCCATTTTTTTTATTAAATAATGTTCCAAGTACATACCAATTATATATTATTTAAACTCCATCAAGTGGGAAAATAAGAGAGAACAAGAAATATAATAATGTAAAATACTTTCCCATTTCTTAGTAATCTAGCCGTTAAAAATAAAAAATAAATATTCTAATTATTAATTACCTATTAAAGAATATTATAAACTATTCGTTCGTGAATTTATATTTAAAAATTAATATCGTTGAGATAAAATAAAATATAAATACAATTTTTTTATATAATATATATAATTACAGACATGATTGTTATACAATGAATTTAAACCGTTTTCAATGTTTTAGGTAATTAATATAATAGTTTATAATTAGGGCTTGGATTTAATTGCATTAAAAAATGGTATACTATGAATTTGATTTATTAAAAATATGCAACGAAAAAATGTGAAAAAATATGACACAAAATACAATAAAAAAAAAAAAATTCTAAAATATTAATTCTGTTAATGTTATTCAAACGTATTACATAAAACAATTATATATTATAACAATTATATGGTGTTTAAAATTTTCGAAAATAAAAGGTCTTATGTTAAATCTTAGTATATTTTTTTACTTGCTGAAGCTTCGTTCAAAATCACATGACGTAATTTTTGAGTTTTTAAATTTTAGATATAAATGAAATAATTATACCTACCTACTATAAATATTTGGGTATATTTTTTGGATTGACAATATTCAATTTTCTTCTTTTTCTAACCATTACGGCTAAAATCAAAATATACCATAAAACACGCATTTTAGGTGAATATTGTTGAAATATGCAATAATATGCATTTTATTCTAAATATGCAAAATAAAATAATCACCATTTGCTTTATTACGACGTAATTCGTGGACATTTAATAAAGCAGTAATCAGAAGTTGCAAAAAAAATATGCCAATGCATATTAATCCTAGCCCTCCTTATAATCATTCTAGTCATATAATATATTATAAAACCTATAGGTATTAATTTTTTATTTTTTTGTAGTAAATATTTTATGAAAAAGAGATTTTCTTCCCATCATTAACAATTGTAATTTTATTACAATATTTAATATTTTCATATTTTTGTAATTTTTTTAAATTTTTTTTATGTATCTTACCTTAATTTATAAATTAAAATGTTATAAAGAAAGATTAAACTAATTCCTAATTGTAATAAATAAAATAAAATAAATTACCTTAAATTAGTTTAATTAATGCTTAAAGATATAGATATATAATTATAATCATTATCTTGTACGCATTGTATGGCTCGTTAAGATAACATTTTTAAAATTATATAAATTTATAATTTAAATATAAATAATATATTATTTCTATAACATACCATATAGTGAAGATCAATGTGAAATATGAATCTAATTATTTTTTTATGAATAATTATTGCAGTATATTTTGTAATTATACATTATGCTATCTTTTATAAATAATTAAATAAATTATAGATGATATAAATAAATTTAAATTTAAATTTAAATGTTTTTTTTTTTTTTTTTAAATAACAATTTAGTTATTATATTAATAAAATAAAAATGTGTTTATTATTTTCTGAATTTTGATTTTCATTCATGCATTTTGTGTTGAAAATAGAAAAAAATTGTCGTAGTCCAACCGTTAAAAACATTATAAATAGTAGGTATAAGTGTTTTAAAACTGATTATATTGATAAAATATATCATATTTGTTATATTTGATAGATATTTTACAATAATTATTCGAATAACTGTTTTTTTAAAGACATTAAATTTCATTTCCGTTTAGAGGTTTAGACGATAAATCGATGAACGATTTCAAGTTGTTTCGTGGTTAATAACAATTTACGTATAAATTCATGATTAAGCTGGTAATAAACGTTAATTTTAAAAACGGTTTATCAGCTCGATCGAAAATTGCATGCACGTTTTATTATGAAAGTATTTACTATATAACGTCTCGCATATATAAAAGTCAAACAACGTTATTGTGAATCATCAGTGATTAAAAAAAAAAAATTCTTATATTTAATTAGAGGTATATATTATTATAAAATCAGTATTATTAGCAACAATAATGCTTTTGTACTAGATTCGGACAAAAACAAAACGTTACATTATATATTATAGCGAACAAGATTTGTATTAAAATTTATTTCTCCGATGAACTTATGAACGTACTTTTCCACGTCGGTGGATTTATAGTGATCGTCGTCAAAGAAAATAAAAGGAGGATTAAAATCATAAACTCGAAGACGAAAAGTTTTTACGATCGCTGGATCTGACGCACAGCATACAAATTAACTTAATACTCTTCAATACTGATTATTCCCTGCACCTTTGTGTTTAAGTTTATCCGAAATCGAATTTTTAAATATCTAATCGTTTTATTTTAGTCGTCTCGCGTCGAATAATAATATTTAAATATTGCGCTGAAAGTTTGTTCTTTATCTTTGAAAGATCGGCAAAATCGCTACATTTAAAATATTTATCGCATAAAGTGCGTAACTGTAACGTGTCGAATTTTGTTTACGTAAATATAACAAACCACAGATACCATAGTAAAACGTAGACATTTTATTACGTAGAAAGATATTATATTATGATAAAAAAATTAAATGTCAAGATTACAAATTCGAGTGAAATTATGTTATATAATATGTATTGTTATAATGGTTAATTAATATAAAAAAAAATTTGAATGAAAATTAAAAACTATAACTTATTTTGGTATTTAGAATTTTATCTTCTCAATCGTGCGCATTACTCGAATTGGGATAAATAAAAGAAGATCTGCAATAAAATACAATATTATTCCAAGAATATGCTTCCGGGAAATATTTTGATCATCGATTACCTATATTAGAATCTGTCGAATAATGGCAAATTTTATTTATTCGGCTTACGAACATGGACAAAAACATTTATAAGCTGACTTTACGCGTTTCTCGTAAAAGTTCTATTTTGTTGTTAAAAAAAAAAAAAGGGAAAACGAAATCGTTTTTCAAAAAAGGCAGCTCTCCCGCTGTTTACGAAGCTATGTCGTCTTTACGGTAAATCCGACTTTGATTTACGCAGGCTTATAATTTAGTCAGTTGTATCTAATATAAAATGGTATAGGTATATATATTATGAAGGACAAGAGTGACTAAATTTTTCGCACAAGAAAATTCTACGTAAGTTATTCATTGGAAACGTCTTTGGAAAAGTGGGATTTGTATTTATATTTTATTTCTCAATGTGTAGCATTCGAATTTTATTCCTTATGAGTTATACTTTAATATATTTCAAATTGAAAATTTTAATATTTATCTTTACAGTCATTTTATAGTCGATCTGTCAAGATACTAGTATTTTTTTTTTTTTTTTTTTTTTTTTTTTTTATAGTTAACTTTAATTTTGATTAAAACTAACAAACAGGACAAGTGCCTATATGTAATATTATTCAATGAATAATATCTTTGAAAATTGACTTTAATTAGTCAAACGGAAAATTAATCTATCGGATGATGGTAAACAATTATTTGGCAATTTTAGTTTTAGTTTAATTGTATTATTGGTATAAATTCTATCGAATTTGAATAAATAAATGTAAATTCGTTATTAGTTTGCGAAAGTTTGTTTCAGTTAGTACTCAGTCTAATTAGGCATATAAAATAATTTTAGCAATTGCACAATATAAAATTGCAACGATTTAAAGTATAAAATTTGTTTTCTCAGTTAAAAACGAATACGATAAAATTATCAATAATATTAATCGGTATATATTAATAATTATACCTACGGGCATCCATGTTATATTCCCTGCATCTATTTATTGTGTTGTGTTGTCATAATAAATATTGTTTCATTCAATTCGATTGTTCAATTTGATACTTCGTACAAATTTTCCGGGAGATTTCCTCATTTGTATTATTTTATTTATGCTTATATCATTGAATAATAATTCACATCGTTCGTGAGTTGTGTACACTAATTATTATTATATACCATACCGGACATCAGCAAAATAATATCGTATTTCAGTAAAACTATACTATAAATTCGATTCCGTTACCTATATATTACATATATAGTTATTACTCGTTATATTTTCACTAAATTGACACTTTTGTTTGTGTTATGTATAATGCAAATAACAAACGTGTTCTGAATTTTTCGTTCATTCTATTTTTTATTTTTCAAAAAAGCGAACATTTCGGATAATATATGCTAATATTATCTAATTTCATTATTTATCAGCGCCTATTTTATAGTGAACTCAGTGAAAAAGTTTGTAAACCGTAAAATTATTAAAAATGCAGGGTAGTACGAATTCATGAAATGATTACTATAGCGAATAAAATATAAATCAAAATACAAATTTAGCTATTAATAAGATTTTCACTAAATCTAACACTATCTTATTTAAATTTATAAAAAATTAATGTGTAATGTGTATTATTTGTGTAAATACATATATTAAACACAATTTTCAAAGGTAAATCGGTATTTAATTTCTAAAATAAGACATTGAATAATAATTATTTTATAATGTATTTAATTTAACGTAATCATAAACAATATTTTAAATCGAATAAAAAATTATATTTATGATCAGAGTAATATTTTTTTTTTTTTTATAAAAATAAAATAATTCTAAATTCTTATGATACGACAAAAAAATTAATTCATATCTATGTATATTTCATACGATATTTTTATATAGGTTTGAAAGGTACAAAATACTAAAATTTCAACTTAATAATGATCGTTCATATTATTTTAAATATTATGATCATAATATTGATGACCATAAAATTAATATTTAATTTTTATATAAAAATAAATAAATTAATACAATAAAAGAATTAAAATAAAAAAATACACTTTTAATTATTATTAATTGTAACGTCGTCGTCACAATTGTAACGTTTGTTGCACCAGTTCATCCAGTCTTCATTAATCGACGATTTACCCAAAATATTTTCTAAACGAGAAACTGTCACGTCCTTATATATAGAAAGGTATAATTTCAGTTTTTTGCTTGGAATGTACTCTATTAAAGATGATAATACACTGCAATTGGAATATTAATAAATAATAAAAATATATATTAATTTTAAGGTTATTGCATGAATAGTATAAATATTAGGATCACATCGAAATTAGATTAGGTATAAATAAATATTTATAACTTTTAAAATATAATATCAATAAAATAAAATACATAATTATTTTGTATCAATAAATTCAAAATATAATAATTGTATTATATTAATATGTAAATAATAATAATAATAATAATATTATTATTATTATTTCTATAAATTGGAATATTTCGTAAAACTTTTTAAAATACGAAATAAAATTATTTTTTGTTAGGTACCTATAAAGGAAATAATTTCATCATCATTGTATTTGTAATGAACTTTAAAGTTTACGCGAAATTTTATATTTGAAACGGGATTTTTTTTTTTTTTTTTTAATAATAATAAACTATATTATATATTTTCCTTTTGGAAAGGGGCTATGATTCATTTTAATTGTAGTGTTTATATACTCTTATAAAAATGAGCGTATGTTACCGTATGACTACAAATAAACTTCGCATCACATAACTCAATATAATGTTATTTCGTAAACGTAATCAAACTCGTTAATTATTTCTCACCCGTTTAGCCATATGGATTGAAATCCCAGAGATCTAGCGACGGCTGCCCGACAAGCCATTGTCTGCAAGCATTGCGCCTCGGCCGATCGCGCAACGGTAACCAAACGGTTCGACTTGGTTGCGAGACTCGGCGTTAAAGGATCGATGACGTTATTGAATCGGTTCGATCCATCGTAAGAGTCGACGTTCTTCGCCGTCCCGGTGGCACCCGATAGGGTCGTCGAAGAATTTATCGACTCGACGGACGATGCGAAGTTCGTTCCCGCCTGCAAGGCGGAATTCGTAGCGTTCACGAACCACGACCAGACGATTGGCAACAGGAATAATTTGACGATCTGACCAAGCACGAGAAATTTGCCGGCCAAAAATACGGTGAGCACCGCGACCAACTTTAGTTTGATGAACAAGAACAGTAACAATTTCAGCGCTTTAATAGCCGTTAACTTGACCAAAGCAATTTTGATCGCGGCTAACGCGACTAACTTGCGCAAGTCGACGACCATCGTGGGACCACGATTTTCGGCCGCTTCGTGTCGCCAGGGTCTCGATGACGAAGAAGAATACGCCGACGGTTCAGCGTACCATCCGAAAACGGTGTCGCCGCCGACTTTGGAATTGTCACGGTCATCGACAAATCCGTAACCGTTAGCGTGTTCGTCGTCTTCCGACACGTGAACGTCCGTCAACTGTCCGTATCGATTTAACGACATAACATGTCCCGAGGGACAGTTGTTGTTGTGTCTGCAATAGGGACATAGTTGTTATCGAAAAACGATTATCATACGATTACGACATAATAATACGGCGAATAATTTGTTAATTACAGGGGGGAATATGTGCATCCTATTCTGTACATACATAGTACATTATTATAATAATTATTCCTCCAGGGAAATGCATCGACCGAAAAATAATAATTATATACAATTTTATACGTAATTATTATTGAACACGATTTTTTTATACGCGATTCGACTTTGAAATTGTAAAAAAAAAAAATAATAAAAAAAACGTAACGATTGTTCAATCGAACGATCGTTTGATACATTATTATATATTATATACCATATACATTTTATTTGTTTCGTAATTACAGACAACAGTACTCGTACTGATAATAGTCATAATTAAATTTAATCAAATCGTTAATTATAATATTCGGTACCGAGTTATAAATTGACATATTATCGTGTACCGTATTATTATAGAGAATTATCTGCACACGACACACGTACGAATGTGCGTTGTGTTCAATGCACGGAAATGAAATATTTTCTGGTGCATTGCTTCTATTCAATTTGTCTACATTTTGCGGTTTTCATATTTCAATAACATTATAGTAATATTATTGAATATTGTTTGGTTCGCTTGTTTTTTCCTCACATACAGTAATACGAACAATATAATATTTAGTATTATTTAATATTCTATTATTAATGTATACGATTGTCATGCGTGATATTGGAAAATATTCAGATTGGAATTTTTCGTTTTAAATAAAAATATCGAGCAATCATTTAATTCTATATATTTTTATTATCTATTTATAGATAAGAACAATTATTATTTGATTAAATTATTATATTTTTATTTGCAAAAAAAAATAAAATTAGTTTTAAATTAGTCAACATAATATCGTATAATAATAGGTAATTAAAATTATAACTTAGTTTGATGTTAAAATATAAATACAACTAATATTTCATTTTATAAATTTTTGATGACGTAAAAAAAATCTATCTAGTTTTTATGTAATATTTTTCAATTTTTATTTAATATTTAGATAAATACTCGATATAATATAGGTAGGTAGTAGATTTAGTTTTTTTTATAAAGTTCATCGAATAATAATTAAAATTCGATTCCTCATCATATAATTTACTTTAAAAAGTTTATCAAATTTATTTTTATAACTTATTGTATAAATTATAATTATTATAATTAAAATATAATTTTAATTTAATGATTTTCATTTTTCTATAAAATGTACCTATATTATATTATTTTCTACAAAAAATATTCCCTTGTGGCACAGTTTTTAAATATAAATTAATATTTTTTATAAAATAATTATTAGATAATAAAACAAAATATTGGTTTAATATACCTGTTTAATTTTGACAATGTATTAACATGGCTCATTGAGAATTCCGAATTTTGGTCATTTTCGATATCTCTTTCGTTATGGTAACTTCTACCACGGTACGTGTATCGATCGTTTTTTATATACTTATTCCAATCAATGTAAAGTGGAGAATCGGTCATTGAAATTGGAAAAATATCGAACTTTGTGGTTACGGACATATCATCAGTGTTGATTTTTTTGTTTGATAATAATGGTACATCAGACAATCGCCCTTGGCCAGATGTTTTAAGTTCGGTTGATATTTTTAATTTTGAAGAGTTATTATCTTCTTGTATTCCTTCAAGAAGATTTTGTTCATACACTCTTGTACTATAATCTATGATCGGTAATGTAATTTCATTAGATTTAACAACTGAAACGAATGAAACGTAATCAGACAACATAATCGTCAGCACAAATGGAAAAACTGCGATGGACATCTTTTGATGTAAATGAAATATATTTATAACGAGAAAAGAATAAACTACTATATAGAGAATTATTTATAATGAAAATTTAAAGTAGAAAAATATTCAATAATATTTGTAAAAAAAAAAAAAATACATTAATTTCTGCGGTTAAAAATAAAATGTAATGTTATTTAATATATTGAATTTCATTAAAATCATATTATCAAGAAAAATTTATTTAACACAAAAAATTATAAATTTAACTAACTTTATTGGAAAAGTTTTCTTAATATAGATAATTTTATATTGGTAGTTTTTTTGACAATGAATAAGTTATAACTGAATTCGTTCACTTTTAAAGAAACGTTTAATAACGGAAGGCAAACATGTTGACATTTAAGGAGGAGTAGAACTAATTGAACTAATTGAATTGATTGAATACTTTAAAATCATTCTTTTGTCACATTGAAATTTTGTTGTTTGACCACATATAAAAAACCAACGTGGGTTTTTTATGACTTCGTAATAAGCATTTAATGTAAATTAGTTAATTTTTTCCGATCTTTTCCAATTATAATTCTATATTTTTACAATTATTATACCTAATTATTTTGTATTTTTTTCATGGGAAAAAATATGTTTCACATTTATTAATATTTTTTTTAATAATAAATTTCTTTAATAATTTTTTAGTTAAACTTGAGAATTTACATTTCTTTCATCAGTTAATTGTATTATTTATGAAATTTAAACATAATAACAAAATTTACATTTAATATAAAATAATAATGTAATAAGCAGTATGGAAATTTCATCTTTTCTAACTGATTGTTTTTAATATAATATTCCAAGATTCCATTTTTATAAACATTTTAATATTTATTTTAATAAACAAAAAAAATTAAATTTTTATTTGTTTATGTAAATAATCATATTATATACGTATTATTTAAAAATTGTATATTTATGCATATTATTACATGGTATAAAAAATAAAATATTAAATATAAATTATTATTAATATCAAATGAATATAATATAATATTATTTAAATACCTATTAAATACTCGTAGTAGTCAGATTCAAGTCGTTATTAAAAATGTAATTCTTCTTAAACGTAATGCTATATTATTATATTTTAAATAATTGTTACTTGAATACTATTTAATTGTATATTACAAATAAATATTAATTACATTAAAATTTTATACATAAAATAATTTATTAATTTACTTACAGTGTATTAAACGAATTAAACGTATGTTACCTACTTAACCATAAATAAATAATAATAACAATAATAATAAATATTAATATCTACTAATGTTATTAAAATGTAGTAGTTGTGGTGAAGTAAAATATTATATTATTTGTTCTAAACTACTTAATTTAATATAAAATAAAAAAAAACCTTTCAATTTTAAAATTTTCATAAAATAGATTAATATAATTTAAATATAAATATTATTAGTTGAAAAGAATTATCACAAACTTAGATTATTGGAGCATCTTCTTTACAGGAATATTGATCGTCACACCATTCTAACCATTGAGCTGTCGTCAGATTACTGAAAATATTTCTTAAACGATAATCAGAAACGTCTCTAAATGTTGACACGTACAATTTCAACTTTTTGTTCGGAATATAATTAATCAAAGATGATGTGATCCTGAAATGTATATATAAAAATATTATTATCGTGATTTGATTTTTGTTAATTTGATATTTCATGCAATTATAATTAAATACAATCCATATGGGTATTGGTGCCC
Source organism: Tetraneura akinire (assembly GCA_021307375.1). Lineage (NCBI taxonomy): Eukaryota > Metazoa > Arthropoda > Insecta > Hemiptera > Aphididae > Tetraneura > Tetraneura akinire. Next base: position 9,895,762 of record JAIUCT010000022.1, read on the forward strand.
AAAAATATATTTTAATAATTATTATCAAGTATTAATATGCATTTTATTTCTATCATATCGATTTAAATTATTGTTTTATTTGTATAGAGTATTAATATATCACTTGAAATAATCGATACATTAATTAATTCAGCATTAAAATGGTATGACGTAGGAATAATATAATATTGTAATTTCCAAAATACGCAACAAATTGATATAATATTATAAAATACATTATTTCAATTATTATATTTTTAATAATTTACTTCTCAATCAAAAATTTCTTTACTTAATTTGTAAAAACATAGTTGATTTTAACACCTCCTACTTGTTTAATGCAGAATGAGGAATTATTAATGATAAAATTATAACGCAGAAAATTGATTTGTGCAATAATTTCACGGGAACTTTCAATTATTTAAACGCCTGATTTCCTCCGTTTATATTTTCACAGTTTATGTAGTGTAGATAATATTAAATTAAATTTAAAATTATTGTTCTTATAACTAATGGGTGTGTGTTTTGGTGTGTGACTTCTTTATGCGAAAAAAAAATAAATTAACACTAAGTGTCTTTCCATAATATAACATGATTATAATATCACCGAATAATATTATCATATTAGAACGTATATTGCGAACGACATATTTTTTATCTCTTCACCCGCTCTGGACGAAGATTATAATATAGATAATTATATTATTGTGCATATAACGAAACAGTGATTCATTACAGTAATACGAGTAGGTATTACTTATTATAAACGAGATCGTACACAGAATAAATTTCAACCAGGAAATTTAAAGACCAAATGTCCTATATTGTATATAATTATCAGATAAGATTATTATGTTATTATATTAAATTAGTAGGTATATTGTAATATCAAAATTTCAGAAGGTGGTGTAATAAATGACCTATTTAATCCTTATTTGCTCGTAAATATTGTTCAGGCAATATACAATTCGATCAACGAGGGATCAAGTTGACAACTTGCGTGATCATACCGTTATAATAATATTAAATTCTATACGTTCTGTGTAGTGCTCATAGAAAAAATATTTTAATACCATAATTTTATGTAATATTGTTATGTAATTCAGTAGCAAAATTACGAGCGACGTTTAAAATTTAGATTTTATACAACATGATAATATATTCGCATTATAAAATCAACAATTTATTTATTAACGTTAAAATATTATGGCACGAGACAGTCCAAATAAATTTAAATTAAAATAAATTGTTTTATTTATGTAGATAATTTTCAATTACGAGTACTTATGTATAATATATATTAAAATTAAGAACTGAAGTTTATAATATTAGAAATATTTAAAAAAAATTCTTGAGTATTAGTATAATAAAGTGTATGTAGTAGTCAAATGAAGCATTTTACTAAACGCATGTTATGCTTTAGTCAGTTAGTAAAACAACTTATTTTACAGTCGTACGCTGTAGCAATTATTATTTATAATTAGAAACTATAGACACTATAGTATAATTTACTAAAACTTTAATATTACATATTATGTATGTTGTATAAAAATATCTTCTCCTAGTGATAGGTGAACAATTTGTAATATAATATTTCTTTTTAAAATTTAAAATTTCCAAGTCTTAAAAATATATGAATTATTTTAATATTATAGGTAATAAAAAAACGTACTGTTAATTTATAACTTTAATTTAACCACCTAAATAAATTATTAATATTAGAGTTATCACATTTATAAATTTTATTATTTTAAAACAGATTATTATTTTCTAGTTGTAAAAAATATATTGAACATTTACATAAGTAATAATTGATTTTAGCCTATTTAAAATACAATAGTTGTGATTTGTTAAATTTAATTTTTTATACAATTATTCATAAATTTACATTTAATATTTATAATTGACTATAGCAGAATAAATTCTATTGTTTGTTGTTTTGATACTTTCTATAGATTATTGATTGAAAATACCAATTTATTATAAATAATTTATTGTTATCTTTATTAATTTGACAAACTCCAATGTGGTTATCTCTATCACTGGCTTACTAAATTATAAATCAGTAGTACGATTTTTTTTTTATTTAATAAGTCTAAAATAATATTATTAATTATATTATAGTTATTATAATAATTCATATTATTTTATGGCTTGTAAATTTTAGACTTTTGAAATAAATTTAGAGAAATTACAGTTACATAATATGATTTACCTACCAGAATACGATTTATATAAAATATGAGTGCGTCTTATACCTACTAGGTAATATAATTATAAATAATAATAGTTACAGCCTACAACTACAAAATAAGTTGTTTTACTATTAGACTAATGCACAACAGGCATTTGATAAAATACCTTATTTGACTAATACTCAAGAATTTTTTTTAAATATTTCTAATTATAAACTTCAGTTCTTAATTTTAATATATATATATATTATAGTATATATTATATATATATATATTTTGTGTAACGTGTCAAATAATAATATAATATACATATTTTTTCGAAATGTAAATTATATTAATGTTCGATCATTATTCATTTTTGTTTACATAATTTATGAATACGCTGTTTTAATTAAAAAAAAAAAAAAAAAAAAAAACATTATTTTTATTAAAAGTTGAAACGAGATTGAAATGAAAAGCATTTTCACTTTTATTATTAGTGAATTATTACAAAACAATATTGAAAAACAAGAACATTTTAATAACACAGACAGTATTTAGATTATAAATTTATTTTACTTAGATGTATAACGTTTATATTTTATGATTCAATGTATTCACACATATAATAATGTTCGAATCATTATTGATCGAAAAGCAATAAATAATAATTTAAAACCATTATATATTTTAACGATAGTAAATCATCGTGTGATATATATATATAATAATATATCATATTATCTGTGATTTATACATATGCATAATATTATATTATACGAGTAGGTCTTTACTATCATGATAATTTTCCAATAATTTCATTTCATCTAATATTGTTTAACATTATAATTTGTTTTATACCTGTTAATTTAAATTAAATTTACTCTAAATAATTTTTTATCGTGTAATGTGAATCATTTCGAAATAATAAATTCAATTTTACATAACAATACATTAATACCAAAGGTAAAATAAAAAATATTATATTTTCGTTTTTACATCATATTTCAAATACTCCGACGTGTACGGTGTACTATTGCAGGAATAGTAACTGATTTTTCATTTTATTATGTTTATTATAAAAAAAAAATTTGATATTATTTTGAAGTAAATTATATTTTCCAGCATTATTTTTTGTAATATGACTTCGAAAACATTTTATAATAACAATATTACATTTTTTAAAAAAATTGTATGTTTTCACTTCATTTGATGTTATTAATTTTTATCTTATTGAACAATAAGATAATAATGTCTATAATAACAATAATAATGTCTAATACGTATGCATAATATTTGTCTTACCAATAAAACCACATGGACTGGAATATCCTTGGGACCTTGCCGGCTGTGTGACATGCCATTTGCTCTACGCATTTTGCCAGCTGTACCGAAGTTATTAACCGATTGACGTGATACGCGTTCGTATTGGTGCTTCTCTTATGGTTCGTCACTGAATCCGCGATGCTCATGTTCCGGAATTGACCGCTGTTGCCCGGGTCAGACTGCATCATGGGCATCATGTTCATCATGGGGTTCATTTGCATCATCATGGCGTTCCTCAGCCAGGTGAACACGTCCGGCAAGAACGGAAACACAAAGAACTTGAACAGTTTGCTGATCACGGCGAACTTGACGAACGCGAAGAAAGCGACCATGGCGATCACCTTTAGTTTGATGATTAACAGCGCAAAGAACTTGAACGCCGCGAGCAATTTGAGCTTGAACAGGCCTATTTTTATCGCGGCCAATGTGCCCAAATTTTTCAAGCTAAAGGTGATTTTGTTGCTGGATGGTTTGATTTTGGCGTGTGATGGTCGCGGCAAGTGCACTACTGGATGTCCATTGTACCAATTCGCCACTTCATCGCCAGCCATTAACGAAGAGTCTTCGTCAACCGAATGATCGCTGTTCATTCCGTAGCCGCTGTTCATTTTATAATAATTCTCCGGTTCGTAATAATTGTCATGACCGCGTGAACCGTAACTCACGGTGCTATCGTAATTGTTATTGTATCCCGGTCCCATGTTGCTACTGTCCATCGACGTGTCCGATTCTGTAATCGGAGGGCCGTAATTTTTCAAATGTCTTTTGCCGGAATGATATCTGCGACATATGAAAATATTGTGTATTAACTAATCATAATATTAATAGGTACATATTTTGATCTATATAAAACAATAATATTGTTAATTAATTCATTTTTTTTCTTTCAGATAATTTTTACTTCAATTTTTTATTCATATCGACGAAAACAAGTTGCATAATAATATTAATGTTTTCGCACTGTTTATTTGAAATAATAATATAATATTAAACGAAAACACTTCTAAAATTTCATATTTTAACATATTTTAGCCAACAGAGTATACCTATAAGAGTACAATATTACCTATATTATCATACAGAGTGACGTATATTTATTGTAAATAATTTAGTCGTATAATATATATATATAAATTATATAAGTTTGTCCTGCAGAAATTCAAAGTAAATTTACTGTATAATTATTAAGGACGCGTAGAAAAATTAATTAAAGGGAGGAATACGGTATATTAATTACTACAGGAATAATTAATAATCATGGACATTTTAGTACAGCATTGCATAAAACGAATGCTTTTTATATTCAATTTAAATATTTTACGTCAAGTATTGATAAATAATTACGTGAACAATTCCATTACAATTATATTGTCCTATTATTTTATGTTATAGGTAAATATTAAAATAAAGTTTGGACAATATCCATTTTATCAGTGTTTTCATTCGTCATATTTTAATATTATCATGCGTATTTGTTGAACGACATGAATTATTAAATAATTCTAAGAGTGAATGTGTATTTTGATTTTTCACGCGAATACGGAAATAATTTATTTTTATTTTAAATCGTAAAATTGTTATTAATTTTTATACGTTGTTAGTAGTTAATTAATCATTCCGTCTGCTACTCATAACGATTGAATTGAAACGTCATTATATTTTAGATACCTGCTTTAATAATATATATTATGTATAATAATCATTTTGTAAATACAAAATTGTTGAATATTCGTTTATTTTACCGTTTGTTCTATACATTGGAAATTGCAATTTCTGAATATATTATTTGTTTAATATAATGTATTATACGTCATAATCAATATAATGATATTATAATTATTAATAAGACACTCAGTTTTACGAATTTTGAGTTTTGACACAATAATTTATTTTAATATGATGAGTATACGAACGAAAGTTGAAAATGTGGGAAAAAAATGGGAATGAATTAACGCGTTTTACGTATAGTATACAATATGAATTATTATAATACGCGTGGTATATACCTGGTCCATTTGGGTGTTACGATATTGTGACCAATCGGATATTGTGGACGGTCGTTTTCCAAGTCTATTTCCTCACGGTAACCCCCTGGAGTAACTACCGCATGAGGATTTCTGACGTTTCTGCTCCGAGTGACAAATGACGGTGAATCCGTCGTCAATATCGGATAAATGTCAATTTCCGTAGTGACCGGTGAATTATCGACGGCCGCATTCTGTTTGGACGACGTTTCCGACGACAATGTACGATATTCGTCGGTCGACCATTTCTGACCAGTGGTCTTGAGATCTGGCGACAAGTCTAATCCTTGGTTGTTACTGTTTGCTTTCATCTCTTTGGAAGATCGAACACCATGCTGCTTATCGTAGCTTATAGTTGTCTGAGGTACTTTAGATTGAACAGCCAAATCGAATAGAATGTTATCCATCAATGACGTCACCAGTAAAATACAAAAAACTCTGGTTACATCCATAATATTATTAGAAAAAATACCGTACGGATTTGTATACCGGACGTTTTAAACCGTCAGTTGTTCAACACAAATCTTAACACAGAATACTTTCTAAAATTCGTAAAAAAAAAAAAAAACGCAAAACAACGCAAAAATCTACTCAATGAAATTTATAACTAGTTTTGAAGTCGTGTGATTATTTAAAAATTGTTCCTGTAGAAATGAATTACCATATTCATTTTGATTTTAAATAAATACAAACGCACGTAAAATATCGATAACTTTATTGAAGTTACAGCGATGAAAATACTTTTCTGTACATCCGGTAGTTTACAATGAACGACGACTGAACTTGGTAGCTAAATATATTTCTTTAATAAAGAAAATCAACGTTACAATTAGTGCATAAGGGGGAGGTAAAATAATTTGATTCGCAAAATCTAGAACAATAAAATATTTTTAATACCTTGTTCCGAAATTGCACCATTTAACTATATTGTAAAAAATAAAGTTTTTTTTCTATATTTATGCTTTATTTTTTTTTAATAAATGAGAGTGAAATATGGTTTAACCATACCGGAGCCCATTAACAAATTTATAGTATGTGAGAAAATAAATTATCAATATTAAAACGAAGACTACATTCAACATTTAGTCTAGAAAAAAACTATAAAACGATTATCATAAAAAGTGTGAACAAAGAAGTAACATGAAATTGTATTTAAACGACACAATAATAAAAAGTAATTCTCACTAGATATAAGCAATATTAAATTGATCATTATATTATTATGTTCATTTTATTTCACTCTAAAGTTTATATTTTTCATTTGTTACCTTTTACAATAATATATTTTGTTGAAATTGTAATATGAATTTTGAAAATATTTTAATAATAATTTCAAAAAAAAGTTATGCAATCGAATTGAATATAATATAATATTTTAAAATATATTTATTTAGTGTACAATATCGAATTAGTTCAAAGTTAAATAATTTTATTCAAACAAACGTATCTATTGAAATGAAAAATATTTTATTTATAAAACAAAATTTAAAAACAACGACGAATTTCGAGAGTTCTAAAATAATAATAATAATATTATGTATATTAAAATTTATATTTATTATGAAACAGTTTTTTCGATTATTATTCAAACTGCGCATCATACCTATTATTTTCGTTTCAAATTATTTATATAAAATTATTTTGCCAATCGATTTTTAATTCATTGTAATATAAATTTTTTTTTTGGGGGGGGGGGGGGGGAAAGAAACATAACAAAATATGAATGATTAGATAATAATATTATTATCGCATAGTCGTACATTCGTATTTGTATATTATAATGAATATTACGACAAATGGCTATCAAAAGACGTGTAACACTACATTTTACGAATATATAATAATATCGGATTCGTTATTAGTTAGAGAAATTCAGAAACAGTAATAAAATCGTTTCGTTCAGATTTCGCGATCTCAGACTGCAATATTATAATATTACTATTATAATATACGTACCTGTATAATACGATAGCACTCTAGCAAACATTTTGTAAATTGTAATAATAATATTAATATAATTGTTATAAAAGTACGGTCGAGAAATACTCGTATATTATACATATACCTATACAGTTTATCCGGGGTGGACTAGCGTCTATTATAATACTGTGTCTCACGTAAGTATAGAAAGATTGAAGACACGAAAACGTAAAACCGTACATGAGACCTTACATGAACCGTACATGAGTCTATTATAATACTGTGTCTCACGTAAGTATAGAAAGATCGAAGACACGAAAACGTCATGAAAACCGTACATGAGAAAATTAAATACGTATATTCGTGCAGAACCGTCGACGGAAAATAACACGTGTACGATATTATTTTGGGGGATGAATGGAGGAACGAACTCGCTGAAGGGGACTTTGTATTTTACGACCCTTTCGCCGACAGTCGAATACGTCGGGTGTACGCGAAATCCTCATGTCCGAATAAATAAGGGACCGAATTCATAATATATTATGTACATATTACATGTTATTATTATGTATTTACGACGAGTACTCGTACGTATACAGGATCGGTTTCGTCTTCGTCGCGGTTCGACTTAGATTAATAGCCGGTCTGGTACTTATTCGTATACCATATATATCATTATACGACGAATAAATTCACGGGGTACCGACCGCCGTCAAGCGCCACGCGGTCTGGCGGCGGAGGGCGAACTGTTCTGAAAAGCGCAAAATTATACCACGTCCCTTCCGCGCGAGAAATTATTTTATTCGACCGATATTATTATTATTATTATTATTATTATTATTATTATTATTATTATTA
>JAIUCT010000022.1:9904052-9944183 GCA_021307375.1 Tetraneura akinire
ATTATTATTATTATTATTATTATTATTATTATTATTATTATTATTATGCACGTGCTTTTTCCATTATGGCGATTTCGAAACATCGGCGTAGTTTATATTATTTTTTTTCATTTTCATTTTCTTCGATACGGCCAGCTTTTTTTCTCTGCTCGCCGATTTCGCTTACGTCGCGTACCTATAAGCAGGTAGTAGGTACATAATAGGTTATTATTGCGTACGCCCGGTGTTAACAGCCCGTGAAATGATACGAAATTACCTCTTTTCCGAAACGAGTTTTAACTAACTATACATATTATTATGTATATATACATATTATTTATTATCGTACATAATATACATTATTATATATAGCGCAATGAAAACGACTGGCGTTTATCGCGCGAGTTGACGAATCCGTTGGCAGATTTAACGGTCGACGGGCGCCATTTTATTTCTAAACCTCGTCTTTTTCGGATGCGAAAACGTATAAATGGTGGGAAAACAAATACCGTGTTGGTGTACCCGCATCATACAAACTTCTTACGTCGTAGTCGACGACAAAGAAATAATCCCTTATTATGTTGAGTTGAATTCACTGCAATTACTATAATATTTATTACAAATTAATACGAGTATAATTATAAAATTCTTTGATTCTCTGTACATAATAATTATATATTTATATGGTTTCTTAGACGTAGGTATATTATTCATAATATACATAATATTAATAAATTATAATGTATCCGCGAAAAATTGAGATTGTTGAACGCCATCATTATACTTTTATTATTAAGTACTGTTTTTTTTTTTTTTAAAGAAAGCCTCGTAATAAAAATTACTACTTTTAGTTGATGGATCGACTTTATAGTTTTTAGTATCATTAAAAAGTGCATTTTTTGATTTCGTTCAACTGTAAAAATGAAATATTTAAAAATTATTTTTTTGCAATATATCAAACTCTTATTTCATGAAATATTGAAATTCATTGATTTATTTGATTAAAATATAATATTGCGGTGATACCTAAAACCTAAATAATAAATCGACGGGACGCCTGAATTTTACTATAAATTGACCTTTATTGTATATGTATTTTTGACTTTTACAATATGTTTTATAAAATTACTGTTTTATTGCACTTGAGAGTCTGATATATTAGTTAATGATATTGATTGTGTGAATTTCGCATGTAATGATTATGATATTACTATACTATTATAATAAATGGCGTAGAATATTCCATTCCCAAATATGTCATATAGATAAAACTAGATACTTGGTTCATTCAAATTTTCAAATATAAATTTAAATATGGTAGTCTTTTTAAATTCCCTACATGTTAAACAATTTTTAATATTATTTGAAGTATTGAAGTAAATATTCGTATATTTGTTAAAAGTAATAAAAGTTAATGTTTTAACAACATGATAAAAACACTGATAGTTAGGCGACTAATCAATAATTAAAAAAAAAATACTGCATTCAAAAGTGTTAATTATTCGAGTAAATATTGCAAATTGCAATTAGTAAATCAATCTGGAACATTAAAATATTTACAATTTATATTACAATATCCCAGTGTAACTTTAAATTATAGTATAAATTTGTAAACGTGTATTTATTATATTTTTTATGTTATAATATATCGTTTTAATATAATATAATTGAAATATTATATTTATATTCACGATTTTAATATTTTATTACGGCATTATGATGTGATATTTTATTTAATATTTGTAAAACACGTTTAATTTAAATATTAAATTAAGAATAAAATATTAATTAACAAAAAAAAAATCACACACATATTACAATATATTATAACTATTTTTTTTTTTTACATTTAAAGGAAAGAGGAATGAATTATGAATAAATATTTGTACTAAATTCAGTTTTATGTGAAATGCGTAGTTGAAAAAAAAGTAAAACGACGATAAATATTCGAGAAAAAATTCAAATTCATTATCATAATAATAATTCGTATACTCAAATAAAAATAAAAGTTTAAGTTAAAGGAAAAAAGTCCAATTACATGTAAATTTATAAGCATAAAGCGTAGAAAGAAAAATGTTTTTAGTACCTAAATATAAAACTATTGGGGTGAAGATAATAGCTGCATATAACCATTGGACCGAGGCATTAAGAGAAAATATTAACCTGATAAATATTATGTTCCAATAGAAATTTTTTGATTATAATATAATTTGTTACCTACTGTATAAAGTAATAATTCGTTTTTAATACCGTCTTGGAAATCTCATATTAATCGTTGTAAACCAATAGTATTATAAATTATAACACGTTTTTTTTATTGTCATTATTATTAATTTCGTATAAATGTATAGCGCTTACAATGCTTCTATTATTGAGTTTTTTTAAATGAAAAAGTCGAAATATATAAATAATATAATTAATTTTTGTTATTTTTATTTACGAAGGCAGGTTAATAAGTAATTCCTCTTACTGTGTAACTTAAAAAACTATTACCTGTACATAAAATAATGAAATTATTTATGGGTATATCGATTTTAAATTTAAAATCGATATATTTTGTAATAGTAGATTTATTAATTATTTCAAGTGATTTTTTTTAATCTCATTTTTTTCTATACGAAAACATTGTTATGGTGAATTCCTGACACATTAAGTAAATATATATATATATATTTTATTCATTTTATTATTTTTTTATTGTAAAATAAAATATTTTTTGTAACTTTATTGGGGACATTGTATAAAATGGCACCAATTCACTTTTTCGTTATGTTTTGTTCACTTAAAGGTATGAAATAAATTTCTAGAAAAAAAACTTTTTTAATGTAACAAACAACCACTCTCGTTGGTATTGTTGAACTATATAAGCATAAAGCCATTGTATTGTATATGGGCAAACAGCGTCTGCCAATTTGTTTCTTATTCGAGTGTGTCTGAAAATAACTAATGTATCTTAGAACACTCAGGATATTAATTTGTAATGCGACGTAGGTACACATTTTAAATGTGTTTGCTTAATCTACTTTTTTTTCAAATTATACTTATACACTTTAATGTACATACATACTACATAATATATTATTATAGGTAATTAATTAAAATTCATTTTAATAAAAATAATATTCATCACACTAATATAAACATATCGGGATATTTTTAGATTTTTAACGAAATATGTATTGGTTTTACAATGTGTGTTTTTTTTCTTTTGTTTTTATGTCTTAAGACACTTTAGCTACCCTTTGTTGGATAGTGGATGTATTTTTTTATATCAATTATAGCCACATAAATATTTAACAATTAATCTATGTAATGGATTATTATTTATACATTATATTAAATTATTTTACTGATATATTAATAATTGATATTGTACTATGATAATAAATATTGTGCAATTACGGACGCGGATAAACACATTTGAAATTTCAAAACTACGTCTTTATACCTCTTGATATAGGTACTCTAAAAATAAATTATGAACATTCTTCAAATTGTTTAATTTTAAAAATAAAAGTAGGTAACACAGTATTTTTTTATAGTGATTGCTGTTATTCGAAAAATTATTTATGATCTAAATTTAATATTCTTTAGTGTTAATGGATTTTTTTTTTATAAATGTCTTTGAAAATGTCTTTTTCGAAAGAATATAATTTATTTGTAATTCAACGTCAAAAATACTAAGTATTTTGTTTTTTAAAGGATGTTATAATTATTTGTATGACTTGGGGAATAAAATGAGCAATAATAATTGCTTTATATAGGTAACAAATTGTTTTATATAATAACTCTGTTATATAGAAATTCAAATTATGGAAACTGATTATCTGTTGCTATAAAATAATTAATGATGTTATAATTATTTCAAGAAATTAATAGGGAAATGTATTCATATTTACCTAAATATAAAGTCATGTCTCATGATGTTAATTTAGATTGAAAATTTTATGATTTGTTACTATAAATATTTAAGAAAAATGTTTTCAGATGAGATGAAAATATTATATTTTAACAATTATTTATAATAATAATAAAACATAAGGGGTGTCGATAAATTATAAATACTTATCAGTTTCAGTTTATAAACGAATTTATTAGGTATTGTCGTATCAATAACGTTTTATAAATAAGTTATTGAATTACTATATTATCAATTTAAGATTTTGAGCGAATCGAAAAATGTATTGGTTTTACAATGATGTATATCTTTTTCTTTTTTCTTTTTTGTCTGAAGACACTTTTACTACCTGAAATAATACTCCTAATTTCACGAATAGCATATGTTTCCGGTTAGAAAGTGGATGTAGTTGGTACTTTAATTTAGGTAATTTTTCGAATTTCTCAAAATTGACCCTATTTGCCCTTAACGTTAATATTTATACAAAATATAAGACTTTGAATATTACGTAAAATTCTCATTTTATGTATCAAATGTTTGATAAAATTAGCAGTTTTGGGTTTTAAGGTCTGAAAATTGTATTGAAGTATACTAACATATTACATAACATTATATCTAAATATTAGAAAAATTACATGTCTCAATTTTATTTTAATAAATAATAATAATAAATCTTATATACCACCAAATATTATACGTTATCTAAATACTTACTATTTAAGATTATATAAAACATTATATATTAATATTAAACAGCTGTAAAAAAAAAGTATACTTGGAATTTCTTATATATTTTAATATCATGTTAAGTAATAAAAGATTATTTTTCATTAAAAAAGGTAAAAACTTAATACACTAAATTGCCAACTTTTTTAAAGACTTTACATATACCTACATAAAAACGAGAATATTTCGAAATATTTTACGTTCTAAATTTTATAGAAAAATTCGCGTAAAAGTTCCAAGATTTCTGCCTTTTTTATGTTAATTTTCATTGTAAAAGTATAAAGAAATAATAAGAAGAATACTTGTATGGATTCCAAATTTTTATTTAAACTAAAATTAACAACTTTAAACAATTATAAAAAAAATTAAGACTATAGGGCTTTTTCTAATATTTTGATATGATGTTAAGTAATATGTGAGTAATACTTCAGTAAAATTATCAGACCTTAAAAATTTAAAACCCAAAATTGCCAATTATATACATTATATATTATTAGGTATTTTATATTATTATAACATTATATATACCTATAAGAACGAGATTTTAACAAAATATTCAATGTCCCATATTTTGTAGAAAATTAACCAAACGGTTCCAAAATTTTATCACATATATATAGTATCTATGATCTATGTGAACACCCAATAAAATTTAAACATTTTCTAATTTTAAATAATAAATAGCCTGAGTATCGTGAAATATTTAAATCAAATTCGTCAAAATTTCAGTTTTCGTGAAAAATGCCATATTTCGTTGATTTTTCTACCGCCTAAGGCAGGCGTGCCCAACCCGCGGCCCGCGGGCCGAATCTGGCCCGCGAAGGTGTTCCAACCGGCCCGTGACCATTTTATAAAAATAAGAAATTTGTATAGGTGTAAAAAAAATTGATTTTATTAAGTTTTTAAGAATATAAAATATTTTACAATTTTTAATTTTTATATAAAAAAAAAAAAATACATTGGATTTTAGAATATTAATAGAAATAAATTAGTGTGAAATTTGGGCATGTTTTTCTTTAACAAATCTTTCAATATTCGGAGTGAAATGTGTAACGCCAATTCTTAATAAGGAGTGTAAGTGTTCATCAGTCAAACGAGATCTTTCTGAACATTTTACGTAATTCATGCGTGAAAACATTTGTTCGCAAAACTAAGTAGAACCAAATAAAATAACTTAGACTCCAATTATCATTAAAAACACGGCATTCAGTATCAATTTTGCGCTTTTTATTTGAGACATCTTAATGTGAACGTAAAATTTCTAATGACGAAAACAAACTAACAACTATAGCGTGGAAATATTGAGAACTCTTATCACAATATACGATTTGAGTCATAAATTCGATAAGTGAACAAAGATAATATTATATCCGATAAAATGTACAATAGATATATCATATACCTATGACTAATCTATATTTTATCGAAATGAACAAAAAAAAAAAACCCCATGAAGCACATACGGCCCGCAGTATAAATATAAATTTTGAATGTGGCCCGCAAGTTAAAAAAGGTTGGGCACACCTGGCCTAAGGTCAATTTTGAGAAATTCAATTTTTCCACTTTTTTTAGATTTTTTAATTCCACGTTTCTACCGGAAACATATGCTATTCGTGAAAATCGGATCATTATTTCGGGTAGTAAAAGTGTTTTTAGATATAAAAAAAAAATATAGACACATCATTGTAAAACCAATACATTTTTCGCTTCGCTCAAAATTTAAAATAATATTCAATCTGTACAAATATTTATTTATTACATATTTATTTCATTTTCATTGTTTTTCGTATATAATTTCAAATAGTTAATATTAATTATGATATTATGCAATATAATATTGTGTTCGTATAATAATACGGTAGATTTCTTAATACTTTTACACGAGTCATATTTGCAGTTAAATTGTGTTCCTCTTAATTTATTGCTTTATTTTTTTTTATTAAATTGCGTATAGGGTAATATTATATTATATTATATATGGCTATTGACACATATTAAAAAAAAAAAAAAAAAAAAGAAAAAAACCGATATAGGTTTTATTTATCAATGATAGTTTTTAATCTCATTTATTATTTTATAGGTACTCGTATTGATAATCGTTCTAAGATTATTTTACATTTATAATACATATGTAAATGTAATATATTATTATGTATTATTAATACATGCAGCGTATACATTTTTTTGTTCTTATTTTGGATCAATTTAAGTTTATATACTCGTCGTTATTAACTTAGATTACCTTATTTAGAATAACTATTTGTATCAATATTTTCAATTTATACATATGTAATATTTACATTTGACATTGTATAATTATCTAATATTTTATTATTTTTTTATTTCTCTTAATATTGTGGACAAACTATGCCATTGTGAATATGTGGTACAACTTAATCGTGTGCCTGTCTGTATATATGTTTAGTACTAGTATTTCATATGAGATGAGGAATTTTGTAATTTTGTAATTATGTAAAACTTAAAAACGAAATTTACATGAAGTCAGCATTTTTTTAATTATTCTTATGTTATAGGTATATACTTTATAATATTTGTCGTACGTCATACCAGCACAACACCCATTTGAAAATATGAATTTTTTTTTTATTATCACTGTCAAATGTTTGTCGGACAAATGATTAAAATAGTCTTGTTTAAAAAAATAAATAAAAACGCTTAACTTACTGTACAGTGGTATCGTCAACCGTAATTAGTGTGATTGTCGTATAATGTTTTAGTATAAAACGGTATCCTAAATGTGAATATATTATATTCCTTGAAATGTCTGCGGTTCAATACAGTGTGTGAATCTTCGCCTTCACGCGTATAATATTATTGATTATAAATCCTAAAAGATTATAAATACGCGAAAACGACAGTTATACCTAAATTTTTTTCACAAAACACCAACTCGTTATCTGCACAAAAATAAAATCAACTAAGAATTTTTAATTGAAATTTTTAGTTGAAATTTTAGTAAAATCAATATTTGTAATATTTATATGGTTTTTTCTTATATTTCTCAATATTTTACACAAATGTTAAATAAAATTGACAACGAATGTTGAGAAACGTTGAAAATATGATTGAACCTTAAATTCATATAACCTAACTTATTTACGAATTATTACAAAAATATTAGGTACATTTAAAATTTTTTTTTTATATATATATATACTTAGCTTTTTAAAGTATAAAAAGAAAAGCTAATACTGCTGTGGAACTACTATATAGGTACCTACTCGTAATCACGCCCGTTATTATAATTATGATACCTCCCCTCCCAGATTTCCACGAACAAAAATATATAAAATGTTATGTATATGGTAATTTGATCAAATTATTTTCTTTATTACTATTGTAGTATTATTCAAATATAATTTTAAAATTAGACAAAGGCCCTCTGAGCTCTGGGGCCCCGGGGCATTGCTCTACTTTGCCCTACGATAGCTACGCCATTGTATGTACACACAATTACATAAACATAATATATTATATAATCGTCAATCGAACATGTTTTAATTGAATAGAAAAACACTTTAAAATATAGAAATAATTAATAAGAAATTGGAAAGTGGAAGTATTTGGTACTTTATTTAGGTCATTTTTCGAATTTCTCAAAATTGATCCTAAATTGTAGAATAAACGACGAAAAACATCATTTTTCATGAAAACTGAAATTTCGACAAATTCGATTTCAATATTTCACGATAACTTGGGCAATATTGAAGTTAGAGACTTGAAAATTTTATTGAGTATTTACATAGGAATTATATATACTCGTATGTGGTAATTTTGGTAACAAATTCGACCCTTTTTAGACACTTATACCTATAAATCCACCCATAAATTTATTTATTGAATATATAATATACGAATATACTACAGGAGAAAGGGATTAAAAATATCATATACTAATATATTTCTTAGAAAAAAGGGGGGCCCATAATTCTGTCTTGCATTGGGCCATACCAATAGCAAGTTGCGGCATTGAATGCAATGGTTTATCATTGCATTCAAATTCTAATTAAAATTAAACGCTATGGTTCGCACACCTGTATCCTGTGCGGCAGGAGTATCAGCACTTTTTAAATTTGAAATTGGAGTGAAATCAATATATTATGTATTTATTTTCATTTTTCTTATTATATTTGAATATTTTACAATAACTTTAAATAACGTTGAAAACAAGTTTTGAAAAAAATTAAAAATTTAATGAAGCTCAAATTAATTTCATATAACTCAATTCCAATTAATAGTAAATTATTACATTAACGATTTAAAGCTTTTTAAATAAAGTATAAAGTATAAAGAGAACGGAAAGGAGTACTGGTATGAAAGGGATACAGGTTGAAAGAGAATATTGTTGAATTTTGAGTAACACTACAATACAATGATATATCATGACATGAAGTACTGTCAGAATTGAATATTTAGATGAATAATTTAGGGATATACCCATTAGGGTATATACGACTATACATTGTACGTATACACTAATAAATATACACATTTTAATCAGTAAAAATATTGTCTTCGCTCAACATCGTTTTCACGAATGTAGTAATTAATCATTGTATTTAATTGTTCATCAAAATTCAACACTATTCTCTTTACGCCTATAACCTAATTTAACCTTCTCTAGCTTTCTTTTTAAATTTAATTAAAAAATAAAATATTTGTATATTATGTATTTTAGATCATGTTACCGTTGAACAAGAGAAATGTTAAAGAAATTTACAGAAGTGTTATAACGTTTTATAATCTTTAAATGAAAGTTTTCATTAGAGCAAAGATGATAAATTTGGGTTATTGAATATAATGCTCCGCACTTTGCATCTTGTTCTGATGAATTACGAGTATATTGCTGGTTGCTTGCTCAACACAATCTACAATTGTGTTTACCGACGACTACGACGAGCAAATAACGTAAGTATACATTGCATATGTGCTACTAAATATGAGAAATCACATTATGATGTACGTATAGAAGACTATGTACTCTATTTCTTTACTACACGGGGCATGCAATTGTTTCTCTTTTTATTTTCGATTCGTAATCATCGGTGAACACAATTGTAGATTGTGTTGAGCAAGCAATCAGTTGCAAAGTATGGATGACTAAGACTACAATTTCAAGCCATATACAGCATTCAGGCAATTTTCGGTGCATATATATATATATATATATATTGCGTATGTTATAATCAAAAAGGGATAAACATATATTATCACGGAATAATTATAGCTTATATAAAATTAAATAGGAGTTATTAGTATATTTTAAATACTGATACATTATATAGTGTCATAGTGGTATAAATTACTTAATTAATTAATTCCTTGCAAAATCCATAAAAGATTTTTTTATATACATACGTAGTCATCAGTGAGGAAAATTGCACGTACATAGGATGATGGGAAATAAGTGTAAAAATGAGAGCTTTATTACTGAAATGGAATATTACAACTTCAATCTTTCTTCTTTTGAGAAATTTTATCACATACGTATATAGAAAGGAGAAATTTGCGAAATCCAAAAAATACTCTGATCCAAAGTAATATAGTAGGAAGAATTGTAATTCCTTTCCCAAAAATATAGAGAATGATAATATTTACAAAAAATAACGCTATCGTGTACAAATTTATTACTAATATACAATATTACAACTTCATGAAATCCATTGTTTACATAGACAATGTAGTAATGTAAGTATATATGGGAGAGAACATCCGAGACTTAATGAGCTCATTACGCATTATAGGAATCCAAAAATGATGGGAGATATGTGTAACAACGAAAACTTTATTACTGAAATCCAATATTACAACTTAATTCTCCAACATTTTCTGAAATTTAGCAACCAAGAACAAAATAGAAATATAAAGGATAACTATAAAAAGAGGATGGCACAAATAACGTTTTATAGGAAGATCGTATTCATCTGCTATAGAATAAATAGATAAATAGGTAATAGGTACAATAATATATGAAAAAATCGAAATCAAAATTGCTGGGTTATACCATATAATTATAGCAATAAATGCCACTAATACGGATAATATTACTAACAAAGAAGCCATGACTAATTCTTCCTCTTTTAATCTTTGCCTTCCTTGTTGCTCAACACAATCTAGGAACGAGTATTAGTGCGTAGTGTTCTACTATTCAAGATAGCTTGGATAGCTAACTGGTTACATATATATATTGGAGAAAAAGTGTCATATCGCATATTTTATTGATGGCTTCCTCAATACAAAAGGGAGTTTTTATAATAATAATATGGCCATGTTACTTTAACTTTTCTTTTGATTATGCAATCACTTACTCTGGCTTAACGCTTTAGTAACATGGTGGCCTAGCAGATTAGTAGAGATTTCCAGTTCTTGATAGATGAATGTTTCTATAATTAACGTGTTAATTGTCAGAAAAAAATATATGGAAGGAAATCAACCAGCGTTTAATGCAACATATTACATTATACGATCCACCTACAATCTTACATATTCTACCTTGGAATACATTGTACTTATTAGCTTACTCAACAATATCATGATCTACAATTGTGTATACAAGTTGACTGATTTGCTTGTTGTAGTCGTCGGTTAACACAATTGTAGATTGTGTTGAGCAAGCAACCAGTTAATTAATTAACCAGAAAAATGTTTTAAGTGGAGCAGCAATGAACATTAATATCGTCATGTAAAATACACAAACCAGTCCTTTCTATATGCAACATTTAATTGAATTCGGTGATATATGTTTGTACATTTTTATTAATATATATTAATATATAGTGTAACAATGGCCTATATGGCATAGAAATTTTGGTTTTAGTCATTAAGATTTTAACCCTACAAAATCTACCATAGTTTTCACCGATGATAATATGAATCGAATAAAATAAAGATAATTCATATAGGACTCATGTAAAAATGAAAAAACTACATTTTCAAATATGGTCAAATACATTTAACTTGTAATATTTTATTTCAATAATAAAAATATTGTTGTTATACTTTCTTCCATTATCCTATGTATACGCAAATGTAATTGCCTTCACTGATAACTTCGAATGTATATGAAAAATATTTTATGGATTTTGCATAGAATAAACATTAATTAACTAATATATACCATTATTTATTATCGTTATGTAAAATATACTTATAACTCCTTTTCAATTATTATATAAGCATTATTATTAAATTGAATTTTGTTACATATCTGTCCTTTTTTCATTGTTTTATATATAATATTACAATATATGCACCGACAATAGCTTATATATGGCTTGAAATTGTAGTCTTAGTCTTCAATACTTTTTACTGATTGCTTGCTCAACACAATCTACAATTGTGTTCACCGATGTTACAAATCGAATATACGAGTATAAAGAGAATCAATTGCATGTCTCACATAGGAATTTAAATAATGTACGTACATCATAAAATGATATTGCCCCTATTTAATTATTACATATGCAATATATGCTTATGTTATTTGCTTGTCGTAGTCGTCGATGAACACAATTGAAGATTGTGTTGAGCAAGCAACCAGCAATGTAATTCACCAGAATGTCCAGAATAAGTTGTGAAGTGCAGAGCATGATATACAATAACCTAGATTTAGCGTCTTCTCTAAAAACAACTTACTCGTACATTCAAAGATATTTAAAAAATAAAATATTTTACAATATTTGGGGTACTTATTCTCAAATTGAAAAAAAAAGAGCTGATACTCCTGCCGCACAGGATACAGGTGTGCGGATCATAGCGTTTAATTTTACTTAGAATTTGAATGCAATGATAAACCATTGCATTCGAAAAAACGATTCTGAGCGAAGTTCAGTCAGATTATAATTTTCGTTTGAACTAAAAATATCAATTTAAAACAGCTATAAAAAAAAATTGAGATTAGGGATTTTTCTAATATTTTAGTATGATGTTAAGTAATATGTAAGTATACTTCAGTAAAATTTTCAGACTAAAATACTCAAAATTGACAATTTTATCACACATTATATACGTAAAAACGTGAATTTTACGAAATATTCAAAGTCCTATATTTTGGAGAAAAATTAATGTAACGGTTCCAAAATTATACCACATATATATAGTAGCTATGTGAACATCCAAAAAAAATTTCAGGTCTCTATCTTAAAAATTGCCTGAGTTATCGTGAAATATAGAAATTGAATTCGTCAAAATTTCATTTTTCGTGAAAAATGCCGTTTTTCGTCATTTTTTCGAAGTTTTTTCTACCGCTTATAGTCAATTTTGAAAAATTCGAAAAATGACCTAAATAAAGTACCATCTACATCCACTTTTACATCTGAAACTCGCTATTCGTGAAAATCTAAGCATTATTTCGGGTAGTAAAAGTGTTTTCAGAATATTTATTTATACGTATCAATTCTAAGATTTTCGTTTTCCTAAAAATATCAACTTAAAACGGCTATAAAAAAAAATTTTGACAATGGATTTTTCTAATATTTTAGTATGATGTTAAGTAATATGTAAGTATACTTCAGTAAAATTTTCAGACCAGAATACCCAAAATTGACAATTTTATCACACATTATATACGTAAAAACGTGAATTTTACGAAATATTCAAAGTCCTATATTTTGGAGAAAAATTAATGTAACGGTTTCAAAATTATACCACATATATATAGTAGCTATGTGAACATCCAAAAAAAATTTCAGGTCTCTATCTTAAAAATTGCCTGAGTTATCGTGAAATATAGAAATCGAATTCGTCGAAATTTCATTTTTCGCGAAAAATGCAGTTTTTTCGTCATTTTTTCGCCGTTTTTTCTACCGCATAGCGTCAATTTTGAGAAATTCAAAAAATGACCTAAGTAAAGTACCAACTACGTTCACTTTGCTACCGGAAACATACCCTATTCGTGAAAATCGGAGCATTATTTCGGGTAGTATTTTTGTACACAGACATAAAAAAAAAAAAAAAAAAAAAAAAACAAAAAATAATCACACATCATTGTAAAACCAATACATTCTTCGCTTCGCTCAGAATCTAAAAAAGAAGAAAAATTGACCCCTATAATAGCTGAGGACCACCCTAGTGTACATTGTAATTATTAGCTTACTCAACACAATCAAGATTTACAATTGTGTCCACCAATGAAGAAGAATCGAAAAAGAAGATAATTTATTATACCTAATATAACTCATGTACTAATGTAATAATGGACATTGTATTAAGCAGATACTTTAATTAAATCATATGTGATAACGCCACATTTTAATGAGTACATATAATGTAATTCATTGTATTGTTTGCATGTTGTAGTCGTTGTTGTCGTCGGTGAACACAATTGTAGATTGTGTTGAGCAAGCAACCAGTTATTTAATTAATCAGAAAAATGTATGAAGTGCGGAGCATCAATAAACATTTATTTCGTCATGCTAAATAGTAAATATACATTTAAAATTGATAATATAATAATTAATTTATACATTTATTCATTAATTTTATGTATTAAACGCGTTATTATTAAATATATCTCAAAACACAATATTACATAATTTGTTTAATTTTCTCTATATATAGCTATAATACCTAGATTGGAAGTCATCTATAAACAATTTAAATATGATACTATATATAATATGATAATAAACGTTTAAAATAAAGTTAGGAAATTCATAATGATAATATAAAAGAACAATTTGTTAGTAATAAATCTTTGTGTCGGTGAGTACAATTGTAAATTGTGTTGAGCAATCAACGAGTTATTTAGTTAACCAGAGAAAGGTATGAAGTGCGGATCATCAATAAACATTAATATCATCATGTATAATACACATATATACGTCATTTCAATTAATACATATGCAATTTTTCATTGAATTCTCTGATATATGGTTTTCACATTTCGATCAATGTATATTACTTTATTTTATAACAATGGCCTATATGCTTGGCAATTGTAGTTGTAAATATTAAGACTTTGTAACTGCTTAATTGCCTTACAAAATTTACAATGGTGTTCATCGATGATTATATGAATTGAATGAAAAAAAAAAGGATAATGCATTATAGGCCACTATATACATTAGAACTAATTCAGTTCAAAAAAATATGTAAATCTAATTTATGAGGAGACTTTAACATCAATTAGAAAAAATATACAGGATGGACTCATTTGGGTTACTATTGACGAGTCAACTGATGCGGATAAGAGATATGTGGGTAATGTTATTGTTGGTAAACTTAGTTTGATCTTTTTTTTTTTATTGTAAGTTTAATGTATTATTTTGTATATTGTATATAAATATTTATATAAAAAGCTCCCACGGACTATATCAAATAAAAAAAAAAAAATTCAAAATTTAAATTAATAACTTTTTAACATAAAAGTAATTATTAAAATTGTAAAATCATGACTATAATGATATACTTATATTAATTTATTATATATTATTATACATCTTGATATAGTAAATGAATCCCAAGAGGATTAATTTACTGAAATTTTTAGAATGTACATTTATTTTATAAGACGATCGAAGATTAATTTTTTATTGACATTGTGATAGTATAATTATTATCAGTCAATAGAATATAATATTTCATTAATTACTTTGTTAATAATCGTAATAGTAGACCATTTAACTCTGGATACAATCCTATTAAGAAAATATGATTTACGAGTATACATAAGTTATACATTTCTTTATTTCATTTAAACATCATTTCAATTGGTAATCACTAATTATTTCGTAAATTAATAGAAATAATACGATACTTATAGATATATTATTGTTTGAATTAAAAATACATATTAAATAATATTTAAGTTTTTCGTGGTTTTACGCTTTTATTTAATATTTATCAAATATGTCTTTTATTTTCATAGTATGAGTAACTATATTATTTTTAAAACTATTATTATATTAGTTTCGACAGATTTTATTTTTCATTCGTAAAAATATAAAATATTATTATATTATTACTCATATAGGGAGTAAGCAAAACTTATAAGTTATAACCTTATAACTATACTAGCAAAAGTACTCGTATATATCACCAATATTATTTTTTAAACGGATAAATCGTGAAATTCAATAATAAAATATAAGATATTTTATAAAGTAATTTTATATAATATTGTGAAAAATATATTCCTCATACTCCTATATTATATTTAAAATATAAAAATGAAATACAATATTGTATATTTTATTTCCTTTTCTCATACGAGAAATCACCGTTATTCTGACATACGATACAACGTCTAGTATGTATTATACTGTTTGAAATTTTGAATCTATAAATGAATTATTCAATTTAAAAATATCACATTATTCTAAATTTGATTCTATAGAAATATGATACACGTACTATTAATACAAATAGAAAATTATACATTCTGCGTTGATCTGATATTTAAGCATGATATTGTTATATAAAATTTAATACGAGTTTTCATTATTTATAATATAATATTAGTTTAGTAAGTATAAATAATGTGTTAATATATTAATATTATTAAGCAACCTATCGTATAATTTTAGATTCTGTGCAAAGCACAAAATGCATTTGTATTATAATGATATGTGTATTTTTTTTTTTTTTATGTCTGAAGACACTCTTACATCTTACTACCCAAAATAATGCTCCAATTTTGTCGATTGTACTTTATTTAAATCATTTTTCGAGTGTATCAAAATTGACTCTAAATGGTAGAAAAAACGACGAAAAACATGGAAAAACGGCATTTTTCTTGAAAACTGAAATGTTGACGAATTCGATTTCAATATTTCACGATAACTCGAGCAATTTTGAAGTTAAAGACTTGAAAATTATATTAGATATTCACATAGGTTATAGTTATATATGTATATGTATATGTATTGTATATGTATATATATATATATATGTATAAAATATTTATTTAGGTATTACGCACTTCATACCTTGCCATAGTGGATTAGTAGCTGGTTTCTTGCTCAACACAAAAACTAAAATAAGACTACATATTACATTTTTTATTTTATTCGAAGTCATCAATGAACTCAATATTGTAGATTATTGTTTAATTATAATACATAATTTCTATTAAATTATTTTATTTTTTATATACACGTATAAAATATATATATATATAATACGTATATGTTTCGCAATTCATATCTTCCCATAATGGATTAGTTAGCTGGTTGCTTGCTCAACACAATCTACAATTGTGTTCACCGACGACCACAACGTCATAGTCCATTATTCTATGACGTTGTGGGCGTCGGTGAACACACAATTGTAGATTGTGTTGAGCAAGCAGTATACGTATTTCATACGCACATAATTGAAAAGTGGAGGGTCATTGTATATTATCGATAATTGTAGATTTCCTTGAATATGAGAAGAAGAACATACATAATTAATATTGAATGAATTTTCTCTACTTTAACTCTCATCGTTGTTGAACAGATTGATGAATCTGCTCTGCCTTGGTAAGCATCTAAATTATTTTTCTGCCTTACTTAATGTGCACTAAGTAGTTTCTTGGTATATGCTCTAGGGACCTTATGAACAGACTGCTGATTCATATATATATAGTGAAAGATTACTTTGTCTACGCGGAATGGACAGTTTCTGAAATATTTCTTCAGACTTGACTAATTAGGTACGTGAAGAAATTTATAGGAACTTGCATGGAACGCGGTTTACTTTATTAGAATGAGCTATATATAGGGAAGCCATGCCCAAGCAACGATATATGAAGTAGTAGCACATTACGTTCCAAACCTCGCCTCTTACAATTGTTATCGTTTTGATTCAGAAGCGATATCGTTCCATTGATAGATTGCATCGAGCAAGAAGAAAATAGATATGTGTGGCAGTTCTATTGCTTTGTTTTACATACTCATAAAATTGTATGAATTAATTATTATTTTGGGGAAACAACTACGTAAAGGTAAGAGAAATGAGAAGTTCTTGTTGAAGAAGAAAGGAGTTTCAGTATAAGAGGTATTACTACCAGTGATCCCTCCATCTTATCTATCTATCTCCATCTATGTTATCGTGTGTAAATGTGTTCACGGGCTTTGTGTATATTCTTATTCTATTAGGCATAACATTATACTATCAGGATATTATATTGTAATTGCATTTGTGATTGAAATGATTGTAATGTTCCAAAAATGGAACTATTAAATAAATAAAGTTATTATTGCTACAGTACATATGTTGTCAGTTTTTATTTATTTTGTTATGATCTTCTTCTCGTCCTCAAGACAATGTGCAATCATTTATTACCCATTTTTCTGTACTTAAGTGTCTTTTTAAAAATTCATATTTTATATGTTCTATACTCTAATTACAGCCCCTTTTTAATTTTTACATATGATATATATACTTGACGCCGTAGTTGTCGGTGAACACAATTGTAGATTGTGTTGAGCAAGCAACCAGCTAACTAATCCATGGCGGCTAAGTATGAAGTGCGAAATATATATATATTATACATACATACCTATAGGTATATATAAAAATGAAGATATTTTAGTAACATTTTTTTAGTAACATTATATTACGGCATCCTAGTAAATCTATATTATACAATCACGATAAAATATTTGTAATTGTTTTGATTATAATGTTTTTGAAATGGAACTATTGAATTAATAAAGTATTTGTTGTTACAGTTCATATTTTTTCAATTTTATGTATTTTGTAATGCTCTTCATTTCGCACTCAAGGTAATCAAAAATTATCAATAATATACAATGACCTTTCACTTTTAATTTTTAAATTGGTGCGTATGCATCATATAGGTTTGAAATTGCATCATATCTATAATAATAGACTATGATGTTGTAGTCGTCGGTAAACACAATTGTAGATTGTGTTGAGCAAGCAACCAGCTAACTAATCCACTACGGTAAGATATGAAGTTCAAAACATATACATATTGTATATACATATTATATATATATATAAAGGAAGTTATTTTAATAGAAATTATATCTTATAATTAAACAAAAATCTACAATTGAGTTCATTGTTGACTTCGAATGGAATAAAAAATATAATATATAGTCTTATAATTCAATATTTTTTTTGTAAGTACCCATATGACTGTAGTAAACAAAGCACTTTAATTGTACTATTCCAATATGTAGGTAAATATGGCCATTAGCCACCTTACCAAAATTAAAGTAATTTATTACGGCGTCTTAGTAAATTTATATTATACAATCACGATTATAATTATTGTAAATGCATTTATAATTGAGTTGATGGTAAAATGTTGAAATGTAAATGTAAATAGTGAATTAATAAAATTATTATTGTTACAGTACATTATAATTTCAGTTTTTATTTATTATGTAAAATGATCTTCCTCTCGTATTCAATACAATCTACAATTATTATCGATTACCCATTATTCTGTACTATAGTTTCTTATTAAAAATTTATATTTTATTTTTTCTATACTCTAATAACAGCCCTTTTTTAATTTTTACAGATGCAATATACTATACTAGTAGCCGTAGTTGTCGGTGAACACAATTGTAGTTTGTGTTGTCCAGCTAACTAATCCACTAAGAAAAGATATGAAGTACGAAACATATACATATTATATATTCATATTTTATACATTAAATATATTTAAAAAAGAAATCATTTTCATAGAAATTATGTATTATAATTAGCAAACAATCTAAAATTAAGTTTATTGATGATTTTGAATAGAACAAAAAAAATATAATACGATTATGTACTCTTATAATATTCTATATATACCTATGTATTTTTTTGTTATTAGCTGTAAAGTTGTAGGTAATAAGGTACTTTAATTGTACTATTCCTATATATAGTTATTAGTTAGATATGAACGTCATGCCAAATTAATAGAATAACATAATATTAAGGCGTCCTTGCAAATCTATAAATACTTATCTTATAATAATACCTCATATAACATTGTAGCAGTTCACAAATTTCTGCTTTATAGATTATGTTGGATTTTTTCCGTATGTGCCGTATTTCTTTTCTTCTATAATCTTTATCTAATATATTCGTATATATATGGTAATATACTAAACTCTGCCCCTGTCATCGGTCATCACCCATTTCTCTGTACTCTAGTGCCTTTTCAATAATTCATGTTTTATATTATGTTCTATATTACGAGTATTTTAATAGCCCCTTTTAATTTTTACTTATGCAATATATACTTGTCGTTTTTGTCGTCGGTGAACACAATTTTAGATTGTGTTGAGCAAGCAACCAGCTACCTAATTCACTGCAGCAAGTTATAAAATGAAAATTTGTAAATTCTTATAAAATTGGACACTTTTCATCATCATATTATTTCAAAATAATATTGTATTATATTATTAATTATAGTATACGGTTAGTTGGTTCAGAAGAGATTTTTTTCGTTCAGACCACTTCTCTTAATTTTTACCTGCTATTTAAATTTTAAACCATGTCTTATAGATAAAAGTGAAACGTAAAACGATTTATAAAATATAATATTTATATAATTCTATTTATTATTATTATTCTTTTGAAATATACCGTAAGAGTGATAATAATTGAATAATAATTAGATTTACATTAATATAAAACAGTTTAGTTATCAATAATACTACATATTATACTCTAATAATGAAATTAGTACCTTTATCAATTAGTACATATGCATTGTATACTTGTCGTTTTAGTCGTAGTCGTCGATGAACACAATTGTTGATTGTGTTGAGCAAGCAACCAGCAAACTAATCCTTTATGGCAAGGTATGTAGTGTGGGTCATATATTTATTATTCACCTATTTTAGTGTGCTTCTATAATATACTATACCTATATATATATATATATATATATATATTATTTTTTTGAGTGTGTACTAAAAACTTACCCACATTATAGATAAAATAAATAAAATAACACTTGTGTACATAAGTTGACTGCCAGCGCTACGATGAAGATCGTAACTCAATTTTTGGCAGTTTAGAGTTATCAACATAACTGGGTAGGCCTATTTTATCTATCGCCCACGAAAACATTATTATCGAAAATCGGTCAAGGAGTTTAGAAAATTTAAGAAATATATTTTTTTTAAAATCGACTGTATTATCAAAAAAATTCATAACTTAACTTACAAAATTTCGTTCGACGAATAATTTCGTATGTTATTCATTTCACTAGAGTTAATACGCTTTTGACTTCAGCGAAAAGGTTGTAACTGATATTAAAAGTGTCATTTCCAACAAATTAACTTGTAAATCAAATACTAAAATTAATAATTAACCCAGGTCAATAATATTTTTCAAAATTTCAAGTAAAAATATGAATCTATATTAGTTGTAGAGTTTAAATGTTGATTATGGTAAGGATATATACAAATTTAGAATAAGAAACCAAAATTGAAATTTTGTTTTTGCTCTCCTGAAAAGTTGTAAATATTCAAATTATTCAAATACACCAGGAATTAAATAAATAATAATTTACATTTTATATTTTTTTAATAGTGAAAATAAAATATTGTTTAAAGCTAAAGAAATAGTTAAAATTTAAAATTATTAAAACACTTCAAACGCAATTGATAATCATTATTAATATTCAAAACAATTATAATATTGACAATTCTATCAAATATTATTTACATAAACATAATATTCATTGTCAATGTTGTTTATTAAACGAGGCATTAAAAAAACTCACAGAAAAAAATCCAAGTGCTCAAGAATTATTGTACCTAACCTAATCTAGCGGTGGAATTTGCGTCCCACATAAGATACTCTTGAAAGGTGGGGGATGGGCGACGTTTTAATAAACACGTAATAATTATAATATAATATATAGGTATACAATATGATAACGTGATTACAAGGTAATTAGTTATGTTATAAATACTGTTACAATTTGGAATATATTTGCAAACATCTGAATAAAATAATTGTTAATAATCGTTGCACATACTATTATTACCATATATTCATGATTATTTGACGTAAGCCACGAACGTATTAATAACGATTACCTATGTATTCTACGAATAACGTTAGAATACTTTATGCATTATTGTTATAACCATATAAATATTGAAATACATCGGGTTTTAAAGTCATATTATTATTTTTGAAAATCCAAATACTCTAACATTTAAACATCAAAATTTTAACAACAACAATATAACTTGTATACAAGGTAATAGATAACAATGAGTAAACTAGTGTAAAGATACTAGATCGATAATATCATTAGAGAAATATGTAAAAAAAAAAAAAAAAAAACAAATCATAATAAAATGTACTTAATTATAAATACAGAAAAAAATATTATTAATATTTTATAATAATAATGGTTTTGTTTAAAATAAAATAATAATTCACGTTTAGTTAATATAACCTTTTATTAACAATATTAGATTTTACATTTTACAAAAAAGACACGCGATCCAAATAATGATGATTAACCACACGCGTCATACAAAAAACACATGAGCATATTGGCCCAGTGTAGCTAATAATGTAATCTTCTAAACAACAACAATAATAATAATATAATGTACACAATCATAAAGTATAAAGAGACGGTGGGTGAATTTGCCTCCCGTATTACGGGCCCAGATAACTGAAGTAAGGGATAGCCCGAGTCGGCGTCGGCAGATGCTGGTCGAATGAAAACATTGTGGCGTACTGCACGTCCTTATCACAGGGGTTGAACAGTTTAATCTTATTCCTAAATTAATATTATACATAGTACTAACATGTCATACAATTTTCATTCTACGGATAATCCACTAAAAGAAACTAATATTTTATGTATTTTTGCTTTTTGCGAAAATATTATTCCAATCTATAAAAGCGTCAATCAATTGATATTTTACATAATTATATCATTACATATTTAAATATTATGACGTTAAAAAAAATACACCATAGGTACATAGGTACCTTATTATATAATATAATATTAAATTTGATATCCAAATTTCCAAAATTATTGTTGTCAATTATATGAAAGTATGTAAAATATATTATTAATTTAAATGTTTTATTATTATATAATCAATATTTTTTTAAATTTTGCCATAAACATCTAATAATAAACGAGATTAAATATTAAATATGCAAAGCAATACTTGTATTTATGTATTATTATGCCTTGAAATGTTCAATATAGGTAAATAATTGTACATATCGGCATGTTTAAATGCTTTATGCAAAAAAGATTATAATCTAAATACTGATGAGTTGTTATTATTATTTTATTTTTCCATAAAGAATATAATAAGATAAAAAAAAAAACACTGTATATACTTTCAAGTGGAAATTTGTATTGTTATACGTGGTTAATAAGTAGGGAACTTTTGTGGCGGTAGTAAAGGGAGATGTATTGCCACTTTAAAATTTAAAGTTACCATGAATCATCATATTATTAAAAACAATTCATTGTGAAGCATATTTAATGATAAATATATCACTGTCTTAAAAATTTTAAATGTTTACTAAAATTAGACAAAAGGAATAATGTTTTTAAAGACAATAATAGAGTGTTGCAAAATACTTGATTTAATTTAGATAAAAGTGTTATATACTTCTACAGGTATATTTATCGAAAACCTTCGATATTGTAGATGAATACTGAAAAATAAATGTTGATAATAAATAAGAATCATGTATCATTGAAGTAATAATTATAATTAGTGAATTAAATCGGAAGAACAAGATATTGACCTCAGCCAAATGGATTATGAATTATCTGCAGAAACAATTATAAAAAAGGAGGAAATTAAATATTCTTTATCAATATATTATAAGTTTTTTATAAATTTGTATTCGTGACAAATAACTGTTCAATTATTGATTTACGTACTTATAAGAATCGTTTAATTTAAAATAAAATCATCAAATATTATTTTATATATATTTTAAAACTAATAACATTTTTGTTTTATTCTTCTGTATTAATTATAATTGTTATTAAACTTAATAATTATTATCGTGAGTAACATAATATTAAATAAAAATGTATTAATAAAATATTAAATAATATGAGGAAATAATATTATATTCTTTAAATAATTTCAAACCTAGTACAATATATTTAACAGGATACTAAATTAAATTTATTGATGTTAAAAAGAATACGAGATATTTTATTTCCATGCTGAATGAGTAATAGAAAACATTCCAATTTAATTACCAATAAACATAGACAATTCGTCTAGACATCGGTTTTAAAGTTATTTAATATTTCAACGTGATTTCAGATTCTGAGCGAAGTGAAGAATGTATTTGTTTTACAATGACGTGTGATTTTTTTCTTTGTTTTTTTTTTTTTATGTCTGTAGACACTTTTACTACCCGAAATAATGCTCCGATTTTCACGAATAGCATATGATTCCGGTTGGAAAGTGGATATAGTTGATACTTTATTTAGGTCATTTTTTAGAATTTCTCAAAATTGACATTTGGGAGGGGAAAACGACGAAGAAATGACGAAAAATGGCATTTTTCACGAAAACTGAAATTTCGACGAATTCTATTTTAATATTTCACGATAACTCTGGCAATTTTAATATTTTAATAATGATAAACCACTGCATTCGAAAAAAGTATTTTGAGCGAAGTTCTGTCAGATATGGGCAATTAGGTGACAAGTGATTATATGAGAATTTATATTGAACTTAGAGACTTGAAAATGTATAGGGTGTTCATTTATATACTTTATGTATACATATATTGTCTCTATATGTGTGATAAAATTTTGCGTTTTTAATATTTAATAAAAAAAAATGTCAAAATTTTATTTTTCTGACTGCACTTCGCTCAGAATCGTTTTTTCAATGCGATGGTTTATCATTGCATTCAAATTCTAATTAAAGTTATTAATTAAACACTATGATTTGCATACCTGAATCCCTGCAGCAGGATTATCGGCTCTTCTTTTTTTATTATATTAATATATAATATTTAACGTTTGTGAACGTATTTATCCGTTTATTATATTAAATTAATGTTTCTATATAAAATATGAGTTAGATACTGATAATATTTATCAATATTGTAGCAGTAATAATAATATGTTTGCAATGATTGATTTATTCATCTGACGTCCATTTGAAATTATACTCGTAATACGAGTAAACCATATTATTATTCATTTTAAGATGGTTCAATATGTTAGAAAAAAAAGTTTAAATATATTTCTGTGCATTCATTTATTATGTTATTACATTTCTCTTAATGAAATTATTTCGGTGGTTTACTTAGCAACGAAATGAAACTGGTTATATTCTTCTCTCACAGATCTCGAAATGTTTAGACATTCAACGAATAATAAAAATAAATAACATGTTAACTGTAATGTTTATAACAGTTAAATATTTATTTCTTATATAATGTCATAAGTTTCATTTTTTAAACAAACTTTTATATTTTTAATGAGAAAAAATTCGTTTTATTTAAATTAATTTTATAATATAAATTTTTAATTTATTTTTCTGTCCTATTCCTGTAAGAATAAGTTATTATTTATACTGCTTCAATTTTTTAACAATGCAATTTGAAAAGACAAATGTTTATATGGATGATAGAAATATAAAAATTAAAAATTATTATCTTTATTTTATGTGATTATTCTTATTTTCTGTTTAAATAATAATAATAATAATATTATTATTTTTATTATTGTTGTTGTTATTAATATTATATTTTGTTTATATTTATTAGAAATTTAGAATATTATATACCTATTCAATGATTTTAATTGGTGGATTATAATTTTATTTATTTTTTTTGAAGTGCCTTTAAGAATACTTAATATATTCCTAAATATTATTTAATCATTTGATTTAGTAGGTTCATAATAACAGGTTGTGTAATATTGAAACATGCCAGTGTATGAGAAAATTGAATACGTCGAATATTATGTAATAATTTCAAATTTAGATATTGAATTGGGTCATAATTATTATATTTTCTATACCAATGGTCTTTGGGACGCGTGTTTTAACATGATTCTGATTTCTGACCGATTAACAACGATATCATATATTTAAAATTTTGCGTTCACGTGTATTACTAACATTTCCAAATTCCTCGCATGAAATATTGTTATAATTATTTTGTTACATTTCAGCTAGTTACTGAGTGTGGATTTGGTTTGTGGTGTCGAATGTTTTCGACAACAAACTTACGATATTATGTTATTTTAATAAACCCCGTTTATCTGAAAGATTAAAATATAAAATACGTTTAATCGTTCGTCGTGGCTACGTTTCATTGACACCGAATCGAACTTTGGCAATTCGCGTAAATGCACGACTAAACATCGTTAACAACTCGACCGACGACAATACGTATACAGACCGATTATTATTATAATAATAATAGAAATGTAAGTGTGTATTATACACGGTATATGATATTGCTTTATACTGTTGGTATAAAAAAAAAAAATCAAATTTCAAATGATAAAACAATAAACATTCACCGATATCACTGGTAAATTATTTAATCACTTTCATCAAAATAACAATAATTATTGTAATATATAATATATTATACTGTATTATATATTCTGTAGCGTAATAATGATTATTATTATTCTGATGCAGTTTATCGAGTTTAATATCGTACTTAGACTCTGTCGACCGAGCGATATTATAATAAACTTTGGCTTGCTTCCATACGCATTCGGACAAATAGCTGTTTCGTCGTCCTGCATGCGACACTCGTCCCGTAACGAGGTAAATGGTTGTTTAATCCCTTATTTAGTTATTTCTCTCCCTTTCACGAAAATATGCATTATTATAACTATACTAATATATCGGTAAACGATTTTCTAACGCGAAAAATGGCCAGGCTTAATCGTTGTTAAAATTATAATATACCTACCATCATTGTATCGACGAAACCTTGTCGCGAGCACCTGCGATTTATATCTTCAGAAACTTCCAAATCCCCATAAAAAGAAAAAAAATTATTAATGTATTTACAAAAATATTTATTATTGTAATTATTTTCATTGTTATTTAATATTTATTTTAGTACAAGGGTATGATCCATACTTGGAAGTTTCTAGAAATTTGTTTTTAATTATGCATGAAATTAGGATTTACTAAGGAATATAAGAACAATAAATTATTGGATTTAATTTATATTTTTAAATTTTGAATTTCATTGAACCAAAAATTATTTAAACAAATAAATTTTATTCTTATTCGTAGACGTTAAAAATTTTTATAACTACAAAATAAATAAATGGTATCGATAGAGAGACGTTGTACACCGTAAAATATACTTTGTAAAAAAATAAAATACGGTTTATATTCCACAAAGAGATTTTAAATGTAAACAAAATTGATTGATTCTATACAATCGAACGGTAATTGAATACTCTTATGATAAGTTTTTTTCTTATCTTTATTACGATTTACGTCACGTCGTTTCGTATCTAAAAAAATACATATTGACTTAATATTATTATGTGTTATTCATCAATGATCAAATTTTTAATAATATAAAATAAATTATAATTTTATATTCAATAATAACCTTCGCATAGGTACTAAAATATATTCATTCACATAAAAGTATTTATTATTCATATTTTTAACTAATATACTATTTCATTGCATGTTTTTGTGTTTTATTTCAAACTACCTAATTTTATATTGAAAATTATAAGACTTTATTCGTACATGTCTCAATTACCTGTTTTCCAAATATGTAAATTATTTACCGAGTGTTTCATCTAGAGACCCATCGTTTTTCTCTTACTACATAATTTATTATTTATGCAAAAAAAAAAAAAAAAAAAAAAAAAAATGCATTCATTTTCGTGTATCTTTTCCTATTATAAATATAAATTGTTGATCAACCTGTTAGTAAATAAAATAGAATAAAAATAGAAACAACGGATAGTTTTGTTTTCTCTATTATGTTTTTAATAATAATAATAAAAAAAAAAAAAGGACTAAAGATTCCCAAATGGAATTAATTCCTGGGCGTCCATTATCAAGTGCATCATAAATTCTCGCGGCGAGCGAGAAAAATAATCACCACAAAATTCGTTTATTTTGTAGTAGCTGGGAAATTAACCATCTGGGGTCTCACCAAAAGAACAAAAGCGTCTAACCGGATGGTTTCGATTCCTGTTTTTTTTTTTTTTTTAATACTGATGTTTTTACTAATGGCAAAACGTTTTT
Source organism: Tetraneura akinire (assembly GCA_021307375.1). Lineage (NCBI taxonomy): Eukaryota > Metazoa > Arthropoda > Insecta > Hemiptera > Aphididae > Tetraneura > Tetraneura akinire. The sequence goes on from JAIUCT010000022.1 coordinate 9,931,857, forward strand.
GGAACGATTTAGAAAAAATTCTTTCATCATGATCGTTGTTATTGAGCAAAATTATTCTTTTGTAATATTATTTATTTGTTAGTTGGTTATATACGCTAATTATTATATTTTTATACCGTTATTTGTTTTCACTTCCCGTTTGTTTCATAATATTATCATAACACTTTGTCGTCCACGCAGCCAGAAAAAATAATTAATAAATATATATTGAAATACAATTAAAATTTACATATAACTTATAATATTATTTCACGCCCACAGACGTGTAATTGTGTTAATCTGCGGTATTTATGTTTTGAATATATTTTTATATTTTTTTTATTTAAAGTTTAAAACAATAATCGACAACGAAACGTATCGTTTGAAAATTCATTAAAAAATAAATATTTTTTTTTTTTTTTTTTTTTTTTTTTTGCTGGTGTAAACAATTATATGTTATTATATTACATAATCATGAAGGTCTGCAACAAAAATGCTAATGAGAATGTAATTATTTGTAATATAGGTGCGAATGATATATAAAGGATAAATTATTGGTACACACGTAGCTGGGTTAATATTATTTTAATTTTAATAACATCATACATAAAATGTTATTTAATGAAACCATTTTTTTTTTCATGACCAAGTATAATAATTACTTTCAATTGTATTTTTAAAATAACCATTTTATATTACATTATCATAAAAAATGTAACAATAAAGGAAAACCTTTTTAAAAAAATGAACTTTTGGGTTCAATTGAACAAATAAATTTTTAGGAGAGAATTTTAGATCATCTCACTAGTATTTTTTATGTCGTCTTTATGAGTTTCTCGTGAATCAGTGAATCCGTGATGATAGGAATTTTTATCACTAAAAAAGTACATAAAATAAAAATAAAAATTACATGGTATATGTCAGTATGCTATTACACTTATCACATTTATATAAAAAAATTCATTTTCTAAATAAAAATTCGAATTTCTGTTTAGATACTATTTATTTATATATTCAATATATTAAATTAAAATTATAAAAACGTTAATTAAATAATTTTAGGAAGAAATTTATAACATAATTAAATGGTTTACAAGCAAATTTATTTGAATATATTATATAGAAATATCGGATTTTTAAAAATTTGTTTAGTTTATAATTATAAATAATATACCATATTATTATACTATACCTATCAATTACGTAATAAATTAAAATATTTGAAAAAAAATATAAATAAATTCAAGAGATAAACCAATCATTTATTAATGAAACAAATGATTTAGTAGGTAAATAATCTAAATTTAACAATGTAAAGGATAATCTTTAAATATTATAATAATATGCAGATAGATACTTAAATAGGCATATTAAAAAAATAAGTTTGAATTTATTTTTATCTTATAATATTACTAGTATATAAATAATTAATATAAATATAATGTATTATAATGATAAGATTATCATTATCTAGCCATAATAATATTAAATTATAAAAAATATATTGATTTCTATAATGTTACCTACATTATAGTATCGAAAAAAAACTAATTAAGATATCAATATTTCCATTAAAAAGTAGCAGGTGATATATTTTTAAAGTTGAATTTAGACATTGTTTGATAAAAACTTAAACTATCTGATTTTATAATGTTTTTTTTTTTTACGATAAAACATTTCAAAGTCGTAATCCGTTTTGAAGTTTTTATTGTGTTTACTTGTTAGTCCCACAGATAGTGAGTAATAGATAATTATTTCAAGCCATCAAATGTAGATCAATGAGTTTGATAATATAATATTTAATTCTATGTGTCAATGTTTTAGATGTAGGTATACATATATTTCTTAACAAACTTAACAACTTTTTAAACTTAACATTGATTGAATACCTAATGACGAGAGTTCTGGAATTCAATCTGCCCTGACACAATGTCATATGGACAGATTTAAATAGAGCTAGGTCTAATCTGGGCAGAAGTAAAAGTCTCCTATACAAATGGGGTATGACCAATTCTCCCTTCATGCGGAACCGAACAAACCATACGAAAACATCATTGAAGAGTGTCCTAATACTAAGCTCAACGGAGGTATAGAAAGATTGCACCAAACCGAAGAGGATGCAGTAACATGGATAAATAACCTGCAGGAGGTACGTTTGGAAGACGCCTATATATAATAACCTGAGTAATATTTAATTTGGAAATTTTGGTTCCATTAAACATTATATAACTGTTATTATCTTATCATCCTGTTTTACTTATTTACTTGTCTCTAACATACTTATACTTATTCACATTTATATTTATATCTACCAACTAGTTCTTTATTTATTAATTAATTTTTTTTGTTTTATATTTTTTACATATTTATCATCTATTCATAACTCTAACTATGTAATTATTATTTTAAATATAATTTACAAACATTTACAATTGCAATATAAATTTTGAATATTATTATTAAAAATTTTAAATCATTACGATAATAATTTTAATTATTAACAGACATATTCAGTTTTAATATTAATATAAATTTTTCAAATAATTTTTAACGATATTTAAAATCGATTTCAAGCACTGCTATTTATAAATAGATATATGATAACATATTAACATTCACTATTATTATAGCTAATTTTTTTTTGAAAAAAAGTAATTCCGTTTCCTTTAAACTGTATAATTTGACATTAAATAAAACGTACGTAAACAATTAATATATTTTATTAATTAAAATATACACCTGAGAATTAAAACTAAATAATACAAGAAAAGTGTAAATGTTTTCAATTAGGTGATACATTAAACATTTATATTATTTAACTATAATTAATAATAAATGAAAAAGAAATATTATGAATATATTTATTAATGAGCTAAATGGTAAAATAAATAAAAACTTTTAAACGAACGGTTTCAATTTAATAAAACAAAAGACATGAACTTTTAATTGCTAAGAAAATTATAAATTCTATGTCAATTATAATATATATTATAAATATATATAAATATTATACTATATTTATAAATTTGTTGATCGTTTTAATTATAAACTTCATAATATTGTTAAAACATGAATAAAAATATTTACGTGATTATATAAATTAGAATCATGTTATAATTATAAATAGTTATAAAATAAAAAAATATAACAATAATTTCTTTAAACATAATTGAAATATTTGAATATATATCAATGGATCTTAAAAGACGAATTAATAATTAATTACCTACCTATTTATTTTCTTAAAAAAATTCATATATATAAATATGATTAAACACAAGGTATGTTTTTAAGAAAGAATATAAAATGGTTTGTAAAAACCTTTGGTAGAATTAATAAAACTAACTATTATAAAGCACAAGTAATTTTTATGACGTATATTATATTCATTTTATTGAATGGAAGACAATTAGGTACTAACGATTTATTACAATTTATTCAAATTAAATTAACTTTGATACAGAATAGAGTAAAATACTGCAGTTATTATAATATTATTATCGTGATAAAACGAAGTTTTTTTTTTACATTATTTCTATTTAAATAATAATACTAATAATAATAATAATAATACTTGAAAATATGTTAAATGTTTACATAATAATTATAATATATTATATTATCTTTTATTACCTATATCTCAATTCCGATATACCTACTTAAAGTTAAACAAAGTACCTAATCGTATGTTTATAGTAAATACAAAATAAGTGTTTTATTTTATATTGTATTATAAAAATATATTTACTGTAAATAATTAACCCAATTTTTTGTTTTATTTCTTTTAGAATGAATATAATCAAATTTTTATTGCAAAAATTCTAATATAACATAAAAAATACTTATGAAAATAATAATTATTTACAAGTTGATATTATAACATAATAAAAAAAAAAAAAAAAAACGCACAATTATATGTTTTTAATTATATTTAACTCAGCCATTCGAGAGTAATATTAATATTGTGTTCTTATATTATATCGTTATTAAATGTGACATTTTTAATCAAAATATAATATATTGCTTATATTATTATATATGTTGCTCTAATTATTAGCGTTATGTAAGTTAACCGTAAATGGTTTAATTAAAATGTAAAATTCCATATATACCATAATAAAAAAATAAAATAATAATAAATCAAAATTATTATTATTATTTTTTACATCATCTACCCACGTATTGTTCGATTTCGGAATTTGGATAGTATGTGAATTTACAATATTCGAATATTACATGCCAACAATATATAATATGTCACAAAACTGTATTATTTTATAATTTTCAATTTTTTTAAACTATTTCGATAAACTGATTTTATTTTATTTAATTATATTTTAATGTTTATAAGTTTACAAACATTACAATAAATTGCTATTTTTTCTCGTGTAAATAATACATTTTATCAAAAACAGTCGACAACTTTATTTTCGTTTAAACCTACGGATGGACAAAATTAAGTTTTGATCAAACATCATAATACAAATGCAGCTGCCTAGAAATTATTAGTCGTAGAAATAGACGATTTTTCATTCGAACAAACGCAATTCGATTCTAAGGTCGCCGGTGACGAATCCCAGATCGGTGGCTTGTTGACGACAAACGTCCGCCATAGCCTCGTTACCGGATCTGGCGTAAACTACTGCGAGATAATGCCACGCAACACCGTTGTCGGCGCCATCCACTGCCACGGCTTCGGAGAGATACGTCTCCGCTTCATCGTTCTTTTTGAGGAACAAGAGACAAGCGGCTAGTTTCACCTTTAGTGCCGGCGTGCCGGTCATAGCGCATGCGCGGCGATACGCGTTCACAGCCTCGGTGTAGTATCCGCGAGCTGCTAACATGTCGGCCATCCTAGAGTAGACCAGACTGGATTGAACGCGGGAACGTTGAGACGAAAGCGTCTTGTAGACGCATAACGCTTCCGCGAAACGACCGGCTCCGTAATCATTGTGGCCCTCCAGCAGCTTAGGCCACCAGCCTTGGTTGGCATCGCACGACATCGCGGTTAAATGGTGACCGCTGGCGTGGAATTCACCTCGTTTGTGATGCGTCACTGCCATTAGATAGTGATACCGGTCACCGCCTTTGACGCGATCGCCAAACGCACGCAAACAGTCACTGGCCAAGGTGACCACTTCTAGTTTGATCAACAGAACGGCACATTTCACAGCACAATCGCCCCCGTGGGCGACCGGCTCCCAGACAGCGGTACATTGGCCGCCGTGGTCGATGAAATGGACGGTGGAATCGTCCGTATCATCGTTCACGAAACGTTTGGACAGCGCCGCATACTCGGTAGACCGGTCGAGCATGTTCATTCGTCGATAGTGTAACGCGGACAACAGGTGAGCCTCGCTAAACCGCGGGTAAGTCGAACTCAGATACTCCAGAGACGCTTCGGTCTCGTCCAGACGCTCCATGTCAAAGCACGCCATTAATATTGCCGCTCGAACGAACAGCGCTAACCTGTGTTGGATGTCCAACGCGATGGCCCTCCGCGTGCACTCCATGGCCACGTCCCAGTCTCTGTGTCGCACACAGAACGTAGCGTACAGCAACCAGTAGTTCGGATCGACGGCATCCGTGTCCACGATCAATCGCAAATACCACCTCCTGGCCGTCTCCGATTCCCCGGATTCCGTGGCTTCCCTCGCATACATCAAGTGGTCGCACGAATTACCACGGTCATGATGGTCACGGTCATCGTTGCGTTCCGATTTATTTATCATGTCCGCGAACACTCGGACCCTGTAAGCGTCCGGCGTTTCATCCGTACGCCGTGGTCCGACTACGTGTTCCACGTATTTTTTAGCCGTATCGTAGAAGTCGGTTATGACGAAATTCTCCAAGTCGTTTTCCAAATCGATAATCGATTCGACGAACAACTGTGAGGCCAAGATCGGATTCATACAACAGTAACCGTGATGTTCGGTCTCGCTCCTAATGTCGTCCGACATCGTCAAAAATTATCCTTTCGGCTATTATTATTTTTATATTAAACATAAGACGGATTTTACATGGCAACGTAAGCTTAAAAAGAGATATCGGTTTGTTGTTACGTACTTGTGTCGACCGTTGAATAGACCTAGTGAATAAAGTTTATTTTATCAACACAAAAGTTTTTAGATATATAAATGCGCTCGGCCATTTATCGTTTTGCAAATACGTGATCTTTCGCTCAGATTTTGTGCCGTTCGATTGAAATCGCGTTACTCTGTTAACTCGGCCCGGCGGCGTAAAGTCGATGGCGATACAAAGCTCGTGGTCTTATCTCGGTCACGTATGTAGGAGCCGATTAGGACCGTGGTATATAGTCGACCATAAATCTAACCGCGTATGTTATATTATAATCTTGATTACCTACCAAAAGCATGCAACAAATCGATTTTATGACATCGGCACACGTTTTTAACACTGAGTACGCGTATATTTCAAACGTACCGTTCGGATAACGTGAAAACGATACCGCCATTTATTTTTACACACTCGGTTGATTATCATGAGGTCGAGTTTAATCATTTACGAAGAACGGGTCACGTAGTGTGTATCATTGTATAATTTTCGGACAAAACGACGTCAGGGACATATACCCCGGGTGACACGTGCGATTGTACGACGTCCACTTTAAGTGTTTAACGAATTAGTTTATTAATAAATAATCAGAACCGATTGGATGAACGGTAAAACGTATCCAATTTACAAATTCGCGAAAAACGATTTCTGATAAAAAGTAATATAATATTATTGTTATACTACTTAGTACTAACTATACTAAACGATTATAATATTGAAAGGTGAGTTTTTTATTATTAATATTATAATACGACAAAATACTCGTGTTTTTATAAAAATTAAAACATTTTGTATTTATTTATATTGGCTAACAGCCGCAAAAAAAAAAAAAATCGATTTTATTTATAATATTATAATATGTATTTTTGTAAGTTTTGTTTAGTTACGCCACGTAATTGTTATAAAAACATAATATAACATTGTTATTTAATTAAAACAATCGATAAACATTATTGGTATTACTTTTTTAACTGTAATAAATGTATCAAAAGAACAGGACTAGAATAATTATTGAAAGGAAATTCGAAAAAAATATTCTTAGCGAAGTTAATTCAGAGTTCAAATTTATAATAAATTAAGGATTAAAATTGTTATCGATTTATTAAAATATAAACGATATTTTAAATTAAAAATCCGTGTTTAAGTTCCAAAATGTTATTATAATATGATATTTACCTATTATGAACTATATAATATATGCTTGAATACCCAATAAATTGTTTATACTCGTATGTATCAGATTAATATTTTCTTTAGTTACATAGGTATCTTATATTATATTATATAATAGCAAATTTGTCAAAATTATAGTTCCTGAGAATTTTACCATTTTCTGTCATTTCTTAGGAAATTTTGATATTATGAAAGAAAACTATTGAGAAATGTAATAAATTACTTAATAAAGTGACCAACCAGATTAAAATATTTCTACCGAAGTATACCTCAATATTATTGTAATCATGTTTATTATCCAATAATATACGTTTATATACGTAAAAAAACACACCTAGTCATTTTAAATACATTCGTTGCATCGCTCAGAATTTTAAAGAAAGAAAAATCGATAATTATCAGCTTTTACATATATAAAATACTTATTTTTAAATACATTGAATAAATAAATTAAAAATGTGTGAATTTTAGGTAATTTTAATGACTTTTAAACGTATTATTTATAATATATTAAATTTCAATTTATAATAAATAATATTTTTATTCTATTTTTTCTTTGCGTATCTATATACAATATACATAAAGATATATTTTATAATATTAATTTATCTATTTACTTAATATTAATTTTATTTTATTATACTTATGTTTATTTTTTAATATTATATCGACGCGATATTGTGTCTCATAATATTATTACAAAAAAAAAAAAAAAAAAAAAAAAGATTGGAAATTATCAATAAGTGAAAAAAATAATTTAAATGACCTAATAGTTTATAATTAATTCATAATATTTTGAAAATAATAGCTATTTTCAGGTAGTAATTATAAAAGTATATTCTTTATTTCTCCTCAATATTTAATTTTCAATTTTCATTAATAACACTACAAGTCTACAAACATAATTATATTATTGTTTACACACAGGGCCGGATTGAATAAAAATGCGCCTCGAGGCAATGGTTTTACCTGTGCCTCCATACCCTAAAATTATATTGTATTCTGCATTCCTGCCAAATAAAACTTAAAGTGTATAATCTCATTTTATAAAAACCATTGTTATTGAATATAATATTATGCAATTAACAAATGTCACAATAGGTATTACAAGATTTGAAATATGTGAGTATATATTGAGTACCTACATTATGTCATTACTTATGTAAGCTATAATACTTATAGTATAACACTTATGGAATAAGCGTGTTATACCAATTTATAATTCATAAATTATAATTATAATTATAGAAAAAAATGTATTATATCTAAAATAAGATCAAATATAAAGAATCATTTATTTGTGCATAAGTTTACTAATTTTTTTCAAAAATAAATTTAAAAAAGAAATTTCTGTTTTTTTTTTTTTTTTTTTTTTTTGAAAAATCATTGATTATTATTGATTACGTTTTTATTATTCTATACATTATTTTTTTAGAAAAATAAAGGCTACCCAAATAAATACTTTAAAAATTTACTTTTTTCAAAATTATAATTTTTAAAATCATTAGTCAAACCAAGAGATTGTATTTTTCTCCACCAACTTTGCCCTAGATGAAAACGATATCCCTTAATTTGAGCTGTAGGTAATACATGTTTTACAGCAGAATGTATTGCAGATTCAAATTCTATGTGGACATAAGTAGGAGAAAACAATAAACTATTTGTATCACAATGATGTAATACATGTTAGAATAATTGCACATACGTATCAGTGTGTTTGTTTGGTAGTAAAAAATATATAAGAGACACGTCATTATCATTATGGAATTCATGAATTGTAAGGACTTGCATAAACAATTTTGGACACGATTTAAATGTTCCATCAATATAAATATTTTTACTGTACATAGTACCTCTAATTTTGATATCGTTAAAATTTAAAAACCAAACCATGCAATTTGGTTTGCCATTCACCAATAAAAAATTGTCTAGTTTATTGGTTTTTATTTTGTACATACATAAAGAATATAGTTCGGAAAGGCTATTCGGTAGTTTTGGATGAACAGATGTACGTGCGTAACGAATATTTCTTTTGATTAGTGTCACATCTGTCGTTGTTATTATTTCTACGTCATTATGTTTTAATTCTACTTGTAAAAGTTTCGATGGTTTTGACGAAATATCATCTATAGCTTTTCTTTTAAGAGAATTACTAATATTTGTTCTGGATTTGGGTGATTATGCTATTAAGGATATTCTATTATATTAACATTATTTTCACATTTAAAAAAAAATACTTACAAGATTTTATACAGCACCACCAGCGTTGTAAGTCATTTTTTAATAATTTTTGAAATCGAAACTTAAAACCTTCAATGATCACTATTTTTTTTATTCTTTTCACTTATTGAAAACTCCATTTTAAATAATTATAATAAATATATAATTATATAACACTGTATACTGATGATTTACCGACGAACGACTGCCTGTCAACTGTATATATTGGGAAATTTGAAATCACAAATATTGTATAGTGATTTGCAATTTGCATGTAATTTATATTGCGAATTATAATATGTTATTGAAATTACTGTCGCAAACGGTTCAATATAAACGTAAAAATATACTCGGCCGATTCTAAATACGCGCTGCACGGGCATTAGATGTACATTATAATATATTGATACGATTATAATTAATAATATTTATTACAATAAAGGTAAATACGTGATACTAATATTATGTCAAATGTTGTTAAAATGCAGTTAAATAAAATATAATTGCAGTTATATCGCTTAGAATGAAATATTTTGTGTATAACATTTCAAAAAGTACCGAATTTTAGAAATTCACCGAACGCAAGTTATATGAACAATTAATATGATTGAGACCAAATATAGATACTCCGCAAAGTCACAAGAAAAATTTAAAACGATGGTTTTTCATAATAATGATACAATAATTTAACTTCATACTTATCAATTATAAAATGTATCCAACTTATAACCATTATTGTACAATTATACTAAACTTATAATTTATATTGCGTGTTAGAAATTTGGTTATCTTCCAAGTTCATCAAAGTTCGAGTGTTTAACCCAATGGCAATTGCTTGTGGTCCAGTTTCAAGTTTGCACGTGATCACCATTCTGTTATAATATTATACCCTGTAACCATTTATTTTGGCACGCTTCATTGACAATTAATTCCAAAAATAAATCTTAATCCTTTTAAAATTTACCAAATTATCTTTTTACTCGTAGTATTGGTATAGTTCTTGAAGTAATAGTCACGTTAAACCTATAGTTGCTGGTGTTATTATTCATTTAATTGGAATTTATTTAAGTGTTTACCATATAAAATTATATAATACTTTTAATCATTATTAAGAATAAAAGCTATTTATTTATCAAATATATTAGTGCAATAATAATAAAAAATAATAAGAGTGAATTTAGTTTTAAATAAAATTGTGGAAAACGAAATAAATATTATATATAGTCTAATATTTTTTTTCCTGAAAAATTGTGAAACATAAAAGGTCTAAAATATTACTATAAAGTATAAATTACTTATTATATTAATATAAGTTAGTTAATAGGTTAATTTTATATTAAATAATTTAAATGCAACAACATAAATAATATGGTCTTTTATACTTACAAGTTATAAGTTTGTGGAAAAAAGAATGTTATCGTACATTAATTAATTAATAAAAACAAAAAATAAAAAATTATATACATTTATTTAATTAAAAATTAAAATAGTATTTTTTTATTATAATATAAAATTTAAAAACATTTCTAATTATATTCTTAATTTGTATCATTGATTTATATTATGTCTTTGCTACCATTTTGTATCGTCCTATATATTAAATAATAATTATATTAGATATAATTTTATTTTTTTAGATTCTATGTAAAGCGAAAACACACAATGATGCTTGTTCATTTTTTTTTTTATTTTTTCAGGTTTATATGAAATCACTATTTTTACCATAAATAACGGTCTGACTACCACGAATGACAAATAGCATATTATAAAACATGATTCAGGTGAAGAATATTGACTAGTTTATATTTATTTTTATGTAGGTAATTTTTCGTATTATTGAAATTGATTTTGTGCCACAGAACAAACTACGAAAAAATGAGGAAAATTAGACAATATTCAAGATACCTACTTTGGATACATTGAACTTGATATTATATGTATTAAAACATGTAATTTTTATACGTGATAAAATTTTGGAACCTTAACGTTGAAATTAAAATGTCAAATAGAATGCATTATTAATAATTGAAAATTTTAATCAATACCTAATTTATATTGAGTACTTATATCTGAATTTTGATTGAATTTTGCTCAGAATAATGATTAATCATTGCATTCAATTATAATGAATACTATGGTTTATACATTCGTATGTACGATATTAAAAATAATATATTCTATAATATATTTTCCTTTATATCGGAATAAGCATCGTATAAAAAAATTGTTCATTCAAACGTTAATACGATATATATATATAATAAATATATTATCATATCGCTTTGAGCAAATTTTCTAAGAATGTTTTGTATATACAAGTATTAAAATGTTTCTCCGACGCGTTCAAGTACTTCAGGATCGTAATTCAAAGTTTTGTTGATAATAATACTGTTATTCGAAAATCACTAGACCGTAAAACCATGGCCATCGGTCAGTTCTCATAGGGAGTGAATTCAACTGTCAAATGTATATTATTTAATATTTAATATACATATATATATATATGCACAATATAATACGGAAAATAATAATAATAATAATAATAATAATAATAATAATAATAATAATAATAATAATAATAATAATAATAATAATAATAATAATAATAATAACAATAACAATATAATAATAGATTTCGCGTTTTATAGTTCACATTATACATAGACATATTATGATAATGATATCAGGGTGATAAAAATTTCGTGTTATAAAGACATTGAAAATCTTATTGAAAAAGTTTGTAATCCCCACTGTTTTTGTAACACAAAATTTTGATCACATCGTATACTCGTAACATAAGTTTAAATATTATATTATGATATAATACGTCGTCGTTTTTATCGATGAATGAATGTCTTCAACTCTATTTATGACGTCGAC
>JAIUCT010000022.1:9954972-9980630 GCA_021307375.1 Tetraneura akinire
AAATATAGGACTTTGAATATTTCGTAAAATTCACGTTTTTACGTATATAATGTTTGATAAAATTGTCAATTTTGGGTATTTTGGTCTGAAAATTTTACTCAAGTATACTTACATATTACTTAACATCATACTAAAATATTAGAAAAATCCATTGTCAAAATTTTTTTTTATAGCCGTTTTAAGTTGATATTTTTAGTAAAACGAAAATTTTAGAATCCATACATATAAATAAATATTCTGAAAACACATTTACTACCCGAAATAATGCTTCGATTTTCACGAATAGCGAGTTTCAGATGTAAAAGTGGATGTAGATGGTACTTTATTTAGGTCATTTTTCGAATTTCTCAAAATTGACTATAAGCGGTAGAAAAAACTTCGAAAAAATGACGAAAAAACGGCATTTTTCACGAAAAATGAAATTTTGACGAATTCAATTTCTATATTTCACGATAACTCGGGCAATTTTTAAGTTAGAGACTTGAAAATTTTTTTGGGTGTTCACATAGCTATTATATATATGTGGTAAAATTTGGGAACCGTTTTTTAAATTTTTTTACTAAATATAGGACTTTGAATATTTCGTAAATTTCTCGTTTTTACGTATATAATGTTTGATAAAATTGGTAATTTTTGGTATTAGGGTCTGAAAATTTTACTGAAGTATACTTACATATTACTTAACATCATACTAAAATATTAGAAGAATCCCTAATCTAAATTTTTTTTTATAGCTGTTTTAAGTTGATATTTTTAGTTCAAACGAAAATTATAACCTGACTGAACTTCGCTCAGAATCGTTTTTTCGAATGCAATGGTTTATCATTGCATTCAAATTCTAATTAAAATTAAACGCTATGGTTCGCACACCTGTATCCTGTGCGGCAGGAGTATCAGCTCTTTTTATATATGCTTTAACTCTCGACGCCAATATTGATAAAATCTGTAACAACTCGTGTAACTTCTGTCACAAGTATTTTTTTGATAAATGTGTCGACCATTTTTATAATATGTGTCGACATATTTTGATCTAGTTATCAAGGTTATCCAACCGTGTACCGAGGCATTTAGTCGGAGCACCATGGATTTTTTCTTTTCTTTTTTTTTTTTTAATATAAGATACACTTAGTCTTAGTATTCCTTCTAAAGAAGGAATGATGAATAAATTACAACATGTTTATTTTGGAAAGAAATATATTTTATTTATATAATTAAATTTAAAATTTCCAAGAATAGTTCGGTGGGCGTAAAAACTTCGATTAAAATAAAAAAGTAATACAAAACAAACAAAAAATGAGTAGAGTGTCATTTTTTTACACATATATATATATATATTTTTACCTAAAATACTTATAATTATATGTATTGTTAATGTAGATCGACATTATTTAAATTACCGTATAATGAGTTAATTTAATATTTTAACAATAATATACCCGCGTGGAAGCCGTCGCCTCTACGCCAGTCCTTTATCCCTCCGAGACAACGTTGGTCGTCCCGGGAGAGGAAAATTTCCTTGGATCACTCCATATTTTTTTTATGTAAATATTATATACTTAAATCTAAAAACAAATGATAATTATTATCAAAACAATATAATAATATGCAACAAGAACAATAACATTTACATTTATATTACATTTCACATATTATGCTTTAATAAATTATTAAATTCTAATTTAAAATACCTAATTCATATAATTTATTTTACTTATATAATAAATAAATAATATTTGCTAAGAAACTAGCAATCATCATGAAATTAAGGGAAAGAAAATCAAAAAAATTTCATCAAAATATAAACTTCGAGTTTTACATACGAATTTTTTTTTTATTTTGTCAAATTATATTTGGATTTTATTGTAGTGATTGAACACTAATTTATAAGGTACTGAATAATATACCTATTTTTTAATACATAGTGTCAATAAGCGTTAATCAACTTCAATGAAATAAATATATAAAATGATTTAAATACCTATTTAACGTTGTATTTACTCGAATTTATATTAGTTTATAGTCTGGAATATATTTATTATAAAGTAGTGTTTGCATTGATCGAAAATCGTTGAAAATAAATGTTACGTATATTTACTTAGGATGATTTTGGTATTCCACAAAACATGCGTATTTGAAATTGTTAAATAACTTACGATAAACAGCTAACACATCGTAATAAATATTATATAGCTTTACGCTACAAATAACAAATTAAGGTACAATAATTATTGATAATCCTACTATGTAAATATTAAAATATCCAAACAATTTATAACATGTCATTAAAGATTTTCAAAGAAATATTTTAAAATCTAGTCTAGATTAAGTAATTTTTATATTATAGTACTTATCTATTAAATTTCTACAGTGTAAAACTTAAAATAATAAAGTATTACTCAAAATATTAAAAATATTTACATTTTGACAATCTTTTACTTATATTATCATAAAATAATATTAAAATAAATGAAACATTTTTTTTAAAATATATTTTCTATGATTAATATATATATATATATATATATATATATATATTATATACAAAAAGTATGGATATTTATTACTTCCACGTTAAAAAACTTTTGCGAAATTTCAAATAATTTAACCTTAATATAATAATATAATTTTACAAGAAAAACTTAAAATTAATCATACCATTACAGTTGCTTAAAATATAATAATTATTATTAGGTAGTAGGTATAGATTTTATAATTGCATATAGGAATCCTCAATAAGTCAAATAATAATTTAATAATAATTTACAGATAATATTAAAAAAAAATAAAAAAAAAAATTTAATATTATAAAAATAGTATTTTACGTATATTTATAATATTGAATGTTATAATAATAGGTCCATTAAATACAAAAATGGTTAGATCTTATAGTTTTATAATAACTCATTATTTGTTCGTCCATATTTTGTAAGAAACAATCGTCTTTAATATTGTAATACCTATAAAATAAATGTATGATTTGAGCACAAACTAAACTTTTGTTTTACATTAAACGTACTTGAATGTTTTGAAAATTTCAAATAAATTTCAAATAAATGTTGAATATTTAATATTTTTTTCCTTTTTTAAGAAAAATTTATTTGTTACGATTTTATATTTCATAGAAAAAACATTTTTATATATATTTGTAAAATAAAGTTTATTACACCAAAACTATAAAATAAAATGAGTAATTTATCTTTTAAGGAATTCATATCATAAATAAATATTACAGAAATTTAAAATACATAAAATTTATTGGTTATGAATCCTTGACAAAACAACAACAAAAATAAAATATTGATAAACATTATAATATTATGTTATAAAATAAAATAAAATTGTACAAGGTATATCATATAATATTATTGATACTTGTTTGTACATCTAAGACATACTGAAATTTTATTGTAATTGTTGATATTCGGTAAATACTTAATTAGAATTGACCAATATAATTATATTAATTTATACTCGTATTATATTTTATTGTACTTGTAATCTATCATTAAAAAGAATATATTATTTTATCATAATTATGGAAATTATTTACCTTCTGTTTATCTAATATTATCCTTATTACCTACATAATATCATATTTTAAAATAAAACCACACGACTATGAACTCTAGATAGGTATAAAAAAATTTATTTGATTTTTGTCCCGATAGGTTTTATATTTTTTTTTTTTTTATTTTTTTTTTATAAATTAAATATAAATTGTCAAAAAAACTGCAAAGAACATATTTTGTAAGTAATAATTCATAATGACAAATTTAATACTGATAATATTAAAAACGCGTCCAAATTGTGAAACACACAATATAAATTACGCATAACCATCTTATATTATAACGTTTCTTACGTATAAGTTATTGCGAAAACTCATAACTGAGTAAACTCTACTTGTATGCTTTTAAAGTACGCGAATACTTCTACGTTGACAAGGAAAGATCACGAACTATTGGCCTACGAATTATTACATTCATTTTGGATGTTGTTTTTGAGCCCTGGATATGTACTTCAAATCTTCAAGTACAACATATATTTAAATAATAACTTAAATATTACGTTTTACGTTTGTATTAATATTACTTTGGGCATTAGGTACATTATATTTTAGTAATAATAATAATAATAATAATAATAATAATAATAATAATAATAATAATAATAATAATAATAATAATAATAATAATAATAATAACAATACGATAATATAGAATAAGAAACATTTTAAAAGTGAAAAATATATTTAATTAAATATAATATACGTATTATAGAGTAAAATTTAATGTATTTAATATTTATACAAATAGCTTCCACTGAACCACCAAACATTTCGGTTGGACGACCTTGCAGGATTTGTATGTGGATTATTAGAATAACTATAGAAAAATATGAATAGGTACATAATATCGTGATATGGTAATAACAACTTTTTGATTCTCTCGGGACTAGAAATATATTATTTAATAAATAATTATTTGATACGTTTACCAAGTAAAACATTTTAAATCCAAATAGGTAATAAAACGAACGTAACTTCAATAAACATCTATGAATAGTAAATACGAGTATTAACAACATTGAGAATTTGTATTTTAATTATGTTTATAATTATTTAATTCAGAAATATTTCAAAGATCAATCAGAAATGATCAACAAAAAAAATTTTAAAATTTATTTTTATACTTTATTAAATATAATTATGTAGCAATTTTTTTTTTATATAATAACAATTCACATTTTAAGTATATTTTAATTTTATATAATAAATTATTTAAATATCTCATGAAACTACTAATTATAGGATTATACTAATGATTCTAACGTGTGTGAAGGTTTTGTAAACATAAAAAGCGCCGTTCAAAAAAATATTTTGTAAATCCTTAAAGATATTCAATAATGTAATCAAATATTTATAATACACCGATTATAATATAAACGCACGTTATTTTTTTTTTTTTTTTACATAAAAAAAATGTTAAATTAATTTATTTTTCATCTTATTTCCTATTATAATCATTATATTATATACAATTATAATGTTTATTTAATAATAATTGTATAATATTATTTTAAACGAAAAATATAACAACGAACTTACAATATATTTAGTTTTAGTACATTATTTTAGATTTGTAGTGTAATTAACTTTTCTTGGCGTAAGTACTCATTAACAACAATTTATATTCTTATAAATATTGTCAACGTTCGTTGGTTACTGTTATATTATTATGTAACATAGAAATGTATTTGTTATTAATTATACACGTTAATTAAAAAAATGGGTTTATTTATCTAAAAACTTTAATTTAGACAGTTAATAAATACAAAAATACAAAAATAGAATTAAATAAAAATCAAAAAAATTAATAACTTAAAATAATAGTATTCTGAAACGAGTTTTCTTCTGGCTGTTCCAATAATTTAACAAAAAATATTTATCCGGAAGGCTGCGAAATTTTTCATAAAAAGTCATTTTAGTATCAAGTAAAAGTTATAGTTTCAACTTTTCAAGTAGGTAACGTTGTGTATAGTTCAAGACGTTGAGCTAATAATTTAAGTACTAAACAATTCATATAAAGTTATGAAAATTAATAATTACGAGTATATTATATAACATAATATTAACGTATAATGTTAAAAGGGGAATAATAATAAAAATAAACAAATACGAAATAAATTTGAATGTATTCACGTCATCAAATACAATAACGTGTCATTAAATATGAAATACATTTAAATAAATAATACTATTGTTATTAATATTAAAATAATAAAATAACAAAATATTAAATACATAACAGTTCTGTTTTATGTTATTTTAAACATACGTAGCAGAGGGAGGTTTTAATGGTTCATACAACACTTTGCCTTTATATATATATATATAGTAATGGTGTGTTTTAAAATTATAGGTCACGATGCGAAAATCAATTTAAAAATTATTTTTATTTTATTTTATTAATTTTACACAGTTAAATATTGTTTTTCAAGTTTTCATAAAAAAAATATATTATAAAAGTATGAGTTATTATAATTTATAAATTATAATGTTATCGTCTTCATTTATACAGTGTTTATAATATATTACTAACTGTACGCGTGACCATGCGCACAATATTATTTTACCTGCGCGTCGTTTATTGTTTACTTTTAAGTAAGTGAAGCATCAAAATAATAATTTATAGAAATAGGTGTAACTAAATAAATTGTTAATTTTTTAATTTTAAAATTTTATTATTTTGACTTTTGTTCAATGTGTAGGTAAAACGTATGTCGTATTTCGTATACATAATTAATATGACGAGAAGTAACATTATGAAGTCCGTAAAATTGTATAAATTTTTTTATTAATTTATATTTATTTAATAACACCTCCCTTCACAAATTTCTGACTACGCCACTATTTATACTTATTACTTTGTATTTGTAAACTATTTATAACATATTGATTAAAATATAATATTAAATTACACAACGTTATATGTATATGGAGTATCATATCATAATGAAAAAATTATTACGTATAAATAATAATGAAAATTAAAAATACATTCCATCATTTTACAGAATATTTTTTTTATAAATTTTGTTCATAATTTTCATTAATTTATTTTATACATTATAACGATCAAATTACCATTAATCAATAATTTAAACATTTAATTAAAAAAAAAAAAAAAAAAAAAAAAATACTACAGGAAAGGATACAGGTGTAAAGAGAATAGAGTTTAATTTTGATTAAAAATTAAATGTATTTGTAAGTAATGATAAATTATAGGATTCGATAAAACAATTTAGACAGAATTTTATTCAAAATTCAATACTCTTTACACCTGCTTCCCTTCCACAGCAGTATCAGTTCTTCATTTTATAATTAAAAGTTTAAATAGCAAGAACAAAATAATATAATTCTAATATTCACAATAAATTAAAACTGAGTTAATCATTATGTATGTATTTGAGCTTTAATAAAATGTTCGATTTTTTTTCCTTTTTTTCTTAAATATTATTGAAAAAATATTGAGAAATAATAATAATAATAATCTTAACATATTCTATTAATATAGACTTGTCTAAAATTTCATCTTTAAACATCTTTAGAAATAATTGAGACTGTAACTCGTCAAGAAATATGTGAGAATACTACGAGGACAATATAATTTTAAGATCCTAATTCTCAAAATTACATTTTTTTTTTAAATATTATAGAGATAAAAATGTGAATTTTAGAAAATATTCAATGTTCTATATTTTTTCAAAAAATTACCTAACCATTCCAAAATATTATCACGTATAGTATTTACCTATGTAAACATCCAATACAATTTTCAAATTGATTTGTTCAATATTACCTAAATTATCGTAAAATATTGAAATTGATATTGTCAAAATTTCAATCTTCTGTATTATCGTTGTTTTATAATAGTATTATCTATCAGATAATTTCAACATTAAGAAAATCTAAAAATGACTATCAACATCCACTTTCTTACCCGAAACATATGGTATTTATGAAAATCGGAGAATAAAAAATTACAATCATAAAAAAACACACATTATTGTAAAACCAAAATAAATCAAAAAAATTTTCATATTGATATATTCTATTTAAACTTATTATTATACGTTTATAATACGTTTCATTGAAATACCCAACCAAGTTAAACTTTTGTCAAAAATCTAAGTGATAAAATAAATAATAAATAAATATTAAATATCACACTTAATCGTATGTATGCTATCTAATAATGTTATATTCAATGTTAAAAGTATAATCTGTTATAATACACTATTGTATCAAACCGCTTTCCGAAAAACATTTAAATTTCTTAATCCTTCTCGAACTGCAGATTACATAAAGTTTTTAACTACTGAATGTTTAAAATATTATTTCAATAATAAATTACACAATGTTAATAATGGATCAGTAGCTATTAGAATTTTAAACAGATGTTCACATTCGAAATCTGTCCGTTTAAAAATCAAAATACTTTTACATGGAAAAATAACAAATTAATTATTATGACTTGATAAATATTAATTTCTCTAAAAATATTATTTTCATATATTGTACTATTGTAGTAGTATTGTCAATTAATTAGTCAACCTAATTATTATTTTTATTGTAAATAGTATTTAGTGTTAACAGCCTCAAGTCACAAATCTTATTGATAAGTAAGAATTTTTTTCTTAGTAAAATAATTTGTAGTAGTTTTAATAACTAATAAATTAGCGGTTTGATGTTAGAATATTTGAGAACATGTCACATGTGTTATAACAACGTTACACAACACAAGATGTAAAATGTAAGAGCTTATACTGCTATGGAAGAGATACAAGTGTAAAGAGGATAATGTTGTATTTTGATTAAAATTTGATTGCAATGATAAATCATTACATTTGAAATAACGATTTTGAGTGAAGTTCATCTGATAATATATGTACCTATTTAATAATATTTTTATATTCATAAGTACAGTCTCAAGATTCAATATAAATGCCCATAAAACCCCATTATTAGTATCACCTAAATATAAAATTCAACACTATCCTCTTTTCTCTTACTCAACAGTATCAGATGTTCTTATTATTTAAACAGCTATAAAAAAAAATTGTAATTTTCAAAATACTTTGGAACTCATGTTAAGCAACATGTATATAAACTTCAATTAAAAGTTAAAAATCATTTCAAAGTTTTTCAAATTTTATTGCCACTTTTATTTATCATTATTGAAAAATATCGAAAAATAATAAAAATAATCCATATAACTACCCTACCTACTATAATAAAATCAATTTTAATATAAAAATTTTAACTTTAAACACCTAAAAAATTGAAACTTGTGATTTTTCTAATATTTTGGGAACACGATAACTAATATGTAATTAAACTTATATATGAATAAAATTTTTAAATTATTTTGTTTTTTTAATTACCTAATCATTATTTTAAAAATAATAGGAAAAAATAAGGATAATACATATATTCGTTACACCAAAAATATTAATTTTCAACAGGTATAAAAAAATTGAAATTTAAGATTTTTCTCATAATTTAGTAATATAATATAAAGTAATATATTTGAATATAACAAAGCAATTTTCAGACTTTAAAATTTCGATTTTTATTAAACATTATAAATGTAAATTTTAGGAAATATTCAATGATCTATATTTTCTCAAGAAAATTTGTTCATACTATATATATATATATAAAATTTAAACATCCAATAAAATTTCTAGTTATCAAAAAATATTGAAATCGATTTCTTAAAAATTTCAGTTTTTGTAAAAAATGTCGTATTTAAGTAATTTTTTGGTAGTTTTTTTGGTAGTAAGACCAATTTTGAGAAATTCGAAAAATGGCCTAAATAAAGTTGCAACTGAATCTACTTTCCAACCTGAAACATGTTATTCTTGAAAATCAATGAACTATTTCGAATCACAAAGTGTTTTCATATTATATATATATATAAATAAAGATGCATATCATTGTAAAACCAATACATTATTCACTTCGCTCAAAATCTAAAATAACAATTTCCCAAAAATTGATATTTTGTTTACGGAAATTAGTCAAAGTATTATAAACTTATTAATAATTATCAAAATTTCCATTATTTCATTATTATTATTTTTTCAATAAACTGTTAAAAATATATGTAATATAATAATTTATTTTTCAAGTCTTGGTACCAATATAAAATCATTTACATAAAAATAATTTTATGTTATACATTAAAATATGTAGGTACCTAAAATTTCTTAAAATTGCAATAAGTAAAAATACCATGACATATTTCGAATATAAGATTATAATATTTTATAAATATTCTTAGTACAATATATTTTATAATGAGTAATAAAATAATATTGTGTTAAACGTGAGTAAAATAAATTTATAGATGCCAATAGAGTAAATTAAATAATACAGTAAAATTTAAATTTTGCACTTATAAAATTATTTATTAGAAATGTAAGATCCTGGTTGTGTTTAAAAATAAATAAATTATATTAACTTTATAAGTCATTCATATAACAAAATACATATATATATATATATAAGATAATTAAGATAATTATTATACTTAATATTCCAATGAAATATTAAGATTACTTAAGAAATTAGTCTAACACCAAATTGATTGAATAAATATTAAATAACTATATTATATTTTATAGTTTCCCAGTTGAAATTTATCTTATTTGATTGTCGTTATGCAAATCTCTATTTATTTTATGGTATCAAACAGAATATTATCTTTTACTACCATTAAGGCGTCTTATTGTTATTATTAATAGAGATTATATAGGTAATTATTTTATTCAACATTTAATAATAAATATTATAATTTAATATGCAAATATAAATTACATAAACTCATTAATATTATATTGTGTATATGTATAATATTATTGTTAAAGTATTTCTTAATGATTATTTATTAAAATAACTAATAACAATAATCCAATATAATTAATATTTGTTTAATTATATTATTTTTAATCATAATTTTTAATAGAATAATAATTGTTGATAAATACGAGTATTCGATTTAAATACTGTTCTCTTTTTAAATATTATATTTTAATACTATAATAATAATAATAATAATAATAATAATAATAATAATAATAATAATTTCAATAAATATATATTTTAAATTTGTCATAATATTGATTTTGGTTACGTTCATTGGTAATCATTGGACAATTCTGGTCAGTACACTTCATTATATATTGGAATATTGATTTAAGTATTAAAAAAAATTAAGTTTTATTGTACTACATTAAGTGGACTGTTTTTTTTAATTTTAACGGGAAATATTATGAGCACATGAATCACAGATTACTACTATGTTATAATATGAAATTAAAATAATAAATGTACATAAATTGTTAAAAATAAACGCATGTGATACTGTAAATGTTATAATTTTCCTGATCTGAAACGTCGTTGACCAACAATTTCAATATAATATCTACAGCTATATAAAAAATATACAATCTACTACAATGTACATCACTTAAGCTTTTTATTAATTTTTATTAACTTATTTATTTAATTTCAGGCATTATGAAAAAAAGCAAGGGAAGGGATACTAGTGTAAAGATGAGGATAGTGTTGAATTTTGATTAAAATTTGAATGCAATGATAAATCATTACATTCGTGAAAACGATTTTGAGCGAAGTTCATCAGATAATATATATAATGATTAAAATTTTTATATTATCAGTCTATACGTTAAACATAAATAATATATCATTAAACCCCTAAATGAATCAAAATACCCAAATCTGACAATACTTCTCTCAGAATTGTTTTTCGAATATAACGATTTATCATTGCATTCAAATTGTAATCAAAATTAAACAATATTCTCTTTACACCTACATCCCTTCCACACCAGTATCCTTTCCTTGATTTTTTATAATTTAAACAGATATAAAAAAAATCGAAAATGTAATAATTCACTTATTTGTAACTAAGTTAAGTAAAATGTATTTCAGCTTGAATTAAATTTTAATAATTTTTAAAAACTTTTTGTCTATTTTATTTAAAATTATTGTAAAATATTGAAATATAATAAGAAGAATCCATATAGATACTCGAAAATACTTAAAATAATGATTTTACTGAAATTTCAAATTTAAACGCCTATAAAAAAAAAGTGATACTTAAGATTTTTATAATATTTCAGAAATACGTTAAGACATGAATCGGTATGCGTCAATAAATATTTTAAATTTTATCCAATTATTTTAGATTTTCTATTAATTTATATCGTGAAATATTAAAATCAAATTCGTCGAAATTTCAGTTCTCGTAAAAAATGCCGTTTTTCGTCATTTTTTCTATCGCATAACGTCAATTTTGAGTAATTCGGAAAATGACCTAAATAGAGTACCTACCTACTACATCCACTATCCTACCGACCGGAATCATATGCTATTCGTGGAAAATGGAGCATTATTTCGGGTAGTTAAATTGTCTTGAGACATAAACAAAAAAAAGACACACATCATTGTAAAACCAACACATTTCTCGATTCGCTCAAAATCTAAAAGATATACATCATTATAAATTGGTGTCGCTTCGCTCAGAATCTTAAAATTTAATATATATATTTTTTTTAATTATGAATATTTAGTTACATTTGGTAATTTATAAAATTTTACATACCAGTAGTATAAAACAATTTTTCCTTTTGCATATGTAATATTTATAAGTAATTTAATAAAAACTGTTAAAAATGTTATGACATTATTAGATTCACATAATTATTTGACAAAATTGAATAAATAATAATGAAAATAATGTTATATTCGAATTATACTTGTATAAACGATTTTGCAATGGTTACATTTAATCATCTTATACAATTTTAATGTCAAACTGATGTAAAATGAAGACCTATAGAGGATTCAAAAAAGTATTAATAGTTATTAAATGAAAAGATTTTTGTTCCCAAGAATTACATCAAGGACTATAGCACATTGTTTTATTATAAATCTTTTTAATAAAGGAGAATGACAAAAGGGGCATATATATAATATATAATAACTGATTGTTTCTACAAATATAATTCTTTATTATTAAAAATATGTAAAATAACATTATAATAAATAATATATACATATTATTTAAAGAAAATATTATATTTATTATTTTTTGTGTGTTTATTACCTCGTAAAATAATTTAATAAAAAATAAAAAATTTTAATCAATGTGAAATTGGGAAAATAGCTATTTAATTAAGATTTTGATTTAAAGACATTTTTTATTTATAAGTATAAATAAATGATACTTCTCAGTTCTGATGTCATTTTTTTATCTATTATATTGTGGAATTAGAAATTTGTTTTAAAGAATTATAAATTGATAAGTAATTACAAAAAATAAAGATAGATATAATTAATTAAAAAACATTGATAATAATAAAAAATTAATATTATTGATAAAAAAAAATTTTCTTAATAATATAATAGGTAATTAATTAGTACAACTAATAACGTTAGAAATATTATTTCTTTAATTGATGAAAAAATCAATAAAAACCAATACATTTTGTTTAAAAAATTAAATACAAACTGGCTGTCTTAAAATATCACTTTACTTTAATAAGAAATTATTTCTTCAATTTTTCTAAAAGTTAATTTTAAGAAGAAAATGTCCAATCGTCATTGGTGGATGATTTGTGTATTAAATTGGAGGGTATTTTCCATGAAGTATAGACGTTCTATCTTCTATACATGATTGGTATCACATACGTAATTTGAGTGATTTAACAGAAAACCGTAAACAATACGAATGATTGGAGATAGAATAATAAATTACAGAAATTAAGAACATATAATTGTTAATCGCCAGTTACTATTCATATCTTCAGTTTTTTCATAAAATATTGTTGTTTTTTTTAAATAAAAACGACTTGTGTGTATATCTTCCCATTATAAAAGGAAAAAATCAATAATTCTTTGGTATTAATTATGATTCATGATTGAAAATTAATTTAATATAAATAACATTTACCTATATATTATTATATTCTATAATACGTATATATAAAATATATTATTTTAGAATTATTTAAAAACGAAATAAAACTTCAATTTAAAAATACAAATATGGCTCCTTTGTATTACTTATTTTATATTTATAACTGATTTTTCATAAAAATATTCAATTAAAATAATTGTGAAATATAATATATCATATATAATAATTTTACTATAGGAAACATTAAACATATTATCCTCATGAACAATTATAAAAAAATTAAAGTAGAATAAAAAATCTATATCTGTAGAAGTGTTGGAAGTATACTTTTAATATAATACCTAATAATAATAATAATAATACATTATATTATATTTACATTACAAATTACAGTGTGATATAATGAAACATTCCCTTGGTACTGTAAAAAAAAAAATATTTAATTTGCACTTTAAATAATTATATAATCGCCTGTAGAAACTTATTTATAAACTGTTCTTTAAATACCTACCTACTTTAATTATTTGTATAAAATTTAATTTATTAAATAACAATGTGATTGTAACAAAATAAATAGTAAACAATTATTTTAAAATTGGATACTATTTATAATTATTATGTGTTGTTTAGTAGAAAAGAAGTATAAAGTGATATATTAAAAATTACCATTGATAAAAATAATATAAAATATTGAATAGTTATATAAATACGATTATATCAGTATAACACAAATAATATAAAGATATAACTTTTATTTTGATTATAAAAAAAATCTTAAATAAATCATAAAATTATAAAATAATATATTTTTAAAATTATAAAATGTGTAACAACGTATTGTTAATTTAATTAGTGTAAAATTATAATACATTTTATGAATTATGTACTTTTTAAGATTAATATTTAATATAATAAGTTAAATTTACAAATTAAACTACCTACTTATTTAAGATATTCGGCCACAAGCCTTGAATAAATTTCTGTAATTGTCGATGAAGAAAATTTAATATAATGCTGAATAATATTAAAGGTATAAACAATGAAACAAGTATACGATTAAATGTATACAAATTTAATGAACTTATTATAATTTAGTAAATTATTAAAGTATTAATGTAAATATTTTAATTAAATTTCATCTACTAATGCTTTCAAAAGATCAAAGTTTAAATATTTAACATTGTGAAAAAGCTATAATTTATTATAAAATTTATATTTATATTAGTTATGATTTTATGAATAATGTATTATTTTTTTATATTATGTAAATATTTTTACGTAAAAAGATATTTTGTTGAATATACGATTATATAACATAATAATAATGTTAAAAAAATCCACTCAATAATAAATAATAATTAACAAATTTTCACAAAGCATATGTTTCCGGTTGGAAAGTGTACCTATGTAGTGATGTAGTTTTCAAAATTCTCAAAATTGATCCTATGCGATAGAAACAACATCCAAAAAACGACGAAAACACGCATTTTTCACGAAAACTGAAATTTCAACGAAATCGAATCAATATTTGATACTCAAGCAATTTAAAAATTAGGAACTTGAAAATTGTTTTATGTGTTTACATAAGTACAATATAAATGTGGTAAAATTTTAGAACCGTTAAGTAAATTTTTCTACAAAATATAGGAACCTAAATATTTCGTAAATTTCTCGTTTTTGTGTATATAATGTTTAATAAAATTGGCATTTATGGGGTTTAAGGTCTGAAAATACATTACTGAAGTATACTCACATATAACTTGACATGATATCAACATAATATTAGTAAAATCACAAGTGTAAATTTTCTATTTAGCTGTTTATAGTAGGATCTTATAATCCATTCAAGTATTCTTCTTATTATTTATAAATACTTTTACAATTAAAATTAATATAATGGCGTTAAAATAAGAAAATGTTTTGAAAATTTTATTGAAGTATACTGATATATTTTAATATTTCCAAAATATTAGGAAAATATCATCTCACAATTATTTTTTTTAATAGGTGTATAAATTTGAAATTTCAGCAAAATCAATATTTAAATTATTTATATATATATTATTCTTATTACGAGTATATTTTAATATTTTATTATAATATTAAATAAAATTGACAATTTTTTTTTTTTAAACTTTGAACATTTTATTTAAGCTTAATAAATTTTACTTAATTCAGTTCCAATTAATTGTGAATTATTACATTTTCGATTTTTTTTTTTTTTTTTTATATAGCTGTTTTAAGTTTAAAAAAAGGAAAGGAAAGTATGCAGGTGTAAAGATGATAGTGTTGGATTTTGATTACAAATTGACATCTACGGTTACAGTGTCATCGTAGTCCGTACACTCAGTGGTGGTTTGAACGGCCAGGTTTATTACATTAAGGAATACAATACAAACAAATCTGTATGGGGCGAACATTGATGTATTTGATTCACATACGAGTGACGGTTGTCCATCCAGACTGTCGTTGTCGGTTGGCGTACTACAGGTGTGTCGTGTGTGGTGTACTGGTGTGTCCGGCTTGACTGGTAAAGGAAAAAAGCCACGACTCGCCTTTTCGATCGCAGTTCGGTCGTACTCTCCGAGTCTCCTTTTCATAGTTGGATCGGAGGTCTCGGTGCGTATTAGCGGGGCGCCTAAGTAGGTGGCTGACTAGGAAAGTAGGAAGATAGTTCGTACAGGTGCACGCACCATTTCTATTTGAATGCAATGATAAGTCATTATATTCGAAAAATGATTCTGAGCGAAATACTGTCAGATTTGGGAATTTAAGTGACACACTTAGGGGTTTTATGATAAATTATTTATATTTAACGTAGAGACTAAAAATGTAAAAATTGTAATCATTACATATATTATCTGATGAACTGTAATGATTTATCATTGCATTCACATTTTAATCAAAATTCAACACCATTCTCTTCACATATAAATCCCTTCCATTGCTTCTTTTTTTTTTTTTTTAATAATAATTATGTCATAATTTTTAATTTAATTTATTTGATTTTATTTCGTATTTTACATTATATAATTATGTGCCTACAAATTTACAATCATAAGTTAAAAATGAATTTTAACCCAAGAACATAATGTAGTAGATACAGATAAAAAAAAAAAATATAGGACACTATAATGATTGACCATTTTTATATTTTTTTAATTCAAAAGAATAATAAATGTTCGTTTTTTCTAATTAATATAAAATTAAGATAAGTAATAATATTGTTCCACAAAAAATGATAAAATAATATTAATAAATAACAAATTGGGTGTTATAATGACATTCGTACATAATATAATATTTTTATATTCTACCTAAAGTAAACCTAAATAAATATTCTTTAAAATACCTAGAAAAAAATGTATAATATAGGATAAACATTATTGAATTTTTCAAGAAAATTCAATTACACGGATATTTTTTTAGTACTATTTAATCAAGAAGTAATAAGTTTAATTATTTATTTATGTTTATGTTTCGGAAGCAAATGTCAAAGTGTACAGTAATATCCCGTAGCCAATATGATATAAGAAACGAGAAAACGGTAGTTAGTAATATACTAATATTATTATTATGTAATGCAATAATATAACATCGTTTAAACGGTAAAATACACGGGAAGATGTGGTTATAACATAGGAAACCAATAACAGAGGAGAACAAAAACGTATTTAAAGACGACGCTGAACGTGTAGCGTTCCAATATTAACTTGGAATAGAAAAAAAAATGTATGATAAAAAAATATAGACAACAGAAATAATAATATAATAAAGTGTGGTTATTATTTCATGGTAAACCTGGTGTTAATGATCGATTTATTATACAATAAAATATGTTAATATTTTATTGCTTTAAAGTTTGAACAATTAGTCAAGTTACAACTTGATAAACTACTAATCATACACGAAGCAGATACTCACATCGACTATTGGTATTAAATACCTACATGACATATCCACCAACCACACCGAAGTTATAAATCAAGTTAGTCTTTCCGGGTTTGGGTACTGGGTCACGGCTACTGCTAATCCGTTTTTCCGAAAGAATGTGACCATATAATACTGTATTAATTTATTTAGATAATAAAATAAATATAAAATTTAAGTATTATAAGATTTAAGACACCTCACGTTATAATGTGAATATGCGATGTCAAAGACCGATCGCTTAAACTGAAGACTAACTGGCCACAGCGGTACTATAAACGCGCACCCATAAATTGTATACATGCAATGCATTTCTGAGAAAAATAAACGCAGCGTTATTACCATAAACCGTCAGGGCTGTTATTTTTATTTAAAAGTCACGGTTGTCTCGAAAGAGGTGACCCATTTTATATTTTATAATAACAAATTTCTATATTTGAATTTGTCTATTATTATTAACAAATTTGATGTTAAAAGTAACAATATACTATAATGTAAGATAAATAAGATGTTAATCAAAACACTTAATTTAAATACATAATAATATAATAAAAGTTGAAACTCTTGAATTATGAATACATCGTAAAAGTTAAATTTTATTAACATAATATGAGAATTAAATTTCGTTATTAAAACTTTATTATTTCTTAATTAAAGCAAAATGATAATCCAGTTTATATAAAGTTATATAAATATTATCGTTCTACAAATTCAGTTTTAGATTATAAACGAAGCGATGAATGTATTGGTTTTAGAATGATATGTGTCTTTTTTATTTTTTATTTTTTATTTTGTAGACACTTTTACTACCCGAAATAGTGTTCCGATTTTCACAAATACCATATTATGATTCCGGTCGGTAGGAAAGTGGATGTAGTTGGTACTTTATTTAGGCCATTTTCAGAATTTCTCAAAATTGACCCTATGTGAAAACTCGCAGGATTATCAGTTTTTTTTTGTTATTATTATAATTATAATAATACGTTATAAGATAACATTATATTGTTGTCTTTAATATTACCTATTTCATTCACACCGTTATATTCGTAGATGGTAGTATAATAATTATAATCATAGTCGTGAGCAGGATTTTATTAAAGGTATTACTGATGCATATTATATAATGCCTTGATAGGTTATATATATAATATGCTATATTATACTATAACTATATTATAATATGTAGTTTGAAATCAAATAATTTTTATTGTGTTTCTATCACATTTCTGATATGTATATAATTTAACTAAAAAAATGTATATAAAAATAAAACACTTATGTTCAATATTATAAATTAGGTAGTCAATATTAAAAAAAAAAAAAATTTTTATACTAGTATAAAAATAAAATAAAAATAATTTAATACAGCTGATACCCATGAGACATAGGATAGAAAATACGTCATTCGATTTAATAACGCATTACACGTAGTATAGAATAACAGTTCCACAAACCATGATAAAATCTATTTTATCGTGACACAAATATGAAACTATAAACATAACATTATAATTATATTTAAAACGTTATCCCATGATAAACTATACATCCACCTTGCTAATAGCATGGACGCCTGTAGACAATTTATTAGGGGGAGCATAATAAAATTAAACGCCAAAATACACTTAATAAAAATTTTGAAGAATTATGAATACCTGAATTAATTCATAAAGATTAAATATAGTTCTTTTTTATTCGTTGATATAAAACTATTCTAGAATAAACAACGATAAAATATTTATAATAATCATTATTAATTAATAATAAAATTCAAAATTTTCAAAATTATATTTGAAATTTTAAAGTCCAGGGGGCAAATGCCCCGTCTTCCAAATGATATGAAAATCGTACTTCAGTGAATTTTATATTATATTTTTTTATTGTCGTATGTGTAGCAAAATTGCATATCTCGTACGCCGTGTTACGATTCGTTTAACAAATAGTGTTTAAAACGTTTAGTAATAAATAATAATATTATAATATTAGTGTTGTGTATTATCTAGATAAAATATATTTGTCTTTTTATCTTATTTAAATAGATCTATGAATAATTATATTTTACCTGTACAATTTTAATATGAATTATTAATAAATTATATTATATTGTATTTTAAAAATGATTATAATTTTAAAATAAATACGTTCAATTTATACATTAATAAATATTAATACTTTATAATAAATAATTTTATAATAGTATGCATAGGAGTTAGTATATTAAATGAAAAATATAAATACATTTTGTGGAATATAAAAAAGGATTTTTAAATTATATCTGAATAATAATATTCAATTAATTTGTCTTATAATATTAACTATAATTTTGTGAGTACCTATACAATTGTATAATTGTAATATGATTACCTAATTGGACATGTATAATATAAATCATACAATATATTATAAAATATGAAAAAAATATGTCTATATTTTATATTTTTATTTGTATATTTTTTATACATTACTTTTATCTTGTAGAATAGATTTATCTCATTATTTTTTTTAATAATTATAAAATAACCTAAAAATGTACATTTGGATATTATGTTTCTTGAATGTTTGTAGTGGATTTTCATTATAAAGTCTGTTTTTTTAATTTAATAGGTATAAAAATAATTATGTATATGTTGTAATGTTTATTTAATACTATCTAATTAGACTCAAAACCATATTCAATCAGTTTATACATTTTATAATAGTGTACTATTATGTTTCTTTATTTATATTATAAATTATAATATATAATAAAAAATAAAATATTTGGACATAAATTTAATTAAATAAAAGAATAATATGTAATAAATATAAAATAAGTAATTTATTGCATTTAGACGTACCTATTAGCTACAATTTATGTTATTTTTCTGTATCATTATAATAATATTAAAAAAAATTTATTTAATTTTTTTTTAGAATAACTCGTTATAAATATTAATTATTACATATTATTTTTAATACATTTTTATTTTATTGAGTATCCACACTAATATTATAAAGATAATTTTTATTTTTATTTTCATTTCTAATTATAATAATTTTAAAACTTATCAGTATGAACATGGGTGTAGGTGGAAAATATGTTAAAGAGAATAAGAAAAGAAGATGTTTGCTGACGACAGAAAAAGTATTTTTGTGTCACTCGTACAATAATATAATGGCATTCATATTTCTTTAATATAAATGCCCTTAATTTATTTTGTACCGAAAACCGAAATAATAATACAAGTAAAAAAAATAAAAATAATAAAAATTATAATAATAATATTATCAGATAACTTGTTTAAATTAATCATAGGTATATCATTATATTTACTGTTATTAATTACGAATATAATAGTAATTCTAGCTATTACTAACTTTAATTTTACTGAGAACTTTTTTTAAAAATGTTATAATTTTTTTTTATACTTTTTTAACCTCACGTACACACAAAAAGTAATATTTATATTAGTAAGTTACATTATAAATGACTAAAATAATTATTTAATAGATGGTTTTCTGCCTTCGCCCATTAAATTTTCAGTTATATCAATTAATGAATTTGTGAATGTATAATATATAATATATATATATAGAGGAATTGTAATAACTATAATATTTATTTGGATTTTATTTACAAATAAACAAAATATTTAACATTTAAGTAATTCATATTAAATATTTTATATAATTATTTATATTAAATACTAAATATAGAAATAGTGATCAAAAATAATATTATATAAGACTTCTAGGAATTATGATATTATACGAGTTAAAATATTTTTCTTATGAAATATTTTATAGATATTTCGTAGAATAATCCGTACAAATCAACACATATTATTAAAATTTTTATTTTTATTTAATTATTTTAATAAAAATAAATAACAAATTGTTTAACAACTTAATATTATTTTAATCTGAATATTATTAAAACTTAAAAAGTACGTGAAGAAAATTATATTATTTATAGATTGTATTGTAGTTTTTTTAGTACTAAAGTTTAATGAGTGAGCTTGAAGAGAAATTGTCTTAAATCAATAATTAATTGTAAAGGAATGTGGAATTTTGATAGTACCTAGCAGTTTATATTTCTCTACTGAGTTGACAATAATAAAATATTAGTATACAGGGTCGGTCTAGAAATTATTTAATGGAGAGTCATAAAATATACAAATTTTAATATACGAATAAATACACATATTTTGTATAATATGAATAAATTTTATGTATGTGTATATCTAAATGTAATGTGTTTTGGCATTTTTTATTTATAATATATAGGTAACCATAGATACTCTTGGGTAAATGTAAAACGAATTAAATTATAAATGAATAACTATATAATATTAAGTTAGAAATATCATCATAAAGAAATTATAATATTTATGTTAGATAAATTTTCTATATTCCTGATGATTGAAGGAAAAAAAATCCATTCAAATTTTTCTAATTTAAATATTATACTTAGCTATGCCTAGTTATCAATTGCTATTATACAATGATGTTTTTTGATGCATTTAAATTTATTTTAGCACATTAATTGTATAAATGTTGTAGGTAGGAACTATTATTAATATTTATTTTATATTCCAAAATTTCCATATTTAATATTAAACGTCGCCATAACTTCTTTGTTTGAAAATTATGTTCTCGTTATATTGAAATAAAATAAAACGTCGTTTGCACGTTTTTTATAAACATATTTAAGTAAAACTATCCAATAATATCAGCATTAAATGGTGTTTAACTAAAATTATAATCGTTCAAATAATTATAATATACACACATTAATAGGTATATTTAAATTTACATAATGCGCATTGAAATAATAATTTAATACCTACCATGGTATAATTTTGATTGAATAATAATAATCAATAATATATTAATTCACCTACATGCCTATCAACGCCGAGTTTTTTGAATGAAATACAATTTATATTTTTTTAAACATATATTTTATAATAATGTATTTTATTTACCCGATACAAATTATTCAATTATTTATAATTATATTTTTTAAGAAATATTGTAATATACCCAGATTTTATATAGTTCCGAGAGATGATTATTTATTAAAA
Organism: Tetraneura akinire; assembly: GCA_021307375.1. Classification (NCBI taxonomy): domain Eukaryota; kingdom Metazoa; phylum Arthropoda; class Insecta; order Hemiptera; family Aphididae; genus Tetraneura; species Tetraneura akinire. The sequence continues at coordinate 9,977,480 of JAIUCT010000022.1, forward strand.
ATTAATAATTTTAAATAAAAATTTAAAATATTATATGTTATTATTTTATTTAAATCAATATAAGATATTTTAAAATATGAAATAAATTAATATTTTTAGATAATACTTATAGAAGGTTTTGACATATATTAATAGTTATTTTTTCAAAAAAAGAATGATAAACAATATAATGTAATAATATAATGAATAAAGTATTTTTCAATATTCTATTACCTAGTGATTAAGTTTAAACATTGATTTTAATTTAAAATGTGTTATATTAAAATAAATTATAAAAAAGCAAGGAAAAATATACTCCTGTCGCAGGGATATAGGTGTGCAATTCATAGTGTTTAATTTTAATTATACTTCGAATGCAATTATAAACCAATTGCATTAGAAAAAATGATTCTGAACAAAGTTCAATCAGATAATGTAGGTATTGATTAAAATTTTGACATATTTTTATTTAGTATTTAATATGCAAAATTTTATTACATATATAGGTAATAAATGAGCACCCTATATAAAATTGTCCAGTCTCCACGTTCAATATGCTCATAAAATCCCTTCTCATCTAAATGCAAATATCATAAAAAAATTTGTTAAATTTTATCATTATTGTAAAATATTTAAATATAATAGAATCCATATAAATACTTTTAATATTAATTTTACTGAAATTTCAAGCTTAAAAACCTATAAAAAGTCTTTTTAAAAAGAATTTTTCTAATATTTTAAAGTTAGGAAGTAATATGTCAGTATATTTCAGTAAAATTCAGACCATAAAACCCAAAACTGCCAATTTTATTAAACATTATAATATTATATAGGTACATAAAAACAAGAATTTTACTAAAAATTTAAAATACTCTAATTTGTAGAAAATTAACGTAATGGTTCCAAAATTTTACCACATATATAATATTAATATAATACCTATGTGAAGACCCAATAAAATTTTCAAGTCTTTAACTTCAAAATTTACTGAGTTATAGTCAAATATTTAAATCAAATGCGTTGAAATTTCAGTTTTCGTGAAAATGTCGTTTTTTCATAATTTTTTCGTCGTTTTTTCGTCGTTTTTCCATCGTTTTTTCTATCGCTTAGACTTACAGGCAATAAAAAATTCAAAAAATGACCTAAATAACATACCAACTACATCCACTTTACAATAGGAAAAATATGCAATTCATTAAAATCGGAGAATTATTTTGGGTAGTAATAGTGTTTTCATAATAATAAAAAAAAAATCACACATTATTGTAAAACCCATACATTCTTCGCTTCGTTCAGAATTTATTATATATAATAATAATTAATAGTTTATACATTTAATATTAAACATTCAAATTATTATATATCGAACACATAACAAACATTTTTTATTGATAATATAAAAGTTTATTTCAAAATAAAATCAACATTATATATGTTTATGTCCATAATTCAATAATTATTAAGTATTAATATGGTTTACTAATTATATTTTTGTATAATAATTTCCAATGAATAGTGTTTTTTGTTTTGTTTTTTTTATCATTATTATTATTTATAATTTATACTATACAAGTATAAGTAGGTATATAAAACCATTAAATATATTATAAATTTATAATAACCTTTTTACTATTTCCTTATACCTAATTCTAAAATTTGTCTATATCAATTAACAAATTTATATTTGGTAAAATATTTAATTTCCATTTGAATATACAATTACAATTTCGTTTTAACAATTGTTTAAAAATTGAATAATTCATATGACATTAAAAATCGTATTAATTTTCATTATTATGCAAAAATAAAATATGATCAATAATCTAATTATTATTAATTATAATTTATAAGTATTTCATTGAATATTTCAATAAAAGTTATATTATGGTGTAAACTTATGATAGGCATATGACCTTTTATTCAAGTTGCACACATATAAATATTAATTAAAATTTTAGAACATTTAAGTTTATAGAAAAGTTTTAAATTTACGTTTTACAAAATTATATACATATCACGAAATAAACTTTATGGATATTAATTGCGTAATTACTAATTACCATAATTCAAAAACGATTTTGTACAATTATAAATGACTGATAGGTTCATATTATATTGCTGTAGCTATCACTAAAAATGTCATATAATATTATTGAATACCGTATGACAGTATTAATATATAATAATTATTATTTTTAGGAACGGTTTAGGGTAATGGCTAATGTAGCTGTAAACCGGGCAAATATGCTGACCAGAATCTGGAAGTATGCAGACCCCGAAGTAACCGACTCGGAATATTTATTACACGCCGGCGTAATATCCATGGTAGAGTTCGACAACGACATATTTGCCGCCGGAAACTGTTATGACCAAAATCAGTATAAACATTATTGGCTGTTCTGTCCATATGCTTACAGACTACCCAACGGTGAAGGGATTCTGGCAAAGGACCTGGCCGTTGAATACAAATATTTATCGAATACCAGCGAGTGGTTTTACATCGCTCGTCAAAAAGCGCAAGGAGTGATCAAAAGGAACAATCAATACAGTCACGGTAAGCTGAATCATTTTGATATTATTTTAACGACGTTGAGAATGTGGAAAATGTTTGTTTTGATAAAATATTTATATAATTGCAAAAATGTTTTATAAAATAATGTGTAATTTATGAAGTACAGATGCAATGGTCTTTGGTATTTTCTATATTATTGGAACTGATAAATTTTATTTTTTTTTTAAAAAAAAATACGTCCATAAGAGATGTCATTATGACGCATAAGTTCAAAAGTAAAATTAAAAATATTTCAGGCACTTTCGTTTTTTGTATTTTTATAAGATTTATTCTAATAACTTCATAATGGAATTTAGTAAATAATTTTATTGATAACACTCAAAATAGCTGTACGTTAAAAAGTTATTCTAAATATAATTCTTTTCACATGTTGATTGCTTTTTATATGTACTCGTATGTAATCACTTTTTTGATCAGAAATAATGCTCCATATCACCAAAAGCATACGTATCGGTAGAAAGTGGATATAGTTGATGCTTTACTCTTTACTTAGGTCATTTATTGAATTTCCCAAAATTTTACTTATGAGGAAAGACAAAAGTACCAAAAAATGAAAAAAACATTTTTCACGAAAAATAAAATTTGGCGAAATCGATTTCA